>CM052546.1:33834853-33877462 GCA_028533065.1 Trachops cirrhosus
ATTTCAACAAAAGCTGCCAGTCTATGAGTTAGTTAGGTCCACTCATAAAAATGGTGTTAAGTTACTTAAGAAATAATACCAGTAAAATAGAACATTTTCTGAGCATAATGATCTTTTAGTAAGGTAAATACAGACTCAGAGATAAGACACCTAATGTAAAATTGTCAAAGCAAAAGCCAAGCTTAAAAAGAAAGAAACCTGCAATCGTCTTTTCAATGTGCCACATCAATTAAGTGATTGTGCTGGGGCCCCCACGAGCATGTAGTTTTTTTATGTTTTTCTTGACCTTGTAATTTGCTTGCTCTGGGAGGGAGGTGGGCAGTAAAGAATTTTATTACTTGTTCTCGGGAGGGGGAGGGGCTTGTTTGCTTTGCCGAGCCTGGCCCTTCCTGAGAGAGGACCGAGCACCCGGACCCTTTCGGAGGGTCCAGAGGAGTCCTGGGAACTGCTCCGTCAGATCTGACGCCCTTCTCTGTTCGTCATGTCTCTTTGGGGTTTTCTTGAACTGCTTCACCTCCAAAGCCTCTTCTTCCTCAGGGGATAGCAGGGCCCACTCGAGGCTCAGGGGCCACGCACAGTTGAGTCCTCCCCAGGTCCAGGCCTGCACGCTGTCCAGAGCAAACACCGCTCGTTCCGGGGGCCCCCAGACCACCCCCAAGGTTCTGGTTAGATGGACGCTGCACACGGAGCCCCAGGAGAGGTGCCCGTGTCCAGCCTGGGGCTCAGGACCTCTGATCTCCTCACACACGAGCTGTGTGAGCGCAGTGGGGCCAGCCCACTCACTGCCCACTGAGCGCCCTCACTCACAGTTCCCCTTCTTGTGCACCGGCCCCTGCTGTCCAGGCCAGGGGTGAAGGCACCTGGCTCTAAGGCCAAGTCCCAAGTCCCACCAGGTACCAGCTCTCTGACCTGGGACGAGCTACTTACGTCTGTGCTTGTCCATGCACAGCTCCTGAACACATTAATCAGTGGGACCTAGCTCCTGGGTGGAAAGGCCTAGTGAGATGATGGGCTGCGGAGAATTTTGCGTGTGGTGAATGCTCATCATCTCTGCCACACCTGACCAGTGGGGCGGGGAAGGCAGCCAAGGCACTGAGGAAGCTGGGCAGCTGTCTGCTTCTTCCCCTTGCAAACCACAGCTCGGCCCTCCCCCTCTCCCAGAGTGGCCTGACAGAGACCCGGGCTGGGAACACCAGGTCTCTGGCTACACCAGGCCCAGACTGGGGGTCTACAGGTGCCTTGATGATGGTGGTAGCAGCAACAGCTGTAGGGGTGGCCCCAGCCCAGTGAAGTCAGCTGGTCCTGCTTTTCTTCTGCCCATTCCCTACCCTGGTGTGGGTACAGAGGTCTTGCTTTGTGCCAAATGAGTACAGAGCTGGGGGCTTTGATGCCACATCCATTCCCACCAACTCCTAGAGGCTAGAGTTTGCCTCCACACTATGTGAGTCCAAGACAGTGCAGCTGGGGTTGTCTGGAGACTGGCGCAGGGAGCGCATGCCCCTCCCTTGTCCCGGGCCCCATGGGGACAAAGTCCTGCCCTCCCACGGGAGTCACAGCTTGTTTGCCCCCTGCTGCGGTGAGTGAAGCCGAACCACTGGCTAAGACCAATTCAGGATCACAAGGACCCTGTCACACCCCTGAATGAGCAGTTCCAGGGGGTCCAACACTCCACTCCAGTCTCCTTTGCTTAAATCTCTAGGCTTTCCCTTAGGCTGCACAGCGCACAGCCCACACAACTGCACACGGAGGGGTCTGGAGCAGAGCTAGGGACTCGCCCTCCTGAACTAGACCCAGGACCCCGACCGCTTCTTCCAGCGCACCCAGCGTCCAGTGTAGTGTTGGGGGACTCTGAACTGGCCCCCCAACCCCCATGACTTCTGCCCCAGGTCTGGGGCAGGCAGATGCCTTAAAGAAGCGATCTGCTTTGCGGAGCCCCCAGCTTCCCTCCAGGATTGCTCCCCAGTTCATCCCCCAGGGTCCCCTTCAACTCTCTGTGGTGCCATCAGGTGATGGAGGCTAATCTCCCCTGTGCTGTGGGAATACCCCAGGGACTCTCCTCCTCCTCATCTTCCTCCTGCACCAGAAATGTGTCCTCACTCCCTCCAGTGACAGTCATTGCCAACACTTCTTCCTGCCTGCCGAGCCTGGTCCAGGGACCAGGTTCCTGGGCCTCTCAGCAAGGCTAGACCAAGCCCCTCCCAGAGTCAGAGCCCAGGGCGGTCAGACTGCCCCCAGGGCAGCAAAGTCTAGGCTGTGGGAGGGAGCAGGAGCCCATGCCTCCGCTTCTCTGCCACCTGAGCCCGCCCCCACCCCACCCCCCCGCCACGTTCCCAGCCCTAACCCAGCTCCTTGCCATCTTACAATGAAGTGATGTCAGTTTTGTCCCATTCCCTCCCCCTCCGCCACAGGTGACAAACTGGTGGCCCACGATACATTTTGTTTGGACTGCCATACTTTTTTAGAGTTTTAATTAGTTGCTATCACTTAATAATCAACTGCTTTCACTGAAGAATCCAGAATTCCAGTTTCTTTTGAAACATCAGAAGATCCGGCAACATCAGGCCCACGTTCCTATGCGGTGACGAGCAGCCAGAGTGGCCCAGTGTCCCTTTCTGTGGGGCCTGCACTCTGGGGCCTGCACTCTACCCCTCCCAGAGGCCACTCGCTCAGCGGCCTCACCTCTGCACCCCATTGCTGCACCCCACCTCTGCGTGAGGTGGGCTGGGAGGAAGACCCAGAGCCCTCCGGCCTCAGCACGCAGATGTGGGGCTTGCGATACCGGTTGGGAGCCACACCCCAGCCTCTCTGCACCAGTCTATTGCTAGCGGCGCCCCAGGCAGCCCCTGTGTCCTGCTGCGGCTGCAGACACGTGGCTTGCTGTCCACTGCTTCAGGCCACTCCGTGTCTCATTACAGATGGGCTCGGGGACTGAGGCTTTGTCCAGGGCCTGAGTAGCAGTGTGGCCTTCTTACTGTCCAGCCACCTCAGCCAAACGTGCACCAGGGGGTAGCAGCCTTGTCACAGTCCAGCATGATGTTGAGAACAGTGCACGGGGCCCCGCCCACAGACAGGGCTGTGCGGGCGTCCACGCGGTACTTCACAGTGTTCAGGCCTCCCTCCCGGTCCACCTTGAACTGCTCCTGGGAAGGAAAGGGGGAGAGTGCGTGGACTCAGGGCTTTGTGGCTGCCCACTGTCTACTGCCCCTGTGACCCTGTCTTCAGAGGTCCTGCGACCCCACCACAGAGGGCGGTAAAGCTCAAGGCCCTGGGGGCTCTGGCCCACAGCTGTGCACCCCATAAGCAGGACGGCAGGGGTTTCTGGTTGACCAATGCGGCCCCTAAACAAGAAGCTGTTTGAAGGACGGGGCTGCAGGGCTGCGGGGACTCCAGCACCTTCAGCAGAGCCCCCCCACCCAGCCTGCACTGGGGTCGACGGACCCAGGTGCCTGTGGCAGCCACCAAGCAGGGCAGGTGCCTGAGCAAAATGCCATCGACTGAGCTGGGGGGACAGGGCCACTGGGGTCCAAGAGGAACTTGGTGAACTGCTCGGGCCCATTGGCTCCCCATGTCTCTGCCCGTCCGTCCCACTCAGGAGGCCCGTCAGCACCTGTTTTTGAGCGGCAATACGCTTCTGGTCCCTCTTCCGCCAGGCTGGGTCATGCAGGTGCCGAAACGTCTTGTATCCAGTTGTGATCCCTGAGGGGCGGAACAGCTAAGGAGACCAAAGGAGGCTGGGTCAGGCCGCCCCTCCTGGAGCCCTGGCCCTCACCACTGGTCCTCTGGGTCCCACTGCCTGCCACAGGCCACAGGCCACAGGCCGGGGCCTGTGTCCCCATGGTACAGAAGAGGTGTGCCAGCTGGAACAGGGCTGGGGCAGCACCAGGGAAGCCATCTATAAGCCCTAGGGACTTGTCTGAGGGCAGAGAAAGAGCCTCGGGCAGTGCTGGTCGAGGGTAGGGGACGGGACGTGTTACCTGCAGCCCGGCTCCTGTGATGCGCCGGTAGAACTCGTCGTCCTCGCGGCCCCAGCCCCAGAAGCGGTTGGACATCCCGTTGCACTGGCAGAGAGGGGCAGCGTCACCCGCCCCGTCTGCCGGGGTGCTCCCCGGTCTCTCACCCCTCAGGAGGACCAGCCCCGTTCTCCTACCCCCCGTGGTGTGGGCACTGGATGCTCACAGTTCCACCACCTCTGCAGTACCGGGGGGACAGCCCACCTGCCCCAGTCCGCTGCCCACTCTAACGGGGCCTTGAACTTGTGTGAGATGATTCGTTTCCCCAGAATGTCTGGCTGACGGGAGGGGACCTCTCTGGGTAGCTGGTGATGGGCAGAGTGCCGATTCCGACTTCTCCTGGGGTGGCTCTGCCCTGGTCTCTTCCTCTGTGTGGGTGAGGGACAGCTGGACTCTATGGCAGACACCAGTTTTTGCCACCAGACAAGGGGCTTCATTTAAATAAAGCTGGTGTTCCCCTTGTGGGGAGTAGGAGACCCAGGTCTAAGCTACTCAGTTCTCCCCACCCACCCCGCCACAGGGACGAATGCAGGGATGGCCAGACGCGAGGCAGGCCAATGGAGAGCCAGTGCTGCGTATCTTGGGGACCCCTGTCTGGCTGTCGGGGGCAGGCCCCTCTCTCAGTGGACTCGAGCCTGAACAGATGCTTCAGCTACAACCACCACCCTTCACCCCGAGTGTCTGGAAAGAAACCCAGCCTAAAAAAGGCAGGAATGAGAGATGGGAAAAGATGTGGTACCCTGGGGACAGTGCCCGAGAAGCTGGGCACAGGAGGCCCCACCCAGGCTCTTCCAGGTTGAAACCCAATGAACCCCCACTTTTCCAAAGCCCAGTTTTCACGGGCTTTCTGTCACTACGGCTGAATCCTCCCTAACTGACCTGCTCATCCCCACTCCTCTCTCCTGTCTCCGGCTATTCCTGGGTTCCCTGCTGGACCCCAGAACTGCTGCTCATCCTACCAGTGCCCCCCCGCCCCTGCCGGCAGGCACCCCCTGGCTCAGCAGCACAGGCCAGCCGGGCCTCACCAGCTGGTAGTGCTGCTTGGAGAGCAGCAGGATGCCGCCGACATAGGTCTTGTAGTGGTAGAGGGGGTGCAGCTCCGGAGAGGCCACGTGGAAGGGCCCTGCCTCCGGGAAGCCGTAGTCCAGCTCCTCGTTGAGAGGGAGCAGGTCCACGTCGTGCATGGCGATGTAGTCCGTGCCGTTGCCGCTCTCCAGGAAGCCCACGTTGATGAGCGCCGCCCGGTTGAACCTGTGTGGGGCGGCCGAGGCTGGGCAGGGTGCGGGCAGAGAGCTGGCTCCCCAGACGCTGCAGGACCCTGTCCCTGACAGCACCCACACAGGGGCCGATGCCGCCCTCCAGGCCAACACAGACTTCACTGCAGAGCTACCCAGCTGCACACCTGCCCCTCCACTCATCGCCCAAATGTTTACTGAGCATCTACTATGTGCCAGAAGCTGTTCAGAGCACAGCAGATATAGCAGTAAGAAACCAAAGCCCTGCCCTCAAAAAGCTGATATTCTAATAATAGGAGATGAAAAGAAGGAAGTAAATACTTAACAAGCCAGACAGTGGTAAGTGCTGTGGAGAAAAGGAAAGCAGAAAGGCAAAGCACGCTGGGGGCAAGCAGTTGTTCTCTGAGAACAGTGGTCGGGGAAGGCCCGGGGAAGGCCGGAGGGATGAGCCCTGTGCAAAGCAGAGGAAGGGGGCTCTGAGCAGAGATGTGCCTGCTAAGGCCTGAGGCAGGGCAGACACACCCACGTGGCCAGACAGAGTGAGGGTGGGGGGTATACAGGATGAGGCCCTCGGGTGATGGGCCCCTGCCAGGCCTGGGCTTCGGCCCTGGATGAGATGGGAGCCACCGGAGGATGCAGGCAGCAGTGTGACGCACTGTGGCTCAGGGTGTGAGGGCTGAGGGGAGCGGGGAAGTGAGTTGAGAGGCTAGCGATGATGAGGCAACAGAAGACGGCGCTTAGCTCAGGGAGGTGGCAGGGCGGACGGTGAGGAGCGGGCAGGGTCCAGATGGACTCCGCCGACGGACTGCATGCCTCATGTGAGGCAGGAGGCGTGGAGGGGACTCCAAGGCTTTCTGGCCCCGATGACTGGAAGCATGTAGTAGCTGTTTCCTGATGGGTGAGGAAGCAGGGGAAGCAGGGCCGGGGCAGGTGGGAAATCAGAAATTCAGCTTCGATCAAGTTAATCTCGAGATGTCCCCAAGACCAGCAAAGGGAGGGCAGTGCAGGTGGCCGGATGTTTGGGGGTGGAGCTCAGGGGAGAGGTCTGGGCTGGGCACACCTCCTGGGGAGTCACCAGGGGCAAGACGGGACTTAAGGCCCTGAGCCTGGATGGAATCCACCAGGCAGTGACTGTACTCTGCAAGGGGACACTCGGGAGCACTGCGACTGCGAGATCAGGGAGATGAGGCGGAACCTGAGAGAAGGTGGAGAGGACAGCCAGTAAGAAAGGAGGAGACGCAGCGAGTGCTGCCCCGGGGCCAGGGGTTTGAGGCAGGAAGAAGAAATCCCCTTAGGAGAGCCTCTGCAGTGCCACAGTGTGGGCGGACACCTGAGTGGGACCGGGCAAGGGACCGTGAGGGCGAAACGGAAGATCTGTAACAAAGGGGAGCCCAGAAGTGAGGTGATGGTGGTGGGCGCCGTGGCACTTTGTACGCCACACAGCCGCTCCAGGTGGGGGAGGCAGGAAAGGGGGCCGGTGCCTGGGATGCGCTGGACAGGCACCTGCAGCAAAACGCAGCGGCCGGGATGCAGGGCCACGGGAGGGGCTCGGGCGAGTTCTCCTCCACTTGGTTCTGTTTCTCAAATAGAAAGCAAGCGGGGCGGGGGGGGGGGGGTGCAGGATGGGCGAGGAGAGGGGAAAGGCAGTGGACTGGAGGAATTCCAGGCTTTCAGGCAGGACCGAGGATCTTTCTGGGCCAGGGATCATCATCATATCCGGCTGCCCAGGAGCAGCGGTGAGTCAAACAGGCAGGTTTCCTCAGGCGGAAGATGCGCCAGGCAGAAACCAGCAAGGGAGCCAAAGTGTGTGCAGGGCAGTGATTTTAATGACGGACCATGGGTCCAGGTGACGTCAGGAGAAAGTGAGGACAAGGAGGGTGGGCAGTGACGTTTGCGAGCATCCTGGACTAAAGGTTCTGATGGGATCCAAGAACTGTTGAGGGAGCAAACTAGAGGAAAAGGTGGGGTGGAGTGCGAGACACTTCGACTGCGATTGTGCAGGAAGGCAGGTTGTGGTGAGGGCAAGGGTTTCAGGATACTGCCAGGCTGCGAACGACTTGAAAGCCATAGCCTTGACCCTCCCTTTGCCCAGTCCTCACAGCCAACCCACTGGCAAGCCCTGCTGCGCCTCCTCCACCCTTCTTCCATGCTGGCCAAGTCCCCACCAAATCAGACACTACTGACCACCTGCAGTCCGCCCTATTGCCCCTCTTGTCCTGGTATAATCTACTCCACATGCTGCACCCACATTTTTAAATGGAAATCACATCAGGGCCCTCCCCAGCCCCAAACTCTCCCCAAAGATTTCCACCACGCCCAGTGAGGGGCGTCCCACCTCCTACTCTCCTGCCACTGACCCGGGCGGCCCTCCATAGGCCTGTGACCCACCAGCATGGGCTGCTGCCTGAAAGGGGAACAGGCCCCAAAAAGCCCGGGCAAGGCGAGACCCCCAGAGAGGGGGAGCTGGGTCAGGTGGTCCCTACCTGAAATGGTCCACCTGGTTGAGCACATAGATGTGGTGCGGGATCTTCTTCCGGCTCAGGAAGCGGTGCAGGTGGGGCACAAAGACCAGGAGCTCCTCGAAGCGCTCGCGGAAGGGCACCAGCACCGCCAGGCGGTGGGGCCCCCACAACGGGTCTTCTTCCCAGTGCTCGGGCGGGGGCTCTGGAGGGCAGGCCCGGGGTGGACCCGAGGTCTCCTGCCCTCGACCCCTGGCTGCCCAGGCCATGTCACCAGAGCAGCTGAACTGCAGCCAGAGTAGGGAGAGGAAGCCCAGTAAGAGACAGGTGACGAAGAGGCGGAAGATGGAGCATTTCCGGGGGAGGCTGCCAGGGAGCAGCCTGGACCTGGGACAAGAGTGGGGAGGGTCAGAAGGGCAGGGCTGAGGCAGGGCCCCGTGACGAGCCCCCTCTGGCTCCCCCACCAGCAGGGCACACGTGGCTGGTCTGCCCCAAGCACCTGGAATTAGTGTAGAAGCCACTTCAGTGCTTTTGCTCGTGCTGCTACTGCGTGTCAGGACCCTGCCTGCTGCTCTAGGGCCAGCCCACGCCCATCCCCCACCCCCACCCCCACCCCACCTGGGAAATCCTCCAGCCACTCCTGGTTGCCCAGCTCCCCGATGCTTTCTTAGTTCCTGTGAGTAAGCCCCAGTCAGACCACGAGGGCGGCAGGGACGAGGCACCCTGTCTCTTGCACATGCCCCTCCCAGGGGCAGAGGCTCCTGTCCTGAGCTGACTGCCAAAGCCCCAGCTCAGAGATTTCACCTCCACACCGTGGAGGTTCGCCGCAGCTGGAATGCTGGCTTCACCCTGCTTCTCACACCAGCAAGCTACCCGAGACCTGGGCCTGGGCTGGCCCAGTCCCCAGTGGAAATCCCTACTGTTCACTCTGGGAAGAGGGGGCCTGCCCCAAACCAATGCAAGGCCCAACTGCCAGTGGCAGATTCCCGAACAAGTCTCAAAGCTTCAGTCCAGCAGGCAACCCACGTGACAAGAGATGAAAGACGGACGAGGGAAAGAAAGATTGGGGCTGGGGCCAGCACCCAGGCTCATTTCAGAAACTGGGAGAACAGCTGGGGACATCGGACACTGCGGCAGTGCTGAGAGAGCCTGCCCTTCAGGCTGGAAAGAACAAAGAAACACATGGGATTCACCTGATTCTCTTGCCCCTCTCTCTGGAAATTCTGGAGAACAGTGGAGGAGCCCAGGAATCTAAGAAAAGGGAAGCTTCCTCTGCTTAACTCCCCATGAAATAATTGGCAAAGCGACCTGCTGTATAACCTCTGGAATCACCACGCAGCTTCCAGGCTTAGAGACTCTCCCTCCTAAGTGCCCCTGACCCCTCCCCACCCACTGCCTCTTTTAGCTCCGGTCTCATCGGTCCTCGCCCAGTTCAGGCCCCTTCGATCTCGTGGATGTCCCTCTTCTGTTTACAAGACAAAGATCAAATTCCTTGGTCCAACCATCAAAGCCCTCTGTGAGCTGGCCCCATTGCCAGCTGCCTCCTACCACTCACCCAGCGCTCAGGGTGGGCCGCGCCGAGCTTCTCCACTCACCACCTTCCTTCCTGCTCCAGCCAGCCCTCACACAGCCTGCCGCTTCTGCCTGGAGCACTCTTCCTGCTTCATCTGCCTGAAAGCCCCTCGCTGACCCTCCAGGGCCAAACTTCAATGTCACGGTCCGCACTGCCTACCTCCCCACGTACACAGCCTGAGATACATGTCCCCTCGGTGTCTGGTTGCTTTGCTCTTTGGAGCACTTAAGAGTTTTGTGATCACCCAAGTCCCTGCTTGTCTCTGCCACAGGTAATCAGACTGTGGTAACCTGCCCGTGGCCCCAGCACAAGTCACACGGCAGAGGACATGCTAAGTGAGTTACAGGAAAGGTTCAAGCAGTCAGGCATGCTTTCGGGGACACACGAGAGCCACACCAACACCGGCCCCTCTCGAGCGGCACTACTGCCAGCCTGGAAGCCAGCAGTCCTGAAGCCGGACATGGGTCCCACACACAGCAGACAGAGGGCTGGGTAGGACCCCTTCACAGGGGGCTTCTGACTTACCCCCCGTTGTCCTGTGGTGGGGGTTTCCGCTGGGGAGGAGCAGAACCCAATCCTGCCAGTGGCCTGGGAGGGCTGGAGCCTCTACAAATCCTCCCTCTGAGCTCTTTCTGGGGGTGGGGTGGAGACCCGGGAGATGAACGTGGGGAACTAGCCCACCTTCAGGGAAGAAGCAGTGACCATTACCCAGGGGCTGGGCATGAATTGGGCATTCCATGCACTTTTACATGCTGTCCCTGGGTCTCACTTTCCCATCCCACCAGGATCAAATCCCCATGGGCCCTCTCATCCTGAGCTGTTAAAGACCCAAACTGCTGAACAACTCAATTCAGAGAGGAATCCCCTCAGGGAGGGATTTCCTCAGGACCAGGACAACACAGAGAACACTTGCTCCTGATGCCACCTGGTGGCAAACTCCAGATCTGCAGTCCAGCTGCTCCCAGGCCCAGGCCGCCTGCGCTGAGGGCAGACCAGATGCGGTTTTGTCACCTTCCTCAACGTGGGCCCAAGGCTAGGAAAGGGAGGCTCCAGAGGCAGCACTCTTAAGTGCTACCTTAGCCTGCATCTGCTGCACGGATCTTTGTACCCTTGGGTCAAAAGCAAGAATACTTATCAGTAACTTTTTCTGAGAACACAGTTACGTTCCAAAGCTTTATGGAAAGTGATCAGAAAATGGAAATTTTTCTCCATTACCTTTCCTCTCTTCTCTCACCCAAATCTTAGTGATACAAGGTTTGAATACTCAAATGCTCTGCTTATGACACCTACAAATGAGAAAGGGAACTGGAAGACACCTCCTCTATGCCAGGCACAGTGTCAAGGATTTTACATGTATTGTCTCCTTTAATCCTCATACAGCCCTTCAAAGCATTTCTTACAATCCTGGTTTCAGAGATGGAAAAACTGGGGTCAGAAAGATTAAGTGATCTGCTTCCGATCTCATGGCTATTGAGGACAATTCCTGCCCAGGGCTGACTCCACAGTTCGGGATTTCTTTCTGTTACAGTCCTGTCTTCTTACTTCGCCAACTCTGAAATATCCCCAAAGGTGGAGCTGTACCCACTATCTTCCAGAATCTTTTGGCTCATGGCAAACTTAGAGACCAAAAGGGAAGGAGGTGTCACTTGCTGGGTAGAGCCCCACCACGTATTCTGGGTGAGAAGAGTTTCGAGGACACAGCTCAAGGCTGAATGGGTGTCGTCCCAAATGCAGACAAGCGAAAAGCTCCTCTCCCCAGTTCTGCTTTAGTGGGAAACATCATTAGCTGGCATCTGGGCCAAGCCCATACCTAACACATGGAGCAGGCCCAATTCAAGTACAGCTGCACAGGAAATGAACCAGTGTTGTGTGAGGGGTGCCTACTACATGCCAGGCGGTGGCCAGCCAGGCATAGCAGACAGAGCTTCTGCTGCTGTGTTCTGGGCGGGCAGCAAGGGGAAGCATGAGGGGAGAAGGAAAAAGGACCCAAGGCTACGTGGATGTGATGGGGAGGTACAGACCAGAAAAACGGAATACAGACCCTCTGACCATGGACAGACAGAAAGACAGAGATCCACTGAGAGGTCATCGGAGTCAGAGACCACGGAGATAGAGTGAGGTCAGTGGAGAAACAGAGAAACCCACAATGAGAGAGAGCGACTTGCAAAGAGAGACAGAAACTCAAAAAGGGAAGTCAACGCAGAAATACAGACCCGCGGGGGACGGAGATCTGCAGAGTGACGTAGACTGGTGAGACAGACACCCACACAGAGACAAACACCCAAATACACAGAGAGCCAGTGACCCACAAGGAGAACCACAGACCCTCAGAGAGCCCCGCAGGGACCAGACGCGACAGCCTCGGGCTCCTAGATTCCGCCTCGCGGCCCGGAAAAGATCGGTACCGTGGAGGACCGGGCCCGGGCCGGCCGGCCGGCCACCTCCGCCGCTCACCTGCCGTCCTCCCAGGGTAGCTGCACTGCTTTCCTCCGGGAGGGGAACATCGTGGGAGGAGGCGGCGGTGCATGGGGCTCGAGCTCCCAGCCGGGCGGGCCCGGCCTCGCCGGCCTACGCGGCGCCTCCGCCTCCCGCCCCGCCCCTCCCCGTCCGCCCCGCCCCTCGGTCCGGCGGGTCCTCCACTCCGGCCGCCGCCTGCTCCCCCGAGCTGCGCTGTCAAAGGTTCCGCGTGTCGAGGAACAAATGAGCGCTCCTGCCGCCTGACTGCTAACTGCCCTCCCCCCCTTAACGTCCGGAGAATCTAGGCCCCTGACAGGGCTCAAGTCACTGGGCTGGGGACTGGATTTAGACTCCAGACTTCCAAACCAGTGTCCTGGGATAATCTGCGTCTTCCTCCTCTTCCCGAGGGAGGGCGGGGAGCCTCTGGGCAGCGCTGCTATCAAACCACGTGCATTCATTCTCTGCAATGAGCTTGAAGCCAAGCTCAGGGCTTGGGCTTGGGTTCAATTGATACCCATGGAGTTAGGAGCCAGGCACTAAAGACAGATTGACTGGATTCGAAACCTGCCTCTGCCAATTCAGTTGTGTTTTAGGGCAAGACACAATCTGCATCTATTCCCTCACCTGAGTATGTACATGGTTCTTCCTACATGGGTCTCCATGGTTGCCGTGAGGATTAAAGGAAAAATGCCCTCGGCACAGCGACGGGCACAACAGTCAACGCTATGTAAATGACCGCTATCTTCAGGAACCCGGTACTCCGGTGGAGATGAGGGATAACTGAGGAATGGAAACCTGTAAGGACACTGAGCGGTGGGAACCGAGCAGCTGGGCCAGCTTCCCACCTGGGAAGAGAAAGAGGCAGTTATTAGCCTTGCTCTGCTCTGCAAGGCCGATTGTAGTTTCCCAATAAAGAACTAACGTCCATTGAGTTCTTACTACATGCAAGTCATTGTTCTAAATTCTTTCCTGCTGTTACCTCATTCGGTCCTTGAGTGTTGTGCTTATCATGCCGACTTTTTCCCTTTTACATTTCCTCATCACTGAATTTATTGGGGTGACACTGGTTAGCAAAATTACACAGGCTTCAGGTGCACAGTTCCACATCTGCACACTGTACTGTGTGTTCATCACCCCAGATGCCGACTTTAAAGAGGGGCAACCGAGGCACAGAGACAATTCATCACATAAGCCCAGGTAGCTTGGTTGCACAGTCTGTGGTCTCAACCACTCTGCTCCCAAGAGAACTTCACTGTGGATGGAAAGTTAATCATTCCCAGTAACCCCTCTACTCCCTTCAGCCCTGCAGCCCTGCAGCCCTGCAGCCCTGCAGCATACAACCCCACTGGTCCCCATGCTGCTGAACTCTCCCAGGGCACTGCACCCTGTACTGGAACCTTAGCAAATCCAGTTTAGATTTGGCTAATGACAACGGGGAGGCTGACGCCCTGCAGAGACCAGCCAGGTAAGGCCAGTGATGGGAGCAATGAGGTGGGACTGTGACCTAAAGAACACAAGCCCTTCTAAAGGGTGTCTGGCTAATTGTTACATCAAAATGAAGTCCTGCTAGTGTCAGATTTGACTGACCTCAAGAAACCCGATTTCACATAAAACCCCAAATTAATTCATTTTAAACTGTGACACCAACAGGACTGTAAGTACCCTTGTGTGATGGGATGAAAATGGCACTTCGCTTCTGTGCTCTTCCTTTCAAAACCCAGATCCCCGGTCCAATGATGGAAAAAACAGGAGATAAATCCCGAGGGAAATTCTACAAAATACCTGACCAGTACTCCTGAAACCTGTCAAGGTAATTAAAAGAAAAAAAGCCAGAAAAACAGCCAAGAGAAGCCCAAAGAGACAACTAAATCTAATGTGGTGTCATAGATGGGCCCCAGGATCAGAAAAAGACCACTAGGTAACAACTAATGGACTTCGGTTAAAAATAGTGTAATGCTGAAGTCATTACTTTCTAACAAATGTACCATACTAACACATGACATGAATAGGGGGAACTATTTTAAGAATTTTTTGTAATTCTAAAAGTTTATTTTTTCTTAATGTGGAGATATATAGGTCAGTGGTAATAGAAGCTCCGATGACACCCTCCCAGGTCAAACAGCCCCCAAAATGTCTCCCCACCCCATTTCTTTCTCAAACACTGCTGACCACCTTCCTCAAATTTACATTCAGGGACACCCTCCACACGCTTTGTTGAAAGTGGGTAATGTCCACAAATCTGTTACTGGGGCTGTTCTCATACTGAACAGCCTTCCTTTCCAGCCACTCACAGCCCCTCCCCAGAGCCAGCTGAGACAATGCCCATCCATCTCCACACCAGCAGTCTGTCTCAACTTCCCCAGCCACCTGTCATCAGAACCCTTCCTCTCCCTCAAGACCCTTGCTAAAATTCCACCCTACTGACTAAGCCCCCCAATATCCCTAGCCCTACCAGCTCAGGGGTTTCTGTCCCTCCCACACCTGCAGCATTCCTGTTCAAAGCACTCTCTTCTCACTAGGCACTTCTTGCTGCACCAGGACAATTCTATTCTGAGCCCAGCTACTCTGGAAAGGCAGGGAGGGCACTGGCACAGAGGAAATGGTGTGGACTTGAGCATGGACCCAATGTCTTTGTTGGATGGCCTTGGGCAAAACCACCTCCCCCAGCCGCAGGAAGGTATGGAGAGGATGAAGTTCACAGGTAGGTATTTATCTTAGAATTCGAAGTGCTGGTCCTTTGGAAGAACTGATATTCCTAAAGCACCCTGAAGTGTTATGCTGATGGCACAGTAACTTTACACTGGACAAGAAGTCTATTTTTTTTTTTTTATTGGGAAACCAATGTAACAAACCTAGGCTTATTGAAAATGAAATCAGTAACTAAGACTGCAGGCCCCGCCCCTAGCCAGCACCAAGACCTTTGCTTGCCCTGACCCCAGTTCCTCAAGCCCCAAGGACAACTGGGTGAAGAACCTGGACTCAACCTCGGGACCACCTTTTCACATTGCAATCCCCTCCATCCCACCCTCAACTGACATACACCCTGGATCGGCAGGCTGGGTTTAGGCCCAAGGAGGTTCTCAGGGTGGCAGGGAATCACAGCTACACCCCAAACTGCTCAAAATCCCAAGTTAGCAAAGGAAGACAAAGAAAAAACTAGCTTGCCCACCCACTCCCCTCTCCCCAGCCACCCCAGACAGCAGCCTCACATCCCTGATCAGTAACACTGATTCTGAAGTGTCAGTGGGGCCCCAGGTGGCTTCAACAGCCCCAAGGAGGTTACTGCAAAAGGCCAAGAGCCCAGGGAGGGGGCAGGCATTTGCCCCACCACCTGCTCAGGATTAGCCAGCCAAGCTGCTCCCTTCAGCTTGTGCCTGGGGGGCCTGTGACCCCTGTCCTCTCCAGAACATCCATGGCTGGGAACCAGTCCTCCTGCCAGAGAGAAATCAGTTCCAGAAGGCCCCTTCTCTCCCAGCCTGGGAGGAAGGATGGCTACACCAGCTTCTTGGCTTCAAAGAAGCTCTTGAGATGTCGCATCTGCCAGACACCGATGGCTACGAGGATGAGGGTCTGCAGAATGGACCACCACAGCACTCGCTGGTTGGTGCTCTCACTGGTCTGCCGGAATCGCTCCTCTCGCCACTGTGTGAGAAAAGAATGGAAGAAGAGCCTGAGTTGGCTAGGCCCCACTTGGGGCCATTAGAACTGCTGGGTTCCCTCCCTGGAAAATTCCCCGGGGCCAACTAGCTTTGCACAGGTCCCAGACAAGTGCCTGCAAAGAGCCACCCCATGGGGGACTGTCTTTACCCTCACCAGCCAGATGGCCTCAGGCAATTGAAATCTGTTTGCTCATCTGTCGTATACAGCCCTCACCCGGTCCTACCCGGGCTCTTGGAAGAGAGGTAAAGTAGTCGTGGTATTGCCATCAACAGAGCTGATCTGAGGCACTCAGGAGTGGACTTGCCGAGCACTCTGCCCAGGTCTCCCAAACTGCTCCTTGTAGACTGTGGGCACGGGTTGCAAACGGGTGGCTCAGGGGCTAGACCTGGCCCATATATGTGTTTTGTTTGACTCAGGTGATATTTGCCAAGATTTAAAACCCAGAAAATTTTTACATAGAAAACATGGACCTCTAGCTCCTCTTAAAAGCCAGGGCTGGCTAGCGTCTCTGCAAGGTTGTCCTCAGCCGACAACAGCAGCTGTTCCTGTTTAGGTGCGCCACTGTCCTACCGATCCTTACGGTCACAGATGCATTCACGGAAGCTGCTTGACTCCCGGACACAGGTGAGTCTGGCAACCCCTGGTCCTGGAAGCACCTAGAGCCATGGGAATAGCACCCGAGGTGCTGGTATCAATTCCTGCTCTGTAGCTTTGTGTAACTGTGGGACTCAGGGCAGCAACAGCCTCTTAAAAGACTGTCTCTTCAATCGTAGTAATACCTACCCCACCTTTTAGTCTTGCAAAGTAGCACAAAATAGGCACATTTCTTGGGTTTCATAAAGACTCTGACGTGTAACTCCTGGCTGAGCCAGTGGGCAGCTTCTGAGAAGACCCCTGCCCCTGGTCTAACCACTCACCCGCTGGTAGTTCTGCTCTTTTTGGATCTGCTCCACTTGTTCCACTAGCTGTCGCACTCTGAGCTGCAACTCACTCAACTTGTCTTTGGCAGCAATTTCTGCATAGTCGTTGGCGTGTTCACCCACCTGAATGTCCAGATGAACTCTCTGTGAACAGACAAGGAAGATAAAGACAATCAGGCAGCTCTTCCTGCAAGGGACTGACAGCTGGTCCCCCCGCCTTCCTTAATTTGTTCATTTAGCCAACACTGATGAGGTGTCCTCAGTGTCCAGCTCTATGGGGCTCTAGGCACACAGGAAACAAACGGCAGCGCCCTGACCAGTATGGCTCAGTGGTTGGGCCTCGTCCTGCAAAGCGAAAGACTGGCCTATTCAACTGCCAGTCAGGGAACATGCCTGGGTTGCGGGTTCTGTGCCCGGTTGGGGCGTGTACAAGAGGCAACCGATTGATGATCGATGTTTCTCTCTCTCTCTCTTTCTCCCTCCCCTTCTCCTCTCTCTAAAAATAAATAAAATCTTAAAAAAAAAAAAAAAAGCAGCAGCCTTCGCTGTTGCTCTGACCAAGACATATGCAGCGAGCTCCACAACTATGTCCTGGGTGTCCACTGGAAACCCGGTCTTGTTAAGAGACACAAAACCCAACACACTCATCTCACACCCACAGTATCACCCCCCACACACACCCGGTCCTGCCCAGGAGCTAAAGACTAAAAGCAACCAGTCCTGCGTGAGTCCACTTACCAACATGCCACCAGCAAAGAGGGAGAACTTGGTAGAGTTAGAGTGAAGACAAATCTGATGCTCGCCAGGGGTATGGGACGTGAACGTGAACCTGCCTTCAGAGCCGTACTGCCGGGCCAGAATGACCTGGGAGAAAGGGCTTCAGTGAGCCTTACCACAGTGCCTGACAAGTAGACAGAGCCCGAGGCACCCCACAGCACTAGAAGGTCCAAGGCTGCACAGCCAGCGGGTGCCAAAGGCTCGTCTGAGAACTGTTTGGAACGGGGTGGAATCAGATATTAGGTTAGCATGTGACACCTCTCTTGGGAAGGGTTCTCCTTTATTCATAGTTCATGCCCTTTCAATTATTTTGGTGTAATTCTTCTTTTAAGTGAAAGGTGACAGCTAAAGGGTTTTGGTTTTAATCTTTATTTGTCAAAATTTAAACCTGCTGCCCTGGCCAAGGGCATGGCTCAGTTGGTTGGAGCATCGTCCTGCGATTGTGGGTTTGACTCCCTGTCAGGGCACATAACTGGATTGCGAGTTTCATCCCAGTCCCGGTGTATGGGAGGCCACCAATCAATATTCTCTCACAACAACGTTTCTCTCTCTCCCTTCAATGGGAAACATGTCCTCGAGTGAGAAAAATTTAAGAAAAAATTTACAGCTGCTCAATTCTTTTTGGAAAGTACACTGTTCCCTGAAATCCTAAAGTGTAGATGTCACCGCTTTAGAGTTGGCAAAATTCTTTGTTTTCCAGCGCCTCAATTAATCCTGTTGTTCCACCTTTACAATAGATGCATTTTCATTACACAAACCAGGAACCAGCTCGGGGAAGGTAACTGGCTCCGCGGAGTCACGCAGCAATCAGTAAGTGGAGAAGAGAGCCAGCCTACAGCAGCCTAAATTAGGCCTGGACTGAAAATTCCGGATCTTCCCACACCACCAACTGCTTTTTACCAATTTAGCTGCTGTGGAAACTAGGAGGGGAAGTACCAGCGCCGACTTGGTCTGGCGCTGAAGTGCAGAGCGGAGGGCTCAGCGGGGCAGAGGGCTCAGAGGGGCGAAGGGACCGGCTAACCTTGTCTTCTGGGTCCTTCACCTCCACGAACATGCCCAGCCCGGGGGTGGCCGGCTGGTATTCCTCCCGCTGCTTGTCGTACAGCTGCGTCCGGTAGTTTCCTGGAGGAAAGCCGGGCGAGGCCAGATCAGAGGACAGCGAGGTGGCCCCGGGTCTGCAGTGGCCAGAGCACGGCGAGGTGAGACTGCTCCCGGCTCTGGAGCGCCACTGGCTCTCCCCAAACCCGCTCACCGACACCACGGTCTGGCCGCCAACTCTCCCCCGCCCCCCGCACCTATAACCATGGTCTCGTCCGGAATCTCCTCAATAAAGCACTTCTTCTCCGTCTCCCCGATGTGGAAGTAGAGCGCTCCTCCGCGGGCCGCAAACCACAGCAGCAGCAGCAGGGCCCGAACAACCTGCCCCAGCCCCGCGCCCGGCCAGAGCGCGGACACCCGCGCACTCTGCTCCGCAGCCATCTTGCCCCACCTTCCCGCGCAGCCGCAGACGGCCGCGCCACGTAGCCCTGCCGCCGCTGCCGCGGGGCCTATCGGAACAGCGAGTTCCGCCAGTGGGACCGTAAGTCCCGAGATCCCTCGCGGCGGTGGCGCGGCAGCGCCTGATTGGGGCGCAGTTTCTACCGGGAACCGAATTGGGGCCCCAAAATGGGAAACTCTCCGTTGACTATCTTCAGGGCCCGGCACTGGTGATTATCAACTTTTTAGAGATGATGAAACTAACTCAGTTTGTTTGAAGTCGTGGAGCAGATACAGGATTCGAACCTAGGATCCCAGATTTTCCTGGCATAGGTAGCATTTGTCCGCCCTTCTAGTTTGTTTCTATTTTTAAAAATTCGACTTTGAAAAAAATGACACAAGCAACGCTCAGGTTTATCTTCAGAATTTTTTCAAAATAGAAAAGGAAAATCATGCTCTCCCTTTACCACTTATTTGCTCCCCCCAACCCCTATCACTTAAATCCGGTCTCTGTGGTCCCAGACATCCCGTCATCAGCCGCACTGCGTACTCCTCCGCGTAGGCTTTGCTGCCCGATCCCGGCCGTGAAGGTTCATCCGCAGACGGAGCTCGGGGCCCCAGGGACTGGCGGGTCAAGGGCTGTTTAATTGGGATTCTTGGGGCGGAGCCGCCGAGTGTTAGAGAGCTCTGCAGTAAGTGTGAGATCAGCAGAGGTCTGGGTCCTTTCTTGTCCTTCCTGAATTTTACCCGAATTCAGTGTATTTGGAAGGTCTTCAGAGTCAGCCATTTATTGCTGCGCTCCCTCAAAGTTTCATAGAAATTGGAGGTTTTTCCCCTCTATTCAAAGTTGTTCTTGTTTCATTTGACCCTAGGTAGGGAGGTTTAGTAGGAATGTTCACATTTCCCTATCACTGGGAAGTCTTTATCTCATATTTCCTAAAAATAGCAATATCTCATAATATGACTGTACCTTACTTTTTTAAAGATTTTGTTTATTTTATTATTTATTTTTCGAGAGAGGTGAAGGGAGGGAGAAAGGGAGGGAGAGGAACATCAATGTGTGGTTGCCTCTCGCGCTTCCCCGACTGGGGACCCAGCCCGAAACCCAGGCATGTGCTCTGACTGGGAGTTGAACCAGAGACCCTTTGCTTTGTAGTCTGGTGCTCAAACCGCAGAGCCACACCAACCAGGGCTGTACCTTATTTTTGAAGCATTCCTGTAATGAAAGTGGTTAACATTTTTTTTACCTAATTATTTGCTCTTACAACTAATGCTGCAATAAAAATTGTTTTTCATTTATTACCCTGGCCTGGTAGCTCAGTTGGTTAGTGTTGTCCTGGTAGCCAAGGTTGTGGGTTGGATTTCTGGTCAGGGCACATAGAAGAATCAAGTAATGAATGCATAAGTAAGTGGAACAACAAAATTGATCTCTCTCTTCCTCCCTTCTCTCTCTCTAAAATCAACAAATCTTAAAAATTACTGTTCATTTACTTAAAAGCATTACAGCCAGACATTGTTTTGTTGAGATCACAAAACTGCCCTCCCAAAATCTTGGCACCAATTCATAGTCCCACCAGCAATGTGTCAGAGTGCTTGCTTTCCCACGCCCTGCTCGGATGCTCTCAGCCCTTTTTAATCTTGGCAAAGTCATTGGATGAAAAGTTGTATTTTACTGTCCTTTTCATTTTTATTTCCTCAGATGGTAAACATTTTTTTCCAGCCATTTGCTTTCCTAGGAACTGCTGGTTGGTTTTTCTTACAATAACTACACATTATTGTTGTTGTAATTACTATTCAAAATTAACAAATGACTACAGAATCAATAAATGATAACATTTTATATTAGTTTCAGGTATTTTTAAGTTAAACTTCTTACATTGAGACAGTTGTAGATTCACATACAGCTGTAAAAAATAATTCAGTGATGAATAAAAGCCATTGAATTCAATCTTAAAATTTAAGCAAGTGAATCATATGATATAAATTATATGCCAATAAAGCTGTTTTAAAAGACAAAAAAATAATAATAATGCAGCAAGATCCAGGACACCGTGACCCGGTTTCCCCCAGTTACAGTTGTAACATTGCGCTCAGTACCACAACCAGGATGTTGACATCAGTCCAGGCAAGTGACAGAACATCATCACAAGGATCCCTCCTGTTGTCCTGTTGTGGGCACACCACTTCCCTACCCCTCATCCCTCTGTAACCCCAGATGACTACTATTGTTGCTGGTGGAAATGGGGCTCTTGCATGGAGTTGCCTGGTAAGCATTCCAGGGACCCACGTACGGGAGGGTAAGTTTATTGTAGAAGGAAAATCCACAGATTGCCCCTGGGTTCTCGGTGTCCCATTTCTGTCCCTCCCACTGTGAAAGAAGTCCAGCCTTGTCTTCATTGGGCCCAGAATAAAGGCCAATGTCCAGAGATTCTCTGCCAATAGTTTAGTCCATATTAAAGCTTAGTCCAGTTCAGCCTTTGTCCCATCTAGCTAGCTCAGTCTGTCCCAGCCGCACTTGGGCTGTCGCTGTGCTGCTGTACTTAGGCTTGTACTTGCAGCCTGCGTTTGGAGTCTGCGTGGCTGCTGGACCCCAGGCAGCTGCTAGGGCCACATGGCTGCCATGGAGAGAGAACACAAAAGCCCACAGGGGAGCACACGTTACTAGGAGGGAGAGAGCAAGAAAGAAAGATCTCCTTTGTCTGATTATATTATCTTGGGCTTGGGAAGCACCAGGGACTTTTTCAAAATAACCAATCAACTTTCCAAACTTTTTGAGGCTGGCATTGAGTCTTCCCCTTAACCAATCCATTTCCTAGATTTTTGGGGATTCTGTGTCCCTTATCCAATCTGACTCTTTTCCCAGGCCAGACAGGCCTCTGTGGTTGCCGTCTTGGCTCCTACTTCAAATGCCTCATAGTAGAAGCACCTCCTCCTGCATCATCTTGGCCTCTACTGGGCATGTGCCCCGCAGAGGAATTCCCCTTCCTCCCTACCCCTGTAATCCAGTACAGGGCAACAATTACCCAGGGAGATTGGAAAGCTGGTCCTTTCTTTCTACAGGGGGGTGGGGGAGGATGAAGTTAATGCCCTTGGTGGAACAATCCTGCAATCCTCTGGGGAGTGTGTGAAGCCGTACCTTCCTAGTAGATTAGGCTTCTTAATGTCTGATTCCTTTTGCTCCCTTTGTTAATATCTAGCTGCCTACACTAACACCACTAATCTGCACTTTCTATTTCTATACTTTTGCTATTTTAAGAATGTTATATAAATGGAATCATATAGTATGTAACCTTTTGAGATTGGCTTTTTTTCACTCAGCAAGATTCTCTGGAGATTGCAGTTTGTTGCCCGTATCAACAGTTAGTTTCCTTTTATAGTAAAAAGTAGCCATTTCACATAATATATAAAGATATAATTCTATAATATCAACAACTCAAAGAGGTGAAAACACAGCTTTTAAAGGAGAAGTTTGTATTTTATTAAAGTTAAGCTGTTATAAATTCAAATTATAGTATTATAACTTTAGGATGTTAAATGTAATCTCCATGGTAACCACAAAAGAACAGCTAAAGAATACACACAAAAGTAAGTGAGAAAGGAATTTAAGTGTTTCACTACAAAAGATCAAATATAAAAGAAGACAATACCTACAAGAAATGAAGGACAAAAAGTTATAAAGCAAATAGAAAACAAATAGCAAAATGACAGAAGTACCTCTTTACCAGTAATTAATTTAAATGTAAATGGTTAGACTCTCCAATCAAAAGACAAAGATTGGTAAAATGCATAAAAAACATGACCCAACTATATGCTGTCTATGAAAGACTCTTTAAATCCACAGACACAGATTCGAAAGTAAAAGAATGTAAAAGGATATTCCCTGCAAACAGTAACTAGAAGACAGCAGGGGTAGTGGCTATACTAATATCAGACAAAATTGACTTTAAATTTTTAAAAAATGTTATAAGAGACAAAGTATGTTATATCGATAAAAGGTTCAATGCAACGAAAAGATGGAACAATTACGAACTTGCACACCAGTAACAGACACACGCAAAACTCTCTTCCGACAACAACAGCATGCGTGCTCTGCACACAAGGACATTGTACAGAACAGGTGAAATAGTAGACATATGTTGAGATAAATTAAGTCTCATTAGATTTGAAAAGATATATGTCATACTGAATATCTTCTCTGACAACGAGATTAAGTTAAAAATCAGTAACAAGGAAAATTGGAAAATTCAAAAATTTGTGGAAATGAAACACTATATTTTGTTGGCGATTAAAGCTATTCATTAATTTCTCTTAAACCACTATAGCTTGAGCACATAGTTTGTGCCAATTCCTATGCGTGGTGTTAGAAATATGTTAGTGATCCAAAAACACACATTCTCTGGCCATATGGTACTTACAGTCTAGTGAAGGAGGCTGTATGATTGTAATTATATACTTGTTTTCCCTTTTCAACAACATTCTCTTAAACAACCAATGGATCAAGAAGAAATCACAAGGGATTTCTAACAAAACACTTAGAGGGGAATTATAATGAAAACAGTACATAACAAAGTTATGAGACAAAGGAGTAAATTTATACCTACACATGCTTACATTTATAAACAAGAAAGACCTCAAATCAATAACCTCACTTTAAGCCCTGGCCAGGTGGCTCAGCTGGTTAGAGTGTTGTCCCAATATGCCAAGGTGATAGGTTCAATCTCCAGTCAGGACACATACAAAAATCAACCAGTGAATGCATAAATAAGTGGAACAACAAATCCATGTTTCTTTCTCTTTCTCTCTCTCTTGAATCTGTAAATTTTTAAATATTAAAAAATAATCTCACTTTACACCTTAAAAAGCTAGAAAAAGAACAAAATAAACACAAAGCTAGCAGAAGGAAGGAAATGATACAGATAAGAGCAGAAATAAACAAAATAGAGGAGAGAAAAATAATAAAAAAATAAAAGTTTATTCCTTGAAAAGATCAAGAACATTGAGGAACCTTTATCTAGATGGACTAAGAAAAAGAAAGAAGACTCAAATTACTAAAATCAGAAATGAAACTGAGGACATTAATACCATCCTAGGGAAATAAAAAGGTTTATAAGACAGTGCTAGGAGCAATTCCATACCAACAAATTTGATAACCTAGATGAAATGAACAGATTCCTAGAAACAAAACCTACCATGACTAAACCACAAAGAGACAGAAAATCTGAACAGACCTGTAACTATTATGGAAGACTGAATCAGTAGTAAAAAATTTCCCAACAGACAAAGGTCCTGTATTTGATGGCTTCACCAGTAAATTCTACCAAACATTTATTTTTAAAAATCAGTTGATTGAGCCCTGGTTAGTGTGGCTCAGTGGATTGAGTGCTGGCCTGAGAAGCAAGGGGTCACCAGTTCAATTCGCAGTCAGGGCACATGCCTGGGTTGCGGACCAGGTCCCCAGGTCTCCAAGCAGCAAACAGCTGATGTTTCTCTCACAAATCAATGTTTCTCTCCCTCTCTATCGCCTTCCCTTCCCCTCTCTCTGAATATAAATAAATAAATATTTTAAATAAAAATATTAATATTAAATAAAAATATTTATAAATAAAATTAAAATTAAAAAGACTGCAATATTTCATGTAATACTGGCTTGGTGGTGATGAACTCCTTTAGCTTTTTCTTCCCTGGGAACATCTTTTTTATGTCCTTTGATGTGGGGGGCTTCACCCACAGGGCCCCCCCAGCTGCCACAGACCAGAATAAGTCTACCAAGACATGATCTGCTTGGGGAGGAAAGGTGGCTGATCTCTCAAAGGAGAAGAGCCAAGAGCCTTTTCCTCAATGGGCTTTTATTGGATTCATTTTGCATAGGCAATACAGGTAAAACTCATTAATCATTGTGAGGCAGTAAGGATCAAACAATAGATAACATACAAAGAACTACAAGGGCTTATTCTGAGTCAGGGTCTGTTAGCTAAAGGGCTACAAAACTTTGGGAAACAAACTCACATCCTGCTCAAATCCTTATTAGAAAATTGAGAGCATTCTTAGCAAAGCAGGTTTTACAGGATTTTATGTATTCTTTCTTAGGCCTGATGACCCTGCGGAACCCACCCTTTCCAGCACAGGGCTGCACCACCCTCTGTCATTGTTTCAGGCTTAAGTCAGATAGGGGAAGTAAGGCAGTCAAGAGATTAGAAGACTTCTCACAGACAGAATGAGGACTCAGGCTATGTCAAAGCCGAGGGGCGAGGGTCCATCACCCCCTTTTGCTATAGCCCCCCAAGTCCTTCCCTGAGGGCCCCCTGTGACTGTGCCTGTCTTAGGTTGTTCCTCCCTTGAGGAATCTTACCCATCATTGGCTAATGGTTCATGCACTGGGGACCAGGCAGGGTGAAGTAAAGGGGGCAGAGGCAGTGCCCCTGCCAGGGAGATAAGCTTTGTGTCTTTAGTGGCTTAAGGTTCCAAGGTCTCTCACTCAGCCTTAGCCACAGGGGTGGGTTACAGCTTCTGAAACCAGGCGGGGCGGTTCCCAACACTATGTTCCCAACATTTGATTCTAAATGATAGCTTTGTTGGGTAGAGTAATCTTGGTTGTAGGTCATTTGTTTTTCTTCAAAAACTTTTTTTGTATTTAAAAAATAATTTTATTGATTATGTTATTACAGTTGTCCCATTTTCACCCTTTTATTCCCCTCCACCCTGCACACCCCTTCCTCTCCCCTGCATACCCTCCCCTTAGTTCAGGCCCATGGGTCATACATATAAGTTCTTTGGCTTCTACATTTCCTATACTATTCTTAACCTCCTCCCCAAATAAGTTTTCAATTTCTTGCTGTTGTTCTTCTCCTTCTGGCATCCCTATGATTAGGATGTTGGAACATTTAAAGTTGTCGCAGAGGTTCCTAAGCCTCTCCTCACTTTTTTGAATTCTTATTTCTTCATTCTGTTCTGGTTGAATGTTTTTTTCTTCTTTCTGGCCCACACCATTGATTTGAGTCCCAGTTTCATTCCCATCACTGTTGGTTCCCTGTACATTTTCCTTTATTTCATTTTGCATAGCCTTCACTTTTTCCTCTATTTTGCAACCATACTCAATCAATTCTGTGAGCATCTTGATTACCAGTGTTTTTAACTGTGTATCTGATAGACTGGCTATCTCTTCATCACTCAGTTGTATTTTTTCTGGCTCTTTGATCTGTTCTTTCATTTAGGCCTTTTTTTTTTTTGTCTCAGCACACCTGTTATGTGGTAAGGGGTGGAGCCTTAGGTATTCCCCAGGGCAGGGCAACCCATGGCACTGTATGTGGGGGAAGGGTTTGAGAAGAAACAATGCCACTTGTTCAACTGTCTGCTGGTTTTCAGTCACTTCTGCCGCTACCCACAAGAAAATTGGGCCCTTCTGGTGCTGATTCCCGGGTGGGTGGGTTTGTGTACATTCTAGAACCCTGTGGGCCTCTCCAAAAAACTCTACTGTGAGGCTGGTGGTTTCTCCCACTGCCTCAACTCCCACAGGTATTTTGAGTCAGAGGTTTTGAGGCTTTATTTCCCCAAGCTGGAACCCTGGGTTGCATGGTCTGTCTCATTCCCCAGTTGTTCCTCCCGGTTTATCTGCACACCAGTGTGGGACTGCCCACTCTGCCAGACATCAGCTCGCCTGGTCTGCCAGCCACCATCTTGCTGAGAGTCCTCTCTGCCCCAGCTGCCTGTCTGTGCCTCTCCTCCTGGTCTGGATGAATGTTTCTTCTTTAACTCCTGGTCAGATTTCCATACAGTTTGATTTTCTGTCAGTTCTGGGGTTTTCTTGTTTTTAAATTTGTTGTTGTCCTTCTGGTTGTGTAACGAGGCACAGTGTATCTACCTACACCTCCATCTTGCCCAGAAGTATGGATGTAAGTCCTTGTTTTTCATCACTTTGAATATTTTTTGCCAGTCCCTTATGGGAGCTCCCTTGTGCTAATTAACTGCTTTTCTCTTACTGCTTTTATGATGCTCTCTTTGTCTTTAATAATTTGCATTTTAGTTTTGATGTGTCTGGTGTGTCTTTGGGTTCATCTTGTTTGGGGCTCTCTGTGATTCCGAGACTTGTATGTCTATTTCCTTCATCAGGTTAGGAAAGTTTTCTGTCATTTTTTCAAATAGGTTTTCAATTTCTTGCTTTCTCTCTCTTCTCCTTCTGGTACCCCCATGATAAGAATGTTAGTATGCTTGAAGTTGTGCCAAAGGCTCCTTACACTATCTTCATTTCTTCATTCTTTTTCCTTTTTGCTGTTCTGATTCAGTGGGTTTTTTGTTTTGTTTTGTTTTGTTTTGCTTCCTTATATTCCAAATCACTGACTTGATTCTCTGCTTCATTTACTCTATTGTTGATTCCCTGTAAATTATTCTTCATTTCAGTCACTGTATCCTTCATATATGACTGGTTCTTTTTTATGCTGTTGAGGTCCTCACTAAGTTAATTGAGCTTCCTTATCACCACTGTTTTGAAATCTGCCTCTAGTAGATTGCATGTCTCCATTTTGTTTAGGGCTTTTTTCTGGAGTTTTGTTCTGTCCTTAATTTGGGCCATGTTTCTTTGTCTCCTCATTTTAGCAACCTCCCTTTTTTTTTAATCTATTAGGCAGAGCTGCTATGTCTCCTGGGCTTGATAGAGTGGCCTAATGTAGTATGTGTCCTGTAGGTTCCAGTGCCACAGACTCCCTATTCACCTGAGTTAGGCATTCCAGGTGCATCTCCCCCATGTGGACTGTGTACCCCCTCCTCTTGTAGTTGAAACTTGATTGATCCTTGGCACATCAATAGGAGGGATTTACCCCCAGGCTGATTGGCTCTAAGGACTGGCTGTAACCACCAACCACTGTGGAGGATCAACTGTGCAGGGGCCAACCCCGCAGAGCAGGACTTACTTCAGCGGGACTCTAGTACCTGCTGAGTCCACTCCTTGAGTGTGTCACTTGTGGAGGTGGTTGGGTGGTGCTTCTATGTAATCTGAAGTTGTCCACCTGTTGTGCTGGCCCTGGAGCATCCTGGGGAGTGCAGGCCAAAATCAGCTCCCACCTGTGTTCTCCCCAGGGCCACCTGACATTAGTTACAAAGTGATCTGCAGATGGCTGCCACATATGCTGGACTTGGAGGTGTCCAGGAGATGCCAAGCTGTGAACCAAGGCCAGCTGCTGCTAGTGGTGGGCCTGGAACCACTCAGTGAGAGGTATGGGGCACACCAAGGCCAGTTGCTGCTTGTTTGAGAGATTTTAGGAAAGCCTGAAGCACGAGATAATACAAGCCATTCATATGGAAAAGCCACTGGAAACAGTTGGGGTGGGCTTGCAGGTTGGATGGAGCAAGGACTCAGGGAATCACCGGGGCAGGCAAACATTGATAGCCAGGTTAATACAGCGTCCACCTGCTGGCTTCATTGGGGGCGGGTCAGAAAAGGAGTAATGGCCTCTGCCAGCACTTTTGTCTGGCAGAAAGTTGCGCCCCCACACAGCTCTTGCCCTGATGACAGAAAATTCAGTTCCTTCCAGTATGTCCCTGGTGCCTTTCAAGCTGCTTTCCCAGTGCTAGAGCTCAGAGGGAGTGAGTCAGAGTAAATCCATGCTCAGGCCCTTTAAGAGGAATGCCTGGGACTACAGAGCCCTCCATCTCACTCAGCCACAATCCCCACTGGTTCTTACAGCCAGAAGTTATTGGGACTTCTGTTCCTAGTACTGGAACCCTGGGCTGCAGGGCCTGGTGTGGAGATGGGACCCCTTGCTCCACAAGAGGAGCCTCTGCAGCTGAGATATCCCTCCCGACTTTTAACTACTACAAGTGAGTGTGGGACCAGCCTGTTCTGTGCCCACCCTTCCTACCAGTCCCTATGGGGCTTCTTTAAATCCCTAGTTGTAGGACTTCCATTCAGCTCGTTTCAGTTGATTCTGAGTGATCGTTGTTTTGTAGTTTAGTTGAAATTTCAATGTGTACAAAATTATTTCTTTTTTTATAGTGACTAGAATTTTTCCAATCCTTTTTTTTTTTAGATTTTATTTATTTATTTGTAGAGAGAGGGGAAGGGAGGGAGAAAGAGAGAAACAACGATGTCAGAGAGAAACATGTATTGGGTTGCCTCTCATATGCACCCCTACCAGGGACCAAACCTGCAACTCAGGCATGTGCCCTGACCAGGAATGGAACCAATGACCTTTCGATTTGTGGGATGATGTCCAACCAACTGAGTCACACTGGTCAGGGCCAAAAGATTTCTGAAAGAAGTTATAGAAGACATAAATAAATGAAAAGACACCCCATGTTCATAGCTGGAAGGCTTAATATTGTTAAGATATCAATACCACCCAATGCTGTAGGTTAAGTGCAAACCTTACAAAATCCCAATGGTATTTTTTGCATAAATCAGAAAATCCGTTATAAAATTCATATGAAGAGTTACAGTGGAATTCTCAGAGTTTCTGTGCCCCTGCCAGTGCTGCCCGGATGGCCTCCCAGAGCCGCAACCCAGCTGCCACCAGCATCGCTGCTGCTTGTAAAGGAGCTGAGCCCAGCCCAGGTGCTGCCCCGGGTGGGGGTGGAAGGGTCATGGGCAAGAGGTTACAGCAGGAGCTGATGACACTCATGATGTCTGGCGACAAAGAAATTTCTGCCTTCCCTGAATCAGACAACCTTTTCAGGTGGGTGGGGACCATCCACGGAGCACCCGGCACAGTATACCAAGACCCAAGGTATAAGCTCTCCCTAGAGCTCCCCAGTGGCTTCCCATACAATGCGCCAACAGTGATATTCCTCACGTCCTGCTACCACCCCAACATGGACACCCAAGGTAACATCCTCCCAGGCATCCTGAAGGACAAGTGGTCCGCCCTGTATGACATCAGGACCCTCCTGCTCTCCATCTGGAGCCTGCTAGGAGAGCCCAACGTCCATAGCCCCTTGAACACACATGCTGCTGAGCTCTGGGAAAACCCCACCGCCTTTGAGAAGTACATGCAAGAAACCTACCCGAGGCAGGTCTCCAGCCAAGAACCCGGACCCAGGCTGCCTGGCTCCTCTCCTTGTACTGTCTTTTTTTTTTTCCTTAGATGGTCTGTCCTCCCCTTGATTTCTTTATATGACTCTATCTTCAGTTGTGGTGTCATATTTGTTTTGTTTCTGTTTTTTAAATTAAGTCTCTGGTTGAACCCCTGTGATCAATATATTAAATAAGTATAAAAAATAAAATAAAATTCACATGAAACCTCAAAGGACACCAAATAAGCAAAATAATCTTTGAAGAACATGTTGGAGGCCTTACACTTCTTGATGTCAAAACTTACTACAAAGCCACAGTAATCAAAACAGTGTGGTACTGGCACAAAGACAGACCTATAGGCCAGTGGAACAGAACAGAAAATCCATTTACCTACCCAGACAACTTGGAACAGCCTCTACACCCTAGAGCCCACTGAAGTTGTTCAAACTAGCCAGTCCTAAACTTGATACCTTGCCTTGCCCATTCCTTCCCATGAAAGCCACAATAGTCTTTTCCCTGTGCTTTTCCTTTATTCCCTCTGCTTCCTGACTGACCCTGGTGTTTCCCCATGTGGCCTTGTATGTTATGGCATAGTGCTCCTGTTGGGAACTGTGAGTAACACACTATGTTCAATACCAATTATCTCCTGATTTGCTGGCATCACCACACTTAAATGACAAAACCTACATTTTAAAACAAAGGGAGAGGCTGGAGAGAGGTGGTGTGGGAGAGCAAGTGAGGAAAAAAGTGGGGAAGGAAGAGAAGAAAGGGGAAGTAAATAGAGGACATCCTTGTCACTCTTTGCATTTGTCATCTTCTTCCTCTTTCTTGCCTCCACCTTGGTCTCCCCATCATGTCCCCTCCCCTCCCTTTCCTTCAGGTTTTATCTAATCATAGACAATGAGTGATCTTTGAGCCTGAATGAGGTCTCCCACATGCATGAAAGACAGAGAGAAATTTTCCCCTTAAGGGCAGAAGTTACAGGTTAGGGAACTTGATGGAAAGGGCAGTTATTCACAGAAGATGGTCTGAGAAATCTGCACCCTGTGTCTAGGTTCATCTATCACCCCAGGCATGAGTGGAGGGGATCTGCCTTAAGGTAGGTGGCTGAGCCCAGAGAGGTGTCCTGGTGCCTCAGCGAAGTCTGCACATTTCTTTACTCCTCTAGAACAGATGTTTGGAAGATGGTGGAGACCTCTGAGCAGACTGCAAACGTTTACTGTGGGAAAGTGTAAGGGCATTTTGGCTTGAGCAGACCTGAGACTTAGGTATGCTTGTATGTGGCTTTTGGCCACACTGCCCCCAGAAGTCCTCTGAGTCTGGGATCAAAGGCTCCTAGCTCTCTTGAGACTAACATACAGCTCAGCCACTCTCCTTGGTTTGCCCTACCCAAGGGAAGCCTCACAGTGCAGGAGGGTGGGAGGACCAAGCCTTCCATTAGGGTGTAGTCAGTCATAGACTTGTGGGGTGGATGGTCCAAAGCCCCAGGGAGGAGTGGATATGGCGGAACCGCTGAGAAAACTCACCAGGAGTGGAAGGATTCTATCAGAGGGGTGCATGTGAGCCTAGAGGGATGGTGAAGCAGGCCCAGTGGTTGGTTGCAGGTACAGCAGGATATTGTTTTTGATTCCATGGATTCAGCAACCCCCTCCCCATTCCTAAGTGTTCTGAGACAGAGAGCACAGAGGAAAGAGCTCTCATACGAAATACTTTGTAGGGATGGTCATATGGAATTAAAGGGGTTTTTACACACCCAACGCCAGAGCAGAATTGCACATGGCAACTCTGATTTTATGTGCAGAACATTCTGTCCATAATACATCCCCCTCCCTAGCTCGTGATGCCTATTGGCATTAGGTTGGGACATCACAAGAAAAACCAGGCATATATATGGAGATTTTTTGCTTTTTCTATAATTGTGATTCACCATTGCTCTTCTTCTTTCTCTCCTTCCTTCTTCTTCGTTGATATCTTCCTTCCCACTTCCTTCCATCCCCCTTCTCTTTCTTCTTCCATCTTTTCTTTCTTCTTCCTATTTCCCCCCTTCTCTTTCATACTCTCTTTCTCCTTTCTCTTTCTGTCCTTTCTCTTTCTTTCTCTAACCAAACATTCACTGCCCATTCGTGGTGTTCCTAGTTCTTTTCTAGGCTTTGGGAAGCACAGACATAAGTATGTGGCAGAAGCCTGTGTCTTTATCTCTTCCAACTATGAGTCCCTGAGGGACTTGATTGACAGTTACAATTCAACGTGGTTAACATTGTGATAGAGAGATTTACAAAGCCCCAAGGAGCCCAGGGGAGGAAACACCTAAAAGAGTGCTGCCTTGAAAGGATGAATAGGAATTAAGCAGACGGAAAAGGTGCCAGGCATTGGGGATCAGGGCACCCCTTGAAACGGGCACAGCATTTAGTGGAGGCCTGCCAGAGTCTGAGATCTGGGGGGAACCACAGAAGTGGCATTTAGGTGTAGCTCCCCAGTGTCTCATTTGAATCTCACATATGGCACCCTGTTCAGTGGTCTCAGTAGCTAGTGGGGAATGAGTCTCAGAATGGCGGCCTCACTGCTCTTAGAGTTCCAGTCTGTTGTCTGTCACAAAAAGGTTGTCATTTCATCAACACAACACTTGTGCTACTTGGGAAGCCACATCCCCATCCTAACGTCTGGGTTCTGGATCTTGAAATCTTGTTGTGAAGTCACTGGTGCACTCTCTTCTTACAAGCATGTCCCTGCTGGGCATAAGGATTTTCCACCTGTGTCTCTTTAGGGGAGTTCTGTGGGCAGTCTGACTACTGACTAACCGCCATGGGGAAGTAGTATTCACAGTTTGGTCTCCAGGCCAGTGCTCTCCGTGAGCACTTGTCACAGGTCTGCAATGAGTTAAGTATAGAAATTGAATCAGTGTTGAGGAACTTTTACACAATTTTAGCACTGATGTGACACCCAGGTACTTGAGCATCTCCATTTTTTTAATTGTGCTTTACAAAAGTATCAGTTCATGAGGGCTTGGAAATTTTACTAAAAGCAAAACAAAACCAGCCCTTTACCACAGGCGGTGGGACTGGTCTAGCAGGCAACCGCAGTTCAGGACCGTGGACAGCACCTCCGCGTCTGGAACGTGCCTCTCTGCCCCTAACTCTGCAAGTGCCCTGGAGAAAAAGAACCAGCTCTCAAATCCCATAGATGCTTGTCATCCCTTTTCTCACCTGACCTTTCTAAAGCGTTTGACTTCTGTGAACATCTGCATCTGTCATTTTGTTTAAAGACCATTCCCACTGAAGAAATAAAAATGTTCCCTGGGATTATGAAAATGTACACCACCAGAACAAGGAGACAATTCCTGGTAGCCAAAACGTGTTATTAATACTACAACTGTATTGACATTGCTCCTTTGTTTTTCAGTGAGTTCTTAGAAGACAGACACAGGTCTTATTTATTTTCATGTCCAACATGTTTCAAAAGGCCTGGCCCAGAGTTCGTACCTGCCACTTATCAGTTGGTTGGCCTTGGGCAAGTTATTATTCAACTTCTGTTTGCTGCTGTTTCCTCAGTTGTGAAGTTGGAGTCTACCTTATAGAGTTGTTACATTGTTAATTCACTGAATACACTTAAAAGTGCTTAGAACAGTGCCTGGCACAGAAGAATAAAGAGTATTATCATTATCATTATCGCCATCATCTTTATTAAATGCTGCTGAATAAAACCATGAATATCTGTTATCTCCAGGTACTAGAAAGTGGAGGACCTCATCCGGCCACCTGGGTAGGGCCACGGCTTTATACTGACATGTTGGAGTCTACACTGCTCCACCCAGGGCACTGTGAGCTTCGGAGTTCTTGAGGTTTGCTTTTCCTGGGCTCCCATCTTGTCACATTGGCCTCACTCTACCACCTCTTTCCGTTGTGCACCCATTTTCCTCTTCCTGTTGCACTCCTGACACCTTCTTGCACCCTCAAGTTCACCCACAACCTCTTCTCTTGGGTCTACCGCAGAGGGAAGAGTGAAGGGTCCCACCTGTGCAAGCAGACCTGGCATGTCCTGCCCCTCTGTGATTCAGCACCTCCTCCCTCTGCTGCAGATGGAGACAGGGTCCAGGCTCTTGGCAGTCGCAAACAAAAAACTGGACTGACCACACAGATGTTGTAAAGCAAAGCAAGCAGGAAATTTATTAAGGAAAGTACACTTCCCAAGACATGGGAGTGGGTCATCTCTGGCCAGGGAATGGCTCCCTTCTATGGAAGAGTTACAGGCTTTATAACAGGGGTGTCAAACTCATTTTCACTGGCGGCCACATCAGCCTCGTGGTTGTCTTCAGAGGGCCAAAATAATTTTAAGACTGTATAAATAGGACTACTCTTTAATTATTAAGGAGTTGAAATTACATTCGGCCCTTTGAAGGCAACCACAAGGCTGATGTGGCCCCCGGTGAGAATGAGTTTGACACCCCTGCTTTATAAGGTTTTAACTTAAGCTTCAATATATGCGATTTCCCACAATCCTCCTTGATTGCCCACTGCACGGGAGGAAACCACAATGGTTATAATGAGGCAAAGGTGCAGTCAAGGGAAGCTCTGGTACAGAACGTGGAAATCGGCATGCTGACTGATGCCAGCTGCAGCGTCTCAGGTTTCCTCTTCTACCTCCTGCCTCAACTCCACGTTTCCACAGCCTTTCTTCCCCTAGTCCCTTCACTGGCCTGCTGGCTGCAAGGCAATCCCAGGTCCCTCTGTCTAAATTGTTCTTGTCTCCAATGCTCAGGGAGATTTTAACCAACCTTCAGGCGTGGGTCAAATCTACTCCTTCCAGGAAAGCGTCAACATTTCTCCCTTCCCTTCTGGAACTAGTATGTCAGCCTCTAACACCCACAGGGCTTTTCTGCAGTTCTCATTCTGTCTCACTGTGCCACACCTGCACCCCTCGCCCCACCCTAGCCCATAATTCCTAAGCTCCTCGAAGGCTCTGGGAGAGAACCCTTCCTTCCTCTGCAGCTCTGGGCAGCTCCAGGCACTCTTGGTTTGTGTCTCCATCCCTCCAATTTTTGCCTCTGGCTTTGTCTTTTATGTCTCCGTCTTCTTTGGCAGACAACTAAGGAATTTTAAGAGCCACATTAATCCAGATGGATAGAAAGGGAGAAGGGGTGGAGATGCAGAGACACGAACAGGCTGATCCCACACCCGCGGAAGGTGGATATAATATGGAGGGATATCTCAGGAGTGAGGGATCCCAGCCCCACACCAGAACCCCAGCCCAGGGTTCCAGTGCCAGGAAGATAAGTCTGCATCACTTCTGGCTGTAAAAACCAATAGGAGTTCCATTGGCGGAAGAAACAGGGATTCCAAGGCACTTCCTCTTGGAGGGCCCCACATACGCACTTACTCAGACTCACTTCCTCTGGGCTCCAGCACTGGAGCAGTAACTTGAAGGGCACCAGTAGCATATGGAGCGAACTGAAGTGTCTGGCATAAGGGCAACAGTTGGGGGACAGCTTCCTCCCAGACAGAACTGCAGACAGCAGCCATTGTACCTTTTCTGAGCCCTCCCCTACACAGAGCCACAGGAACCATAGCTGAGTTTCCATCAACCTGGCTCACACGGTTAGCCCCACCCTGATGATTACCTAAGGTTCTGCCCCACCCAACTTATTAGCTCACCCAAGCTTATAACAGTAGCTTTTCCATATAAGATACTGGGGTAGGCATAGGCTTCAGCCCTTCCTAATACACTCAAACAAGGAACAGCTGAGCCCAGCCCATACCTCTCACTGGGGGACCACAGACCCAGCACTAGCAGCAGCCATCTGCAGATCACTTTATAGCTTACACCAAGGGGCCCAGACAGAACACAGGTGGTGGCTGACCTTGGCCTGCACCACTTGGGAAACCCCGGAGCCTGCACACCCAGTGGTCAGTTACAGACCATGTTGGAACCTTACCCAACCACCTCCAAAGACATGGAGAGAGGTAGTTGCTGGCGAGTGATAACAGCCAGTGTTAACAGCTGTCTGGTTAACACAGTGTTAACAGCTGTCTGGTGTAGGTAAATCCCTCCCATTGACCTGCTGACAGCAATAAAGACCCAACTACAAGAGGAGGGAGTAGTCAGCCCACATGGAGGATGCACCTCAAGTACCCAGCTTGGGAGGTAGGAGAGGCTGTGCCACTGGACCCTACAGGACACCTACTACATTAGGTCACACTATCAAAACACAGAGTCAAAGTAGATCTAACCTAATACATAGAAACAAACACAGGGAGGCTGCCAAAATGAGGTGACAAAGAAATATGGCCTAAATGAAAGAACACATCAAAACTCTAGAAAAACAACCAAAAAAATGGGGATAAACAACCTACCAGATGCAGAGTTCAAAATCCTGGTATTAAGGATGCTCAAGGAACTCAATGGGTACTACAACAGCATAAAATAATCCAATTAGAAATGAAGGAGACACTAACTGAAATAAAGAACTATTTACAGGGAATCAACAGTGGAGAGTATGAAGCCAAGAATCTAAGCAGTGATTTGGAATATAAGGAAACAAAAGACATCCAATCAGTACAGCAAGAAGAAACATGAATCAAAACAATCAAGGATAGTGGATAAGGAGCCTACGGGACAATTTCAAGTGTTCCAACATTTGCATCATATATGAGTGCCAGAAGGAGAAGAAAGCAAGAAATTGGAAACCTATTTGAAAAAATAATAAAAGAAAATTTCCTGAGTTGAGACTGGTAAAGGTTGGACAGGTTCACAGGATTCGGGCAGAAAGAAGAACATTCACGGAGCCATTGGGATGTCTGACATGCCTTTATTCAAGAGTGGGCGATCCACGTATGCTGCAAGTTGTGTGTCACTGCACGCTACCTAGTGGGGAGCCCCTACTCCTTAAATACTGGAATACAGACAAAGCCGGCAGGGTGCCAGCAGATCTCATACAACAGAGCTTCATTTAATGCATGCGAGCCCACTCAAGGCCATGGGGACAGTTTATTGGGCCCAGTCTCAGGGCTTTGAGAACACTACTTACCATGCCTGGTCTCAAACGGCTTCCCTTAGTTGCCCAGACATCTGGGTGAGGAAGACAGACTGCTTCCATTTACCCTACACTTCCCTAATTTGGTGAAGGAAATACACATACAAGTTTAGGAAACACATGAATCCCAAACAAGATGGGTACAAAGAGGACCACACCAAGACACATCATAATTAAAATGCCAAAGGTTAAAGATATAGAGAGAATCTTATTTATTTATAGAATTTTTAAAAGACTTTATTTATTTATTTTTAGAGAGAGGAGAAGGGAGAGAGAATGAGAGGGAGAGAAACATCTTGTGTTGTTGCCTCTCACACGCCCCCTACTGGGGACCTGGCCCACAACCCAGGCATGTGCCCTGACTGGGAATCAAACCAGCGACCCTTTGGTTCTCAGCTGGCACTCAATCCACTGAGCCACACCAGTCAGGGTGATTAAAGAGAGAATCTTAAAAGCAGCAAGATAAAAGCAGATAATTACCTACAGAGGAGTTCCCAAAAGACTGTCAGCTAATTTCTCAAAAGAAATTTTTCAGGCTAGAAGGAATTGTCAAGGACCTACAACCTAGATGACTATATCCAGCAAAGCTATCATTTAGACTCAAAGGGCAAATAAAGTGCTCCCTAGACAAGGTAAAGTTAAAGAAGTTCATCATCACCAAACCATTATCATATGAGATGTTAAAGGTACTTATTTAAGAAAAGATCAAAACTAAAATTAAAAATAAAATAAAAACTTTTTTAAAGGATTTGACAAAATTCAATATCTTTTCATGTGAATGATGCTCAATAAATTAGGTATAGAAGGAACATACCTCAACATAATAAAAGGTACATAGGACAAGCCCACAGCTAACATCATACTCAACAGTAAAAGGTGAAAAGCTTTTTCTCCAGGATCAGCAACAAGACATGGGTGCCTCCCTCACCACTTCTATCTAACAGAGCACTGAAAATCTTAGCCAGAGCAATTAGGCAAGAAAAAGAAATAAGTAATCTAACTTGGAAAGGAAGAAGGAAAACTGTCTTTGTTTGCAGATGATATTACCTTATATATAGAAAATGCTAAAGACTTCACACACACACAAAAAAAACCTGTTATAACTAATCTCAGTAAAGTTGCAGAATACAAAGTCTACATACAGAAATCAGTTGCATTTCTATACACTATCTATGAAATACCTAAAAAAGAAATAAAGAAAACAATTCCATTCCATGATAATATCAAAAACGAATACTTGGGAATAAATTTAACCAAAGAGATGCATGATCTATGTGATGAAAACTATAAGACTTTAGCCCTGACTGGTGTGGCTCAGTGGGCAAAAGGCTGCCAGTTCAATTTCTGGTCAGGACACATGCCTGGGTTGCAGGCCAGGTCCCCAGTTTGTGGCGTGCAAGAGGGAACCAATCAATGTACCTCTTGCACATTGATGTTTCTCTCCCTCTTTCTCTCTCTCCCTCTCTATAAAAATAAGTAAATAAATTCTTAGGAAAAAAGAAAACTAAGACTATGATGAAAGAAATTAAGAAAGACACAAATGGAAAAATATTCTAAGTTCATGGATCAGAATAATTAATCTTGTTAAAATATTCATACTACTTAAAACTTCTATAGATTCAATGCAATGTCTATCAAAATTCCAATGGCATTTTTCACAGAAAAAGAAAAAATCCTAAAATTTGTATGGAACCAAGAAAGACCCTAAATAACAAAGCAAAACTGAGAAAGAACAAAGCTGGAGAACAAATCACACCTTCTGATTTCTAACTATACTGCAAAGTTATAATAATTAAAACAGTATGGTACTGGCACAGACATGCAGGCCAATGGAACATAAGTGAGAGCCCAGATATAAACCCCCACATATACAGTCAACTAGCATTTGACAAGAGACACGAGAATAGTCATTAGGAAAAGAACAGTGTCTTTAATATATGGTGATGGGAAGACTGGAAAATCACAAGCAGAAGAATGGAATTAGATCCCTATCTCATATACTCACAAAAATTGACTTGAAATAGATTAAAAACTTAAACATAAGACTAAAAAAGGTAAAACTCCTAGAAGAAAATATAAGGGAAAATCTCCTTGATACTGGTCATGGTAATAAATTTTTGGATATGACGTCAAAAGTACATGGAACAAAAGCAAATGTAAATAAGTGGGAATACATTGAACTAAAAATCTCCTGCACAGCAAAAGAAACAATCAACAAAATGCAAAGGCAACCGATAGAACAGGCAAAAATATTTGCAAATCATGTATCTGATAAGGGTTAAATATGCAAACTATCAAAGGAACTCATACAGCTCAACAGCAGAAAAACAAACTGAATGAGGAAGGCTGTCTGAGAGCCGAGACAGGCCGAACACTAGGCCTCTTGTCCTAATAGGCAATTTGTAAATAGAAAGAAAAAGTTCTTGAAGGAAATTAAAAGTGCTACTCCAGTGAACACACAAACAACAAGAAAGTGAAACAGAGTTTCAGTATGGGATGATACTGAAAAAGTTCTAGACATTGATGGTGGTATCAGTTGTACAACAATATGAATGTATTAAATGACACTTAACGTGATTAAGATGGTAAATTTTATGTATATTTTACCACAGTAAAATGACATTCCCTGTCATAATATTACGTAAATGAAACTGTAAACATATATTTCATTTTTAAATGAGTTATGGAAACAGTGGTAACTTAATTCATAAAATCAATCAGGAAATTTAGAAAGTTTAAATCATGAGAAATTTCACTGTGGTCTTGTACAAACAGAACTATTGTGTTGACATTACTTTATACTGTAAACTACTTTTTAAAGACTCTCAATCATGCAAAAAACTCTTTTATCTTGGAATGAAAACTTGTTCCTATTTTGTAACAAAGGCTACTATGTGTACATACTTTTAAGTGACCACACACATTAAAAAACAAGTGAAATAATATGTTCTTTGTTTGCTTTAGACATCTTTTACCAGTTATTTGGGGTTTTTTAAAATTTTGCCCAAAAAAAAAAAATCTTTGCCCGAGGACATTTTTTCATTATATTTTTCAAGATTTTATTTATTTATTTTTAGAGAGAGAGGAAGGGAGTGAGAGAGAAATATTGATTGGTAGCTTCTCTTACACTCCGCAATCAGAGACCGAACCTGCAACCCAGGCATATGTCCTGACCTGGGATGGAATCGGTGATCTTTTAGTTTGTGGGACAACATTGATGTAAAAGAGGAAAATTGATTGGTTGCCTTCTCATACACACCCCAATCATGGATTGAACCTGAAACCTAGGTATGTGCCCTGACTGGGAATTGAACCCATGACCTTTTGGTCTATGGGACAACACTCCAACTATCTAAGCCACACCAGCCAAGGCTACTAGTAATTTGGGTTAAACATTCCTAGCATGTGAACATAACGAGTGAGTGTTCTAGGTGTTTGGGGTATTTTTTAATAATTAATCTTTAAATTCCCCAAGAGAGAGGAACAGAAAAAGTGAGAAGCACTTGGCTTTAGACCTGTATGAAGTTGTCACTGTAAAAACCTCCCTACGTTTCTACTGCAAGGAGAGAGAAAAAGTCTAGATCTAGGAAATCAGAAGAAACAACATCACAGCCAGTTTAGGCAGTAACTTGGGCCCTTGGCAATCTTGTTGAGCCATAAAATTAGAAAATCAGCACTTATTAATGCCCAAGGGATGGAAATGAAGGAGTGGGATGCTTCCCACATTAAATAAAAGTTTCTTTTTCAGGAAGCATGATCTCTTCGTGGGGGGGGTTCTTTGCTTTTTGTTCTAAGGTATCTGTTAAGCAAACCATCTTTTCAGGGTTAGAAGCTCCCCAAAATGGTCTCTGCAATTCCAAATTGTTACTGGTGAGACTGTACCAGTCAGAGAGCTAGGCGTGCAAGTTGGTGGTGTTACAATCGGAAAACATGCTGCAGTTAAGTGTTTGACCAGGAAGAGGCACAGTTTTAAAAGGACCATGAACCTGAATGGTTCATCAAGATGATGCATGTGTTATTTCTCTGGAGCTTGGCCAAAGCCAACCAGTCATCAACCCATCAAAGCCAGACACAAACTCCTAACTCTGGGCAGACTAAACTTAACAAAATAGGCTCAGGCACCGAAGGACATGACTGAGGGAGAAATCCTTATAAGGATTTGAAGTAGTGACTGAAGATAAAGCATGTCCAAAGAACAATGGGACCAAGGTTCCGGCCAAGATGGAGGTGTTAAGTAGAAATGCTTCACTTCCTCACACAAGGAGGAGGATAACAACCAATTTAAAAACCAAGAACAACCAGAACTGCCAGAAAATCATTTGCATGGAAGTCCAACAACCAAGGAGTTAAACATTCATCTGGACTGGTGCACTGAGACAAAGAAATAGGGCCCAAATGAAAGAGCAGATCAAAACCCCAGAAAAAGAGCTAAGTGACAAGGAGATAGACAATCTATCTGATGCAGAGTTCAAAACACTGGTAATCAGGATGCTCACAGAATTGATTGAGCTCAGTCACAAAATGAAAGAAGAAATGAAGACTACACAAAGTGAAATAAAGGACAATATACAGGGGACCAACAGTGAAGGGAAGGAAACTGGGACTTGATCAACAGTTTGGAACAAAAGGAAGAAATAAATATCCAAGTGGAACAGAATGAAGAAACAAGAATTCAAAACAATGAGGAGAGGCTTAGGAACCTCTGGGACAACTTTAAAAAATGTTCTAACATCTGAATCATAGGGGTGCCAGAGGGAGAAGAGGAAGAGTGAGAAATTGAAAACTTATTTGAAGACTTCCGGCCAAGATGGAGGCATAGGCACACTGTGCCTCCTCGTACAACCAAGATAGGGACAATAACAATTTAGAAACAGAACAACAACCAGAACTGACAGAAAACTGAACTGTATGAAAGTCGGACACCCATGGAGTTAAAATAGACACATTCCTCCAGACCAGTAGGAGGGGCGGAGTCAGGCAGCCAGACACGGGTAGTGGAGCAGAGAATAGAGAGCGTCGGGACCTGATGTGTAAGGCAACCAGGGCACACAAAACCACAGTGGGCAGACCCTGGGCACGCAAGCAGCAGCTGGCAGTCCCTGGCCAAGGGGTGGCAACCAGCAGACGCAGCGAGGCAGTGATCGTGAAGCAAGGCACTGCGAGCAACCCACGATCCCAGCACTGGGAAATAGAGCCTTGGGGCACTGATTGAAAACACCTGTGGGAGTTGAGGCGCAGGGAGAGACTCCCAGCCTCACAGGAGAGGTTGTCGGAAAGTCCCACGGGGTGCACAAACCCACCCACACGGGAATTGGCACCAGAGGGGTCCAGGTTGCTCTGGGGAAGTGGCGGAAGGGACTGAGGCCCAACGGAGAGCGGAGGGATCGCCATTATGCTTTCTCGGACCCCACCCCCACATACAGCATCACAACCCAGTGACTGGGGTGCCCCGCCCTGGTGAACACCTAACGCTCCGCCTCTCATACATAACAGGCGCGTCAAGACCAAAAAAAAAAAAAAAATGGCTCAAACAGAAGGTCAATTGAAAGCCTCAGAACCCATCCTTTTAAGCGACCAAGAGATAGCCAACCTATCAGATGCACAGTTCAAAGCACTGGTGATCAGGATTCTCACAGAATTGGTTGATTTTGGTCGCAAACTAGATGAAAAAATGAAGGCTACAATAAATGAAATGAAGAAAAATGCACAGGGAACAAATAGTGATGGAATGAAAGATGGGCCTTACATCAATGGAGTGGACCAGAAGGAAGAAAAAAATATACAACCAGAAAAGAATGAAGAAACAAGAATTTTAAAAAATGAGGAGAGGCTTAGGAACCTCCAGGACATCATTAAACGTTCCAACATCCGAATTATAGGGGTACCAGAAGGAGAAGAGGAGGAACAACAAGTGGAAAAGATATTTGAACAAATAATGAAGGAGAACTTCCCCAATCTGGCAAAGGAAATAGACTTCCAGGAAGTCCAGGAAGCTCAGAGAGTCCCAAAGAAG
>CM052546.1:33877962-34111448 GCA_028533065.1 Trachops cirrhosus
GGCACATCATAATTACATTAGCCAAAGGAAAAATGAAGGAGAGAATCCTAGAAGCAGCAAGAGATAAGGAGACAGTAACCTACAAAGGAGTTCCAATCAGACTGTCAGCTGACTTCTCAAAAGAGACCTTACAGGTAAGAAGGGGCTGGAAAGAAGTATTCCAAGTCATGAAAGGCAAGGAACTACATCCCAGATTGCTCTATCCAGCAAAGCTTACATTTAGAATGGAAGGGCAGATAAAGTGCTTCTCAGATAAGGTCAAGTTAAAGGAGTTCATCATCACCGAGCCCTTACTGTATGAAATGTTAAAGGGACTTATCTAAGAGAAAGAAGATAAAAAACATGTATAGTAAAATGACAGCAAACTCACAATTATTAACCACCACACCTAGAACAAAAACAAAAAGAAACTAAGCAAACAACCAGAACAGGAACAAAACCATAGAAATGGAGATCACATGGAGGGTTAGCAACAGGGGAGTGGAAGGAGGAGAGAGGGGGAAAAGGTACGAAGAATAAGTAGCATAGATGGTAGATAGAAAATAGGGGGAGGGCAAGAATAGTATGGGAAATGTAGGAGCTAAAGAACTTATGACACATGGACATGAACTAAAGGCAGGGAATGTGGGTGGGAGAGGGTGTGCAGGGTGGAGGAAAATGAAGGGGGGTAGTGGGACAACTGTAATAGCATAATCAATAAAATATATTAATTAAAAATATATAGTTTTTTAAAGTTAAAAAAATAAAGGAAAGAAAAAAATGCACATATCAGTGGGCCTGCATGGTGAAACCCATTTGCACAAAGGTCAGCTGTTTACCTTTCTCCTATGAATCTGTCCTAAGTCAATTTAGTTCTCTGACGCAGCAGGAGACTCTAAGAAAACAGAGGTCAATTTTTGCCTCCCTAAGGTGCAAAGGTCATCATTTACATCTCAAAGGCCTGAGAGACACTGCTTTTACCCTCATTGTCTAGGACTAGGCAATGAGACTGAGACCCAGAGAAAACAAGGACTTCTCAAGGTCACATAGCCAGTAAGCCGCAGAGCTGAGATTGCAACCTAACTCTGATTCCCAAGCCTTCCAACTGCCATTCGCAGAGGAGTGAGTCACTGATGGCTTCAAAAAAAAGCCCCTCGGACTGGCCCTCAAATGAGCAGCACAAGTTTATCAGACCCAAGAGCAGGGGCGGAGAAAATGTTGAGGATGTCAGAGTTGTAAGATGGGGCTGACACCCAGGCTTCAAGGAAGAGACAGGTGGGGAAAGATGCTGCTGCAGGCCCTCAATACCAGGCCTGGTAACCTGAAACTTACCCTGCAGGTAGGAGCCTCTTGGGTTGTCCTTAGGGGGGGGTGACAGGGTCGGACTTGGTGTTTCAGACAATGTGGGACAGCACAGACACTCGATGGGAACAGCAGTCCTCAGCGTCACCATGCTTCAGAATCACCTGGGCTGCTTGTAAAAGACACCCGGACCACCCTCCCCTCCAGAGTGGGATTCAGCAAGTCTGGAGAGAGGCCCAGCGATCTGCATTTCAACAAGCTTTCCAAGTGATTCTGATTCAGGTGGTCACTTAAAGAAACACCAGAAAGGAAAATAATTCCTAGTGGCTGCCAGAGACAAATGATGGGTCCTAAACTCCAGTGATGGCAAAGAAAACGAACGGACAGCGCCCGACAACGGTGGCAGGATGATGTTTTCCTGACGTTCTCCTTTTTTCTGGTGATTCACCTCCCTCCCCCTTTCAAGTAGCTGGTCCATTCTATGCTCATTGCCCCTCATGGTGGGAGTGACGGGGCAGACAGCAAAATAAGGAGTCATTCTGGGGTGATGCGTCGGACTTGTTTCACACAACACAGGAGTGGGGGAGGTCATAGATGAATTCAGACTGGCCATGATTTTGTAACTGGAAGCTGAGGGATGGCTGCCAGGGGATGCATTATGGAATTCTACCCACACCGGTCTATTTTCAAAAGTTTTAAGTAAAGATGTTTTATTTCTGTATTTTGTTTCAAAAAGACTTTGGGAAAAGGAGAGAAATCTCAGACATAGATGCAAGAAACATAGATGCAAGATGCAAGAAACTTCACAAGCAAGAGGATGGGGAGAACTGGTCCAGGATTCAGCGAGGCAGGAGAGAGTAGCTCACCTGATCGGCGGATTTGGGAGAACATGGTACATGCTCTGCTCAGCTCCGCCTTTCTTCCTCCTAGGATCTGCCCTGCTGCAGGGGGTACATTCACTGCCCCTCAGGGGGGCCCACCCAGTGGAGCTGCCACGACAGGGATACGGGGCAGTCTGCCGAACTCGGGGGCTCAGTTATCCATAAGCCCACACTGAGCAAGGGCTTGGACATGGCCTTGTCAGTGATAAGGTAATAATCTGGCCTTCACCTGCCTCCCCTTTGCTCCATTTTCCAGTATGTTCAGAACCTTAGTCAGGAAGACAGCGCCACCTATTGGAGGTCCTCCAGAAACCTCAAAACACGGGCTTCAGGGGGTCTAGTGAAAAGGAAGGAAGAGAAAAAGGACAGAAGGAAGTGATAGGAGCAGAGAGGCATCTGAGGAAGGAGCAAAGAATCCAAGAGGGAGGGGAATGCTGCCCTGGGGAGCAGTGAAACCTGGTGTGGAGATGTCTCTAAGACTCGTCTGGACACAAGGACCTTAGGGAACGGCAGCAAGATCCCCACGGGCCAGGGTGGCCTGAGGTGGGAAAAGGGCTGCGGTCTCCAGCAGAGAGTTCGAGTGAGGACAGCCAGGTCTCTCCAGCAACCAGTGGGGACCAAAGGCATCTCCACGAACGCCTGTGTGCACACATGACTTTGGGAACGCCATCCTCCAACACACGCACATTCACATACTCACACACTCACACCAAAGTACTACATGAAGCTCTGGGCCTTAACTATAACCCCAGGGAGGGGGTAAAACCCTCAATTAGTAGAGATTAAGTTTCTGCCACTCCAGCAGAATGGTAGCTCAAAATAGAAATTAAGTTGAGTTATAGAAAGCTTTAATTATATTTCTTACACAGGTGAATTTATGAACAGAGACTCCTTCTTGCTGGAGTAAATATTTTGAAGGCAGAATCAACAAGACTTGGAGGTCAGGTGCGTGAGGGGGTGGGGAGGAACAGGAAGTCTCTCCTCCCTTTGAGAGATTTGTTTCCCAACCTCCCCAGCCAAGTTCAAATTCTTTAACACTGTCTGCCAAGTTTTCATCCCTTCTCCTGATGGTCTTCCCTCATGGTCCTGTGACATGGGTTCAATTGTTCTTGCCCAGTTAATTAATCATTAGGAGCAGCTCTGGCTGGTGTGGTTCAGTGGATTGAGTGCTGGCCTGTGAACCAAAGGGTCACTGGTTCGATGCCCAGTCAGAGCTCATGCCTGGGTTGCAGGTTAGGTCCCCAGTAGGGGGTGCAAGAAAGGCAACTACACACTGATGTTTCTCTCCCTCTTTCTCCTTCCCTTCCCTTTTCTAAATAAATAAATAAAATCTTTTAAAATAATAATAACAACTAGGAGCAATTACCAGTCACTCTAATAAAGCAATTTACTTTACTAGAATTTTCTATTTACATCCTAGAAAACAGCTGTTAAATTTGCAGTTCAGAGTACTATACAATGGTTAGGGTAACAACTAGATCCATAGGGCCTGGAGAGGTCAAGGCCAAGCCCAACACACTTCATCCACAGAGTGCCTCATGTGGACCTCCCTGTTTCATTCCTCCCCATACCCAGGCCCCACCGCCCTCACGGGAGGCCCAACTCTCGCCCTGGGAGCCAGGATCTTTCACACTGGACCCCATCTCTCCTCCTCTCCAGCATCATTTCATGTCCTCTAAACTCCCCTCTCCCCAGGAGGTGGGGAGTCTGCCCCACGCCCTCCTGCCCAAAGGTGCAAGGCCATTCTCAAGTTGTCTGCAGCGCACCTGTGTGTGTGGTCCATGGGTGCCCACATCACCCATGCGAATGGGAAACTATGCTAAAATGGTTATTTAGCTCACATTGCCCTTACAATTTCCCCTTCCTTCCTCTCCACTCAGACAATTGCAGGCATACCTCAAAGCTGGACGGTACTGTGGGTTTGGTTCCAGACCCCCCGCAATAAAGCAAACCATCATCTTTCTGCTGGCAGTGGGTGCTGTCTACAGTTTGTAAAAAGCCCAACACCTGTGAGGCGCAAGACCATCAAGCACAGTAAAACGAGGGGTACCTGTAGTTAGCTGTGTACCTCTAGCCTTGGGGTAGCAGTGGAACGTGAATCACAGGGTAGAAAGTAGAAGAACTGGCAAACCACCCTGGATTTTGTGTTCCAAGACCAGCCCTCACAGACCTGAGAGTTAAGGCCAGTGGCCTTCAAATGTTTGACTGGATGCCCTGTAAAATCAATTTAAAAAACTACATGCCCTCTTATGCAGCTACACAAATTATAGTGCCCAGAGATCGGGGAAGAGGGCACACAGGCACAGAGGAAAGGCCATAAAAAAAACTGTAGCGCCCAGTGCAAAATGGAAGTGTAGGCCCCTTACTGGAACATGACTAAGAACTTCAAGAAGGCAGCAGCCACCTTCATGCCAAGCTCAGAGCCCTTCTGAGCACAGGGCCGAGAGGCTGTGCAGGCTGCAGGCATCTGCAGAAGCCAGCCCTGCTCCCACACACTTTAAGTTAACATGTAAAAATATATAAATTCAAACAGTTGCAAAAGATGCAATTTCAATATATTGTACATCGTATTCTTACTTTAAAAATGTTTTTCCAGTTCTCAGAACAACATACTGAGCTAAAGCAACATGTGAGAAGTGTCTGCCATGCCTGCTTACCCGTGTCCCACGGGAAAACAAGCCGAGGTGCTTCCACACAATGGCATCCTACTCAGCAGTGACAGCTGCGGACACACACAGGACGTGGATGAATCTCAAAATACGTACACTGAGGGAAAGAAGTCTGGCAAAATAGAGTACATACTGTACGGAAATGCAAACATTCACAGAGACAGACAGCAGGTCAGCGGTTGCCCGGGGAGAGGGGAAGGAGTGGGAGGGAAGGATTAGAGTCAAGAGGAGCAACACGGCTGAATTCTCACCAACAGGATGGGAGTGTAAACGATGTACAGTCATTTCTGGGTATTGCTCATAAAAACACCCCACACAACCCTCGCTCTGTCTTCTGTCCCATCCTCCAGCAGAACGGAGAGAACCTAGATGAGAGAAGAGCCACAGGGCAGAGGGGACTGGGTCCCTGGGTGACAGCGTGCAGCAAGCCCCCCCGACTGGCATTGGGTTATGACATGAACAAGAATGGGACTATCATGGTATTGAACCTGACGTGTTAGGATGGTTTGTTACCGCAGTTGGTCAACCCTGACTAATACACAGTCCGAAGTAATGTCCCTGCCAGAGAGAGCTGGCTGGTCCCCTCAAAGTCAGGTTTTGCCTGGGGCTCAGGCTGGTTCCCAGAGGCTCACAAACTAGGCTCAGCACTGACAGTGGAGAGGCCAGCCGTGGGAGGGAGCAGTCTGTTCTGCTGGGCTTGTGTTCTCCTAAACCCTGGAGCAAGCCCTGAAGAGGCTGGGGAAGGAGACTGAGAGCCACAGGAGCCGTGGTGCCCAGCAGACTTTAAGAGATTCCTCTGAATAAGACCCTCTTCTGAATGCTCAGCTGGGGCACAGATAACCTCACAGTCTGAAGCCATTCTGAGCAGGCTAGTCATATTCGTCTTCCTCAAAACTCGCTGTCACTAAGCCTTCAGTCTATATCCTTCAAGTCTCTGACCAACAGACTAAACCATCATCCCACACCCAAGAATCGGTGCATCCTTATTTCAGAGCCTCTGGGTGCAGGTCCCTTTGCTAGGCCACTCTGGCCATCTCAGAGGAAGGCTGGGACATCCCAGCAGTCCACTTCTGGTCGGAGCCACCAGCAACTGGATTTGGGATTTTTCTTCCTGTGTCAACTCATCCTAAACAACTCTCCACGAGACCGTGAACATAAGCAGCAGGGGAGAAATGTAAACCACTTGCTCAGGCAACCGACTTCACCTGTAGGGCTTGCTTGGACCCAGGCCACACACGTCATTTCCCTTTGATGATGGAGTGCTGTGGGCCACCCCTGACAGCGTGGCTGGGCAGATCAGATAACACGGGGGCTCAGATCGCAGGGTCATCTGGTGTGCCACGGCCAGCGTGCCATGGTCAGGCATCTGGTTTCACCAGACACCTGGAGCAAGCCAGGAACTGTTTCTCAAAAGGAGAATAACAACTTGCGGAAGGAGATCATGACTTTGTTTCAAAAATCCAATGCCTGGGTATAAAAGCCAAAGGCAGAACTACCTTATTTTTCAGACTGTAAGACGCACCCCCCAAATTTGGGAGGAAATGGGGGTGCATCTTATAATCCGAATGTAGCTTACCTGGCTCACTGTTGGGGGGGCAGCAACCTATGTTATTTATGTTATTAAATATTTTACCACATTTCTTGCTTCCAAATTGTTTTTCCTATTTTCCTCCTATAAAACCTAGGTGTGTCTTACAGTCTGAAAAACTCAATACTTACTCTGATCCAGCCCAATCCAGCGAGAAAACCACCCCTCCTTGTACGGGCCCCCCTAAAGTCAACAGCCTTCAAGTGCTCCAGTAACAGGTAAAAATAATGGACCTTAATATGGTACATTTCACCACCCAAGTCTAAAAGAAGCCCACCAAGTTTTATATTTCTTTCCTTGTAGGAAATGTGGTGTGTGCAGCAGCTGGTCCTTCATTCTTCAGGGAATCACTCAATGAACCCCAGACCCTAGAAAGTTCACTGAATACATAAGCCCCTGTGTATGTGGGGCTGTATTATCTGATCTCTGGCACATACAGCATGCTTACCAAGTCACCCAAGGGATCTGCTACTTCCTGTCCTCAAGGTCCATCAGGATGGTGTCAACAGTGTCACAGTAGATTAGCTTGACATCCACTGCAATAGTGATAGGGCTAAATAAACAAATAAATTTTAAAAAATCCTGTAAACGAAGTCTGTCCAGAGAGACATACTCCTGAACCAAGACAGTAAAGGTTTACTGCTGTCCCTGCCAGAGAACACGAACTACTGCTGAGGTCTGGTATAAAAAAAAACCTGGGCTAACCCTACGCTGTCTGTCAGAGGCCAAAAACCATGCAGACGGCTCCCAGGACGACCACCGTGCGCAAGTGCCTACAGTGGGCTCCACCAGAACAAGGGTCTCCTACCCTTGTCACTGTTCGGGGCCATCTACCTTCTTCCGTCTATGTGGGAATGGATAAAGAAAATGTGGTACGTACGTATGCATTTATACATAAAGGGATATATATAAAGTATATCTATAAATACATAGGAATTTATAAAAACACATAAAGGAGTAACATTCAGCCTTTAAAAATAAGGCACACAACGGTTTGCCACAACGTGGATGAAACCGGAGGACATTCTGTGATGTGAAATAAGCCAGTCACAAAAAGACAAATATCGCATGATCTCACTTACATGTAGAACTAAAAAAAAAAAGCTAAACTCCCAGTAACAGAGATTAGAACAGTGATTACTAGAGGCTAGACTGTGGGGAAAATGGGAAGACTTTGTAAAAAGTAGAATGGTGGTTGACTGACATGGGCTTGGGAAAAGCAGAGAATGGGGAGTTATTAACGAGTACAGAAGGTCACTTTTGCAAGAGGAAGAGTTCTGGAGATGGATGGTGGTGATGGTTGCATGGATTTAATATCACCCAACTGTATACTTAAAACAGTTACGATAATAAGTTTTGTTCTGCGTATTTTACAAACAAATTAAATACATGTAAAAAATACCAACTATATATAGTGCGAACTACTCTGACTCTTTCAAGTCTTCTATTGCCACACTAATCCCTGTGCTGAGATGAAGTATTAATGTTTATATATGTTCTTGGCAGCTAAGGAGAGCTCCAGGGCCTTCCACTAGCCTTTCCTCTCAAAATTGCCCGTGTTCAAGTTGTTTTAGGCCAATGTCAAGATTCTGCCCCTGTTATGACGTCAGTGGCAACTCTACACATACCCGTCATATGGTTTCGTGCTAGCACTGGCCGTGGCATGAGACAGACTGCATTCAAAATCTTTTAAAATTGTGTACCGTGCGCATGTGTTCTACAGTCAAAAAGAAAAAGGGGAGAAATCTCACTTTTAACAGTTAAATACAAAATTATTCATTTTTCCATGTTCCATTGTGTACTACTCAAAAGTCCACGTGCTCCAGTTATCCGCTCTTACCACACTGGTTGTAGTTGTCTAAGTGTCCACTTTCCTCAAGAGAGCTGGAGAGGACACAGGGCTGAATCCCGTGTCCCAAGCACCGAAAACGGGACTCCCGGTGGGCCATATATTGCAAATAAAGGCCTGGGCGCAAACTTCGTCCCTTTCAGCTCAGGCTGTCCACGAGCCCCTCAGGCTGGATGATGCTGAGCAACCATTTTGCCTTCTGTAGCCTCGATTTTCTCCACCACAAAATGGGAACGATCGTATTGATACATGCCACTCATGTGAGCGCGGTAAGTCAGGCGATGGGTGTCAAAGTACCGCGGCACTACAGAGAATAACTCATTCACTAATCCAGTTAAGTGATTAAGCAACCAGGACTGAGCAGCGCGGTTACTTCAGCGGACACCCTCTCCCTGCGGGACCCGGAGGGCGCCTCCTCCAGACGTTCTTTCACCCACGGACTCTGGGTGCTGACCTTATTCAAAATGGCGCAGGCGGCCTCGGGGGCTAGTGCGGCGGCGCGGACTCCACGTGCCCTCTGACCTGCTGGCAGCGGTGGAGGGGGAGCCGGGCGCCGCCATATTGGCTGTTGTCCTGAGAGGGGAGCGGCGGCGGCGGCGGCGGCGGCGCAAGCGGAGCGAGGGAGAGGCGCGAGCGGCAGCATGACTCGGAGGCGGAGCAGGCCGAGCGGTGGCGCGGGCCGGCGCGAGCGGGCTCGGGCCGCGGGGCCGCAGAAGCCCCTGGCGCCGGAGCCCTCGCCGCCGCCGAGCTTGGAAGCGGGAGCGGGTGCAGGGCCCCCCGAGGCGCCGGAGGAGCCCGACTGCGACGGCATCACGGAGGAGGACGAACCCAAGCTGGCGCCTGGCCTGCAGGTAGGAGCGAGCTAGGCGAGTTCGGCTATTGCGGCGCTTTCACCTCACTGGAGCAGGGCCGGGATGGGTTTGGGGATGGATCATCTTACCCCACAGGGCTGGGGCCGAGGCTTTCTCCGCCGAGGCAGGAGTGGAGGCTGGACTCCTCTCCCCGAAGCCCAGGCAAGGCCCGTCGGGTTCTCCTGAGACCAGGCTGCCTGCCCTCCCGCCGCCTCCCGGCTGGAGTAGAAGCTAAAGGTTCTGGTGGTACAGCCACCCTGGGACCGGGCTCTGATCCTGCCGCCACCGCTCAGCCCCCTGCCCTTCGCCTTGCCCGGGCCCACTTGATTCCCCACCCACCCACGGGCCAGCTCGGGGCGCCGGGGCCTGGAAAGCCGCAGCCTCTGCCCCCGGGAGCGACTCCACCCCTTCCCGTCGCTGCCTACAGCCACTGCCCCCTCAGCAGCTGTGCCCCCAGCTATGTCTCCTGGGGCCTCTCTCCTGTCCCTACCCAGCGGAGCTGGTGAAGCAGACAGCCAGGCTGTCCAGAAGACTGCAGTGAGGTCCCTGCACTGAGGTGGAAGTCCAGCAGAGCCCACCCTTTCTGTCCTCCATACCCCTGACCCACAGGCCGCCTGCCCTGACCCTCCCATCCCTGGGTTCGGTGCATACTGAGAGAGAGCAGTAAGAGGACTCGCCAAAGCTTCCAGCTTGCCACCTGGAAGAAGGTCACTTTCTTTTGAGCAGAGGAGATGTTGGAAGATGCCCTGCCAGTGTGCACCGAGAGGCCCGGGTGGCATGAGCCACAGTTGCTCTGGGAGGGTTGTGGCACCTGGGGATGGGTGGCTCACCCAAAGCTTACTTTGACAAAAGAGTTTTGAGTTGGTCTTTTGGCTGAGCCTGCCAGGGAAGGCAGGCGCCTGCAGGAGTCTTGGAGGGTCCGATGCGGTTCCGGATGAAGCTGAGGCGTGGCAGAAGATGCGTTTGGCTCTGCAGACACTGCATCGGGCAGCAGGGGACTCTGGGAGGCTGGTGCAGCCAGAAGGCATGGCTCTTGACAGCCTTCTAGTAGAGACTCTGGAATTGTGCATGTGAGTGGGGATGCCATTCGGGGTACCATTCCCAGAAAGCCTCCCCTCACCTACTCAGTTGTGGGAGGTGCCCCTTCTGTGCCCACAGCCCCCTGTGCTCCCCTCTGGTATCACTCCCCACACTGTGATGAAACGTTGTGCTGATGGGCTGTTCCCACGCTGGACTGTGACCTCCTCAGGGGCACATTCTGTGTCATCCACCTGGTCTTCCACACCTAGCCCAGGGCCTTGCTGACACAGACTAGAAGGAACTAGGTGAATGAGAGAGAGAATGAATCTGTGAAGAACATGTGCTTGTTGTAACCCAGTTTTCATGCTGGTCTCCTTTGTGTCTCAGATCACAATAAGATTTTTAATTATTCATTCATTAATGTCACTCCTTACTGAGTGTTAAAAGCCCCACCTTCACCTCCATCTCCTACCTTGGGCTGAGACTGGTTCCAAAGGATGAGACTGCCCAGGTTGTACCCCACCCTCATCTGGTTTCACTTCTGACCCTGAAGCTGCTTCCCCTTGTAGTTTTTTCTTTCCCTTCTTGGGGTGGGAGGTGGGGGGCCTAGGACTGCTGTTATCCAGAAGGGGAATGGGGGAAGGGAGAGCCGGGGAGCTGTTGTCTTCTCCCCTCCTCATTTCCACCACGCAGTACTTTAGAGTCCCCTGCCACTTGGTCACCCTAAGTCATCAAGGCCAGCAAGTTAGGATGGCAGCTTAATCATTGTTTTTATTTAGGATGCATCTTTCCTGGGAGCTGTAACCTTCACTAACATGGTACGTTCCTACCATGTTCTTACCTACTCCACTGCTTGACTGGCCATTTCATTAATTTATTCAGCTAGGCCCTTTAGATTCTTTATGTCTAATCTTCCCATCACCCCTGTATTCCCAGCATTTAGCACAGATATGATGTGTTAACTATTGGTGTAATTATTGTTCTGCTTTTACTGCATAAACTCTGAGTGTGCAGGAAGCACGTCAGTCACCATTATGTCCCATGCTGGGTGATTAATAGACGTTAATGAGCTGAAGGATACAAATGCTATTACCGTTTTTCAGATGAAGAAACAGAATTCAGAACAGCTAAACATTTGCCCAAATAACTTCCACTGTAAGTCTCAGTGTGCCACCCCCCTCCCCGAAGGATGCACTGACAGCTGGACACCAGAAGCAGGTTTTTGTGCCCTCGTGAAAAGCACCTGCCGAGAGGGTCAGTCATCACCCTGCCCCCAGGCAAGGTCCTCTGGCTCCCACTGCCATTTACAAGCCCGTAGTGCGTACACAGAGTGAGCGAGTAAAGCAAAACTCAGTGTCTGATGCCAAGCTGAGTCCTGAGATGGCAAACCAGATCATTTCCAGTCCACAGACAGGTTCTGATGTCCCAAGTCACACATCGTTTTGTTTCTGGTTTTGTTTTGATTTGAACCAATATTTTAAAAACTGAAAGGTTTCCCACAAAACTGGATTTGTGCCATCTCTTAAAACTCTAAAAATCTGCTACTGGACCCACATTTCCACAAGGCTGTAATCTGTGGTGTCTGCCCCCTCTAGCATGTGAAGGACGCATGATTTGTACCAGGTCCTGGGCTAGCCGGGGATACAGCATTGAGCTGGACAGGGTGCCTGCCCACAAGGGGCTCAGGGTCTAGAGGACACGTGTGTAGTGATTGCAGTAGGGCCAAAAGAGCTTCGCTTCTTCCGAGTTAAGATTCATAGGGTACTCACTTTGGTTTCATCACATCCCCTTCGCTCATTTGCATAACATGTACACATTTAAATGCAGGACCTTGAGCTTAATTGGGTTCTCAAAAGTCTACTTCCAATTGTTCCACTAAACTATATTGATCTGTTCACTAAGAACCCAAATCCTCCTTTACTTCACAAGAAGACAAACAGTTACTGTCCTATTAGCAAAGGAAAAATGTACACATCAGTTGAAGTAGGAGTAAGAAATAGTGTTCAGTCAGGCTCCTTCCAGCTCTGTGACTGGACTCATTCCACCCCTCCCTGTGCTTCATCAGCAACTTCACAAGAGAGTGTGGAGAACCCCATGTAGCACCTCGTACATCGAGGCTCACACAGGAGCAGGAGGCAGAGGCAGGGTGCGGCCGGAGCAGTGCCAGGTGGCCATCTGAAGTCAGTGTTCTCACCTGTGCTTTGCTGTCTTTAGGTTTCTCTCGTAACCCAGGTGTGCACGCTCAGTAAACCACCAGGAGACTTGCTGGACCGTACACCAGCGGTTGGTGGAGGCTGGGCTCATGCTGTGCTCCCCATCTCTGATCTCCCTGTAGTATTCCCTGGGACTGCCCAACCTCACTGAAAGGGGTTCTGGAGACATGGTTCCCCCACTGCTCCGAGTTCAACCTGCTCCCTCAGGGGATGAGAGCAGATGATCAGTCAGGGTCTTTATTACAACTGTCCCGTTATGTTTAATACACTCGGCAAGCATTATGACTTCTGTGCCAGGGTCTTTATTTGGCACGCACAGATAACCAAGGGCGGCCTCCCCCTAAAAATCACGGCCCTCCGGCCCAGGCACTTGCATCAAAAGTGAAATGAATGATGCCAAGGGGCTATCCCCGCTGCCTCTGGTTCCTCTTTGTAAGTCAGTAGAGATTCACTATGTAGAAATGCTAGAAGGCCTTTGAAGATGAAGACTTACCTGCCAAGACTTTTAAAATTTTAATTTCTTTGAAACATTGCAGAGCCATAAGCTCAGTATCTGATATTAGATACTATGGATTTTTACAATCCTAACACCATTTCTGGATTATTTATTGTGCATGGTTCTTACGTGCTCCAAAAATGGCTGTTAAACTAAATTATAGTAAAAGAAGTTAGGTTTCTACCACTTGTTCTTAGCCGCCCCCACTGCTGGGCCAGGCTGGAGTTCACGGAGGCCCAGTGAGCACACCATGCCCAGTCCTCCTCTTGCCTGACCTGGGCGTTCATCTATTCCACAGACACCAGTGGACACCTGGTCCGTGCCAAGCGCTGGGCAAGCTGGGGGTGCAGAAGGGAATAGGGCGTGGTCCCCGCCTCCAGGGGCTCATGGCCTAGAGAACATGTGTACAGTAATTGCAGTAAGGCTAGAAGAGCTCTGCTTCCTCTGAGTTGAGGTTCAAATCCTAGATCCTAGTACCAGTCTTTGGAAGTGTTTTGGCCTCTTGGTGTGTTTCCTCATGTATAAAATGGCGGTGACGTCAGGCTCACGTTAGGGTCCAGCCAGTGCTGCATGTCAAGCACAGAGCACAAGTGGTAGCTGCGACGATTACAGATGCTGGGTGCTGAGGATGCACAGACCGAGAGCCTAAGAAGGCTTTTCAGAGTGGCTTCCAGGTTGAGTAGAAGTTCCTCCAGAAGACAAGGTAGGAGAAGTGTTTAAACCATGGAAGCAGCATAGAGACCCAGAGGCAAGAAGCACCCATCTCCTGGGAGAGTGGCAAGAAGGTTAGAGAGCTGGAGAGGGTAGCAGCGTTCTTGAAAACCGCACCAAGAAGTTGGGGCTTTATCCCATGGGCAGTGACGAGTCAGTGAAAGGTTTTAGGTAGGAAAATGGGTGTAAGGTGCTTCAGTAAGTTCTCTGATGCCATAGGAGGGGCCAGTAGTTCCCAGTGGGGAAGGCAGCTGTGATTGCTTGTTTGCCCCCTTCAGCCCAGCCCAGCCCAGCCCACTAATCGTCAGGTCCCCTGTGCTTTCCTGGATCCTGTCCCAGGCAGACGGAATTGGAGTCTGTTGCTGTTAAACTGCCCAGGTGACTCTGTGGCTGGGTGTGGACACTGCTGCAGTGAGGGTGCCATGGGGCTCTTCGAGGAGGCCTAAGATATCTTCACAGAATGGGGCCTCCCTAGGGGGAGCTTTCCCGTGAACAGAATAGAAACGGCCTTAGTTTTAAAGAAACAAAACACAAACTTTTCCTAGTTCTTCAGTAGTAGCCTTATTAATGATGCTCTGCAGCTGCTAATCTTCCTTTATGTGTCGGAACATTTGCCTGTGCCCACGTCGCACTGCCACCTCTGCTGAACGACTGGGATGCACTGAGCCACGGGACGCAGTCTTGCCCATGAAAAGCTCCCCGTGTTGTGGAGAAGGTAGATTTCAACGACTGGGATACCTGCGATGAACTCTGTTCAAGATACGTGTAAAAAAGTGTTAGGACATTCCAGAGCAAAGCATAGTTCATCCTGCCCTGTGGTCTTAGGAGGATGTGACACCCAGACTGGCCCTAAAAAGCAAGAGGCAGAGGAAAGGCGTGAGTGCGTGCTTTGTGCATTTGGGGAAAGGCTGGGTGACGGTTCTTTGTGGCAGGTGTGCTGAGCAGAAGATTGTGCTTGTGTCCCGAGAAAGGCCCTGCCTGTGCGCCCGTCGGTTCTGTGCCCATGGTGCTGTCTGTCCCACAGGCCCTCGCTGCCCACAGATCTCAGATCTCCGCGCTCTCTGTGGGTCCCCCTCCATTCCAAGATATATGGATAGAGGGGAACTAAGGCAGAAAAGCAGATCTGAGACACTGAATGTTCTTAGTAGGAAATTGTAGCTGAAGAGCCTAGACTGGGGGGTTCAAAGTAGCCTTGAAGGTCGCTTGTCTAGTCCTCTGTCCTGTGCTTCAAGTAATAACTCTGGGTTGGGCAAGTCTCACTTAGTAAGTCTCCCTGTCATTTCTTCCAGGACAGAAGAGGAAAGAAACTAACGGGTATTGAGCACCTACTGTGTGCCAGGCCCAGGCCAGGTACTTTGCATAATTTATTTCCTTGTGTCCTCACAACTCTGTGATATATGCTTTTATTCTAATTTCATAAATAAGGAAATAGAGGCTCGAAGAAATTGAGTAATAACCCAAGATCATACTGAAAATGACAGAACCGGGATTTGAACTCACAACCGTCTGTCTCCAAAGTCATACTTTTCCACCCATGAGAGATCTGTGCTGGATTTAGAGTAGTAGTTAATACAGTTCCAGGTCAGTGAGCAGCTGCTCAGGCCTTCCTGTGGCTGGCTGCACCCCGGAAGCAGGTTGGACAGGTGAGCTGGCCTTGGCGGGATGGAAGGCCCCTGGAGTCAGAGAGACCCACTGCCCTCTCCCTGACTCGGCTTGTACAGTAAGAGCTGACTCTCCACAAACTGGCTTTGTGGTATGAAACAGCTGTCCTGGCTCGTGGGGGGCCCTGAGCTAATAGCCTGGGTGGGAGTTTGGGTGAGAGCTCCAGGGCACTGAGGTACGGTTACATCCGCTCCCTAAGAATTCACTGCAGCCCTGACTGCCAGCATTAAGATGGTCTGAGACTCGTGGCACTGAAGCCCTCTCAGCAGTGGCCTGGAGTGTCGCAGCCGTGCCTTCAGCACAGCCTGCCCAGTCAGGGCTACTGCAGCTGTGTTGTAGATTCTGTTTGTGTAGACAACTGAGATGTGAGCCAGATGGGCTTTAAGCATTTGTTCATTTATTCAAAGAAGGCCTGCTCTGTGCCAGGTCCAAGACAAGCCTAGGTCCCTGGGCACACTTAAATGACCAGGGTGCACTCCCTGCCACCAGAGAGCCCCCATTCAACCAGGGTCTAGGGACAGATGGAAAACATGTCTGTGGCACAAAGTAAAAGGTGCAGTACTAGCAGGATTAGTTCTGCTTAGTCTGTCCCACAAAAGCTCCATTGACCTTTACCAGGATTTAGGGAATGAGTAGAAATTTGCCAGAGTAGTGATGAGGTGCTGCGTGTGAACAGAGCCTAAGGTTCTCAGAAGTGGAGCATGGAGAGGCCAGCTGGGGCCAAGTCATAAATGCCAGGGGTCAGAGAGAGCCCTGGGAGTGAGCCCAACCGGAAAGGAGCCTGGAGACAAAAGCAAGACCAGGGTAGGAAAGAAGAGCTCAAGGAAGGCCATCAAACCGGACAGATACTCAAGAAGGCAAAGAGTAAGTTCACATCGAGTAAGGATGTCCTGGTTGGCTCGTGGTTTCGTTTGTGAATCTTGTATATTAATTTCCATTGTGTATTATTTTATGTTCCTGCCTGATTTTGCAAAACAGATACGAGGCATCCTGGTGGTTTGGGAGCATTGACAACACAGTGCATGGAGTTATCTGGTCCTTAAGGCAGGAACTCTGTGCAATTTCATGTTTTCTAGTGCCTAGCACAGCAGTTGGCTCCAGGTGTAGGGCTCTTAGAAGGAATGGGTAAGTGGAAGACTAAATGATGATGATTGAGCTGATGAGTTTTTCCAGGCTGGGAGTTCATCATTTTCTCTGCTTCTGAAAGGGAACGTTAGCCACTGCTGATGTCCTCTGCCTGCCTTGGTGACAAGAAGACTGTTGGAGTTGGTGCCTTCAGAGTAAAGTGCTCTAATGGGTCATTTCAGAATAGAATTTGGAAGCTGTTGCAGAGCTGCTGGTTAGATACAGCATGTGTCTTGGGGGAACCCTCTACAAACGTGCATGAGCTCTTGGAAGTTTAAGGGATCCATGAGAAGAAATGAAAGGGTTAGGGCTGGAAATCAGACCCAGCTTCAGAGTAGTCTTTGACGGCTGCCTAGTCTGTGACCGGGGTTATCTCCCATTAATTCCTAAATTGTGGACAGAAAGGCTGGGGTGGAAATGTGTTCATGGCTCCACAGAGCTGTCCAGGTGTGCGGCGAACCATGTCCCTGTGTACTGCCACTGCAGTTTTGTGCACCAGGTGGGTGGCAGGCACCGCTAGACGCTTCACATCAGCAGTTCTCAGAGTGCCCAGTCTGGGGCCCTTTCACACGCCTAGTAATTATGGAGGGCCCGAAAGAGTTTTTGCTGGTTATGTCTGTTGCTATCTACCAAACTAAGTGCTAAAGCTGAGAACATTTAAAAATATTTAGTTACTAATTCACTTGAGAATAACAAAATTAAAACTATCACGTTAACATAGATAACTTTTAATGAAAAATAACTACGTTTCAAAAAATAAGTGAGATGACTTTCTCACTCGTTTCTTGTAGTCTTATTTTCATTTTCACTAATTTTTTTCTTTTCATTGAATTTTTTGGGAAGATACTGGTTGACTAAATTATACAGGTTTCAGATGCACAGTTCTATAACACATCATGCAAATTTTTAAATGTCTGGCTTGATACAAAAAAGCTGGATTCTTATATATGCCTCTGTGTGCAAACTGTTGCAATATGTTGTTTTGGTTGAAGTATATAAAAAAACTCCAGTCTCACATAGATACCTAGTTGGAAATGGGAGTAGTATTTTAATAGCCTTTCCAGATGATTGTTGATATTCTCTGCAGTATGAAATCTGTGACCAAATAATCGTTCACATTAAAATTGCTAGATTTTTAACCAATGTGTGGCTCTCTAACATGCTTTGATCCTTTGGAAAATAGGTTCACTGAGCTATGCAGATCTTCAAAATGTTTTCCCACTTCATTTTCATAATATTAAAAGGTAGACATTTGTTCATATGAGCACCAGTTATGTCAGAAAAGTCTTTATGCATTGGGAAGTTGTCACACTAATAGTGATGGATACAAGTGTTCCAAAATTCTGAGTTTTACTTGAAAGGGTGAATTTTATCCACAAATACATTGTTTTCCTTGAAGTGTTTTTTTCTTCTTTTTTTAATGTCTACCAGTACCCAACTCCAAATAACCAGTTTATCAGTTACTCTTTCATATCGCTCTCTCTCTCTTTCACTCTCTCTCTCTCTCTCTCTCGCAGGAAAAACTAGAATGCCTAGATGAAAAGTCTCAGGGCCTGGTCAGGTGAGGGAGCAGAGACACTGGTTTTAATGGCTGCACGTGCCGGTGCCCTGTTCTGGGAGTGGCCACAGTCTAGGGCTCCCCGGTCCCTTTACTGCCTGGGGACGTGCGTGCTATAACACGTCCATGTGAGTAACCCAACACTCTCCAGAGATTCTGCTTTTGCTCAGAGAGCAGAGCAGAATTGTCTTGGAGCTTGTGTGAGCAGACCCCAGCTCAGGAGAACCCCTAGAGCCTTTCCTTCCTTCTCCTCCACCTGTGTCTGGTGGAGGCTCTGGAACTTAAACTGAGGTGAGAAGGAATAATTAATTAGTTGTTGCCCAGAACTGCTGGGTTTAAGGATCAGTGATGGAAAAAAATGGTTGGATGTTTTATTCATTTCATAAATATTTACTGATCATGTTTTGTGTGGGAACACTGTGCCAGGTGCTAAAAACACATCTAGAGAACAGCTAGTGAAAAGCCTGGGTTGACTCCAGAGCATAAGGGGCCGTGAGGACCAGGAATTTGGAAAGTGGCTGGAGATTGCAGTCAGAGGGAATTAACTCTGAACCAAGAACTTTTCTCTGCCACTGTTCCTGTGAAGGAACAGTGGTAGTACCAACTGAATATAACATCTCTACGACTTAGGATCCTCACCAACCTTCTGGCAAATAGAGATGAAAATGTTGGAGAGAAAAGTCCCCAGTCTCCACCAGGCATTGTACTCAAGTGCAGGCACCAAGGCTGAGGGTTAAGATAGCTTTGGGGGTTGCTGCCAGAACTGTCTGGGCCTAGAAGGAACTCAAGTGTACCAGACTCAGTTAGTTCAGTGGATAAGCCAGTTTCTGGTATAGATTTGTTAAGAACAGAATAGCCCGGGGGCCTAGATAATAGAATGGGTGTCTACTGCGTGGATCCTTTGAGCTCAGCTCTGCATCTCTGATGTCACTTAGCCCTCTGGGCAGCCTTGTGCAATGCAGTGTAGGTGGTATTGTCTCTGCCTCAGCCAGGAGTGAATTAGCTTCCCAACCCTGTGTTTCTTCCTTTGACTGGAAAGACAGACTATCCTATAAATTCACTCCTGTTGATGGCTAATCTCATGTATTGTGTGTACCAGTGTGGCTCTAGGGAGAGTCACTTTATTTCCAGGAACAGAGGCATCTCATTGTAATCTGCAAGGAATGTAGTCTTCCATTCTTCCACAGTTGAGATCGGAACCATTTGGGTGAATGTCCCGGTAGGGAGATGGCCTTTCTCTGTGGGAAGCAACAGTTTCAAGTGGTGTCTCACCAAGCTGCCTGCCAGCAGTGTTGCCATGGGAACACAACAGGTCCGATTTAACCGTATGTGTGCAGCTGAGCCTAGGTCCTGTGCTGCAGTGTGAGGGAGCCGGACGAGAGTCAGACCTGGGGCTTGCCTTCCGGGAGCCCAGCCTGGTAGGAGGAGTGGAAGGTGCAGATGGATGTGTTTGGTGGAAGGCACAGAGTGCTGCGGGGTGTGGGAGCGGAAGGGTTGGTTATAAGGGAGCTCTCGAGGAAAGCTTGATTGAGGTTGGGTTTCGGCTGGACTTTTAAGCCCTTCCCAGCTCCTTATTGGTGAGTGTGGGGAGGAAGGGGATTTTAAGCAGAGGGTCCTCTTTAGCAAAGAAAGGCCTGAGGTAGGCCAGTACAGAGAGAGTTTGGGGAACTTAAAGAATAACTTCGTGGAGTTGAGGGCAAAGATTAAGATGTCTAACAAGTCACCTTCAAGTCATCGCATATGAGAGATTCTTATGTTCTTGTAAGATACAATGACCTGTATTTTAAATGCTGTTAAATGACCTGCATTTAAATACAGTCCTGATTTTAAATACTGTTTTCTATCACTCCCATCCAGTTCATAATTAGTACCATATGTTGCCCTGACTAGCGTGGCTCAGTGGGTTGGGCGTTGTCCAGCAAAGTGAAAGGTTGCCGGCTCGATTCCCGGTCGGGGAACATGCCTGGGTTGCAAGCCAGGTCCCCAGTTGGGGAGCATATGAGAGGCAGCCAATCGATGTTTCTCTGTCACATTGATGACTCTCTTCCTCTCTTCCTCCCCCCCCATCATTCATTCATACATACATACATACATACATACATACATACAATTGTTACATAATTAGTTCCATATGTTGAGCAATATATATTATAGTCCTGGCACTGGACTTCACAGCCAACCATCCAGGTTGGGACTTGACCCCATTTTACAGATGAGGTGACAGTAAAAGTGTGACTTGCCCCACATCATGCCGCTGGTCAGGGATTGGGGTCCAGAGTTGATGCCAAGACCAGTGTGGTTTGCACTGCACCCTCGTGTTCCCACGTGTGCTCTGGCACTGAATGCAGTCGCATCAAGCACACACCTGACTCACAAGAATTCTGTGTTTGCTTTTAAAGGAAAACAGAAAAGGAGATCACATATTGCCAGAGACTGTATATTATACACTTGAATTCTTGGTCGTACCTAAAACACATATGCTGTACTTCACAGACCATATAAAGAATTTAAAGAATAATTTCACTTATAAAAGATTTTCGTCCTGTGTACTAACTTTAGAATCTAACACCCAAATGAAATGAAATGAAATTCTCTTGCAGTAAAATTACACGTCCGGTGTTTGCTTTAAGACTGGTCACCAGCATTACAGGGAAAGGGCTGTGGGTGTTGCCGCCCCGCCCCGCCGTCACCAGGGCACCTTGTAGCTGTGGGGAATTTCCCGGGCATGCTTTGCGAAAAGGCCTCGTCTGCCGCAGCTTCTCTGACCATCATTCTTCCCCACCCACCTTCCACCCTTTCCGTGGAATCTGGGAAGGTTTTTGGTTTTTGTTTGTTTGTTTTTAAAATCTTTACCTGAGGACACACTTAATGATTTTAGAGAGAGGGGAAGAGAGGGAGAGAAACATCCATCAGTTGCCTGTCTTTGGCCCCAGTGGGGGACCAAGCTCACAGCCTAGGCACATGCCCTGACCGGGAAAGGAACCCACAACCTTTCGGTTTATGGGACGACTCCACAAGCAACTGAGCCACGCCAGCCAGGGCTGAGGCTGTATCCTTTTGCTGTTGCTGCTGAGCAGCGGCCTTGCCCAATGCAATGTTCCGTTGGCAGAGCACATGTAGACTCCTAGTATCTCGTGTGCGTTCCACATGTGAGCTTTGTCTCTTTCCTGGTGCACTTTTCCAAGGACCGTATACTTCCCCAAGTGTTTTCGTACGTTCCTAGTACAACTATTTGGTCCCTTTTTTGCCCCTAAAAGTCAGGGACCAAGGTCAGTGTAATTATAATGTGACAGATTTAAGAATACGCTGATGCAAACTTGCTGTGAAAAGAGGATTTTATTCAAAAAAGGTGATGGCATTAATTTTATTGGTAGGATGAGTATGATACCCTTATTATTCTTCTGCTTAGCCCTCTGCAAACACCTGTTACCTAGTGATGGGTAAGTTTGGAAGGTATATCAGTTAACTATTGCATATAACAATGCCCCCTTCCCCCCCAAAAAAAAAAAAAACTTAGTGGCTTTAAACAATACCACTGATTACTGCTGTGAGTCTCCGGGTTGACTGGGGGTTTCTGTGGATCGGGGTCAGCTTGGCAGGTCTCAGCTGTGCTCACTCATGTGTCTGATCTGCCGGCCAATTAGCCAGAAAGACTCAGTTTTCTTCACACGTTTCTCACATCCCTCCAACAGCTAGCCTGGTCACGCTCGTGACGTGGCAGAGGTGCAAGAGCGAGCAAGCCCAGCCGTGCAAGGAAGCAGGTAGAAGTGCATTCGCTTTCAAGCTTGTGCCCACAGCACGTTTGCTAACATCCTGTAGGCCTATGAAAGGGATGGGACCAAGGCCATTGCCAGAGTGAGGGGGGGTGACAAAGCTGTAGAATATAGGAAAGCCATTAATTGGGGTCACTAAAACCCATAAGTCTCCTAGTTAGTACCACTCAGTGTGAAAGAAAACCTGTAAACATATATATGTCAAGTTTCTCCTAAAAGGAAAAAAAGTCCAAGTAAGAGTTACTGTGTATTGGGAGTATGCTGTGGCCATGCACAGGGCTGGGCGCTTTTCCTGTTCACACACCGAGCTCACAGCTCTGCAAGGTGGGGAGGAGATTGGAGCTTGGGGGGTTAAATGACTTGCTCAAGGTCACCCAGCTAATAATGTGGTCGGGCAAGCATTAGAGTGCATGTCGGTCTGATCCCGAAGCCCAAGTTCCTAAGACGTTACTTATTTTTAGAGAGAGGGAAAGGGAGGGAGAGAGGGAGAGAAACATCAATCAGCCTCGTCTCACAGGCCCACGGCCCAGGCAACTGCCCTGCCCAGGAATCAAACAGCGAGCTTTGGGCTCAAGGGCCGTCACCCAGTCCCCTGAGCCACAGCAGCCAGGGCGCTCAGGTTCTTTTCACTGCACCTCGCGCTTCTCAGAAGCACCAGGGTCTGCCTTACCTTCTCTCCAGCTCAGGTTCTCAGTCCAGTTGGTGCCTGTTCACGAGTGGTCCAAACCCTTTTTCCAAAACGCTGCTCCACTCCAGTTGGAATTGCATAGCTCTTCCGGAAGCCCACACATCCTCCCATGCTCCTCCCACGCTCGCACAGCCTGATGCTCTTCCCTTCCCGGTGGGGTGGTCTGTAGACTGCACAGACAGCCCAGGTTTGTGGCCTCTCCCAGACGTGCCAGAGAAGGAAGGGTCATCTTCACTTTAACCTTCAGGACTTGGGGACATAGCATCAGGGCATTTGAGCATGATCTCTGGAATCATCCTCACTGAGGTTTAAATCCTGGTTCAACCACTTGCTAGCTCTGTAACCTTGGGCAACTTAATTAACTTTTTAAAATCTCTTTCTTCTTTAAAAAATGGGAATAACAACAACTACTTTGCAGAGCTGTTGCAGGAATTAAACTTATGCATATAAAGTGCCTAACCCAGTGCATGGCACATAATAAATGACGTTGTTGTTGTTAATATTACTCCTAAGTAGAGCTTTTCCCCTCCTGGGAAACCCTGTTTCTGTCTGTTGGACAGGTTCCCCACACCTCTAGCCAGTCTGTGCAGACTTGCTGCCTGCTGTGTCATCGGGAACGCAAAGGCTGGGAAGAAGGTCCTTCCCAAAACGGACTGGTGTTGCAGGGTGAGAAGCTGCCCCCCGACTTCATGCCAAAGCTCGTGAAGAATCTCCTAGGCGAGATGCCGCTATGGGTCTGCCAGAGTTGCCGAAGGAGCATGGAGGAAGATGAAAGGCAGACAGGTCCCGAGCACGCAGTGGCGGTAGGTAACCACTGCGAAGAGGTCCCTGAGTGCAGGAGGGCTGCCTGCACAGAGTCAGGCTGTTGAGCTGTTCCTTCCCTGTCCTCTGAGGTGGCTCTCTGGTGTCCCTATGCCTAGGTGCTAAGCTCACATGGAGGGGAAGAAGAGAGGCTGCAGACAGCCCCTGGCCCCTGAGGAGAGTCTGTGCACAGTGTGAGGGCTGGCTCATAGGATTTGGTAGATGGAGAACCTGCCCCTTTCATCTGCCTTTCGGGCCACCTTTGGCTTTGTGGCAGCTTGAAAGCCAACCAGTATGGCATAGAGGGCAAAGGTCAGTTCAGGGGTCTGCAGTGTGCCTTAGAAGGCCTCCACAATGCTGGGAGCCCTCTAAGTCTGCCGCCTCCTGAATCACAGCAGACTGCCCTCCTTTCTCAGTCCCCTCCAGCTGCTCACTTTTACTCTGAGCCGGATCAGTTCAGCTGCAGGACTCCTGACTTACAGACCCTCGTCTCCTTGGCAGCTCTCAGGACTCCCAAAGGCCCACAGCTGGCGGGCCTTCTCTGTGCCCACTGTCCCCCCACCCCCAGAGCCTCTCACCAGTGTCCACACCCAGTTTACTTCACTGGGAGCAGCACAGCCCCTCCTAGCCGAGGTGCGGCCCGCACGTGCCCTGGCACCTGGAGTTGCGGGAATCGAGCTTTGGCCATGGCACGGGGCCTAGAGGAGGCGGCGCTCTTGGGTAAGCTTAGGCAGCAGAGGGTCTGCTCTGATGTTTGCTGGTTCGTTATGAGCCTCTTTCTCCCCTGTTCTCCAGATCTCCTTGTCACACACATCCTGCAAGTCACAGTCTTGTGGGGGCGACTCGCATTCCTCGTCGTCATCCTCGTCCTCATCATCGTCCTCGTCGTCCTCGTCCTGCCATGGGAACTCAGGGGACTGGGATCCCAGTTCGTTCCTGTCAGCACATAAGCTCTCGGGCCTCTGGAACTCGCCACACTCCAGCGGGGCCGTGCCGGGCAGCTCACTCGGGAGTCCTCCTTCCGTCCCCGGTGAGTGTCCAAGCTCCAGAGACCAGCAGGCCTTGTAAATGTAGACAGCTGTGTTTTCCTAACTGCTGGGTTCAGATACACCGGAAGATCAGTTATTACGTAAATGTAGAGCTATTCTGGTGGAAGCAGAGGGGCATTCCTTTCCCTGGGACTCTGAAGTTGAAAACACTGCTACCATCTGCTCCGTAAGGGTTCCCACTGCAGCCGGAAGTGGGCCTGCGGAGCCCTGGTTGAATAGAAAGTGGTGTCTAGGCCCTGGCTAGTGTGGCTCAGTGGATTGAGCACCGGACTGCGAAACAAAGGGTCTCTGGTTCAATTCCCAGTCAGGGCACGTGCCTGGGTTGCCGGCCGGGTCCCCAGTAGGGGGCTCATGAGAGGCAACCGCACATTGGTGTTTTTCTCCCTTTCTCCCTCCCTTCCCCTCTCTATAAATAAATAAAATCTTTAAGGAAAAAAAAAGTGGAGTTGAATAGAAAGTAAAGTCTAAGTCCTTTAGGAAATTAGGACATAAGAGCCCAGAACACCTGCCCCTGCAGCAGCTCAGGGGACCTGCCTGCCTCCATCGTCCTAGCCGCCCCCGCCTTTCTCCACCTGAGGGGTGGGTAGAAAAGGTTGCACTTCTGTCCACAAGAGGTGGCAGTACAAGCTGCCATGATTATTAGCATGTTTTGCAGCCTGTGTACCTTCTTCTGACCTGGAGTGAGGGAGCCCTTAGAGGCTGAAAGAAAGAACTGTGGTCTGATGATGCCCTGTGCAGATACGGAATTACTGTCTGCTTGTCAGGGGCGGGGGTGGGGGGGCTGAGATCTCAGAGGGGTGCCACCCCCTCCACTGAGAGTTGAGTAGTATGTGTTTCCAGTTCTGATGCATGAGCCAGAGAGAGTCATGAGAGCCTTTCCCACCTCCCTGAAGTCCAGGGCCACCCAGGAGTCCGGCACACTCACCGCCTCACTCCTTGTGGCCCAGAGGCAGAATCTCAGCCTGCTGCTCCTAGAGGTGGAGCGACCTTGACGGGCAGAGTGCATTTCCCCTGCTGTGCCCCAGTGGAGGTGTGTGGTCTTCTTCCGTGGGGCTGGTGCTCCCGCTGCCTTCTCCCTTAGGCCTGTGTGACCCAGCTGCTGCGTGCCGAGAAACTTCTGCAGCCCGAGCTGGCACTGCTAGGCGTTCCCAAAAGCACCTGGGGCCACTGTGCTGAGGGTCTGCACCCAGATCCCAGGAAGTAGGGTGCTGGGGCAGCAGGCCCTTGGGCTCTCCTTCCTGGTGTCTGGGCTCCCCCTCTGACCCCGTCTCCCCCGTGTGCCCACAGGTGAGATTTTCCCCATCTCAGAGCACCACCGGCACCCAGACCTCACTGCTCCGCCTAACAGCCCCACCGGCCACCACCCCCAGCCAGCGCCGCTGCTCTCCTCGCACCCTGGGTCCTTCGGCCCCCCACCCCACCCACACCTGCTGCCCACCACCCCCTCCGCACCATCCCCTGCACAGGCTTCAGAGTGCCCTACTGCCGCTGCCACCGTGCCACACTCCCCAGGGGCGTGTCAGAGCCCCCACCTGCCTTCCACCAGCATGCCGCTCCTGAAGATGCCGCCTTCTTTCTCGGGGTGCAGCCACCCCTGTGGCGGGCACTGTGGCGGGCACTGCGGCGGGCCTCTGCTCCCACCACCGAGCTCGCAGCAGCTCCCTGGCACTCACAGGTAAGTGAGCGGCCTGGAGGGCGCGCTCCCTGCGGATTCGGGCTTAGGGTTTTGGAAAACTGTGCAGAGGCAGCTCTCGGGGTGGAACTTAAAGGGTAGGCTCAAAAGTGTTTGCAGTTTTAAAAGAAATATGTTTGGTTCTTTTTTTTTTTAGAATTTGGAAAAATTTAGAGATGTCTAAAGAAAAAATATCCTCAACCTAAGGATAAACTCCCAGTTCTGCAGCATAGTCTTCCTGATGTTTCTCTGTGTAACATAATTAGGTCCCTGGTGTGGGGTGCTGTATTTTGTTGTTCTTTAATTTTATATATTGACTTTAGAGACGGATGGGAAGGAAAAGAGAGAGAAACACTGATGTGCTGTTCCACTTATTGGTGCACTCATTGGTTGATTCTTACATGTGCTTTGACCAGGGATTGGACCTGCCACCTCGGTGTATCAGGACAACGTGTCCCAGCCGTCTGAGCTACCCGGCCAGGGCAAGTCCCTGTTCTGTATAATTTTTGTGTAGTGATTTTTTTTTAAAGTTGTACCATGAACATTTCCGCAGTTATAATTCTTCAGGATAATTCTGTCATAGGCTTCTTTGCACCCAAATCTATGTTTGAGTTAGGAATTCCATCCTTAAGGTAGAGACCTAAGTAACTCCAGTTACTGAGAAAGGTTATAGTTAGACACAGTTCTGAGGAGAAGGTGCATGTCTGTTTTTGTACCGTATTTCAGATCTGTATTTCTGAAACATTTATAGCTGTCCACTCGGAAACCCCACCGCTCTCGGCGGCTCCCTCTCTCTGTCCCCCAGTGCGTCAGCGGCCCCACCCAGCCCTGCTCGGCTCCTACGTGATCTTGGGAGCCACAGCTCCACGGGCGCGAGGGTGTTGCCCCAGGTGCACCTGACCGTTCTCCAGCCACTGATCAGTTAGGCGTGCCAGTATTATAAACAATGTCTCTAAAGATGTCTTTGCCTAAAGATTTTTCCGTCTATTGGATTTTTCTCCTTGGAATAGATCCCTAAGAATGAAAAAAATTCTCATTTGAAAGGATGTCAGGATATCATTTTTTGGTTTTGTTTTGTTTTTTTTAACAAGGGTTTCTAATACACTGAAAAATTGCCCTCCAAAGAGTTCTGCACATGCCACAGCGCCAGTGTGTAGGTGTTGTCTCCACACTCTCGGGGGCACTGTGCGCTGTGATTTTGCTGACATAACAGATGAAAAGTGGTCAGCTTGCATTAAGGTTCTCGTAAGTACCACTGATCATGGTTCCTGCCCCCCGGCTCCCACTGCTGATGCCAGTCTGTCTTATGAGACACCCTGTGGTTCCCCAAGTCCAGAGTCGGCAGTGCCACAGGAGAGTGGGGACTTGCGGACAGACATGGGCCGAGTCCCACTACTCCCTGAGCAGAGCAGTAAAGCGCTCTGAGCCTGCCTCCTCCACTGCACGGTGGGGACAGCAGCACCTGTTTCGCAGGCCTTGGAAATGGTTAGAAATAACCTGTCGAGACCTGGTCAGGTAGCTCAGTCGGTTAGAGAGCCATCTGGATACGCCCAGGTTGCACATCGGGTCCTGGTCAGGGCACACACAGCAAACCACCAATGAGTGTATGAATAAGTGGAATGACAAGTTGATCTCTCCCTCCTCCCCCCCAAATCAATAATTTTTAAAAATTAAAAAAAATTTTAAAGATCACATTGAGTACAGTACCTGCACAGATAGTAGCTCTTAGAGTCTGGGGCCCCAAGGCTAAGGCAGCTTTGCCCACTGGAGACGAATCCTGCTGACCTCCTTTGGATGCTCCCGGGCAGCCATCAGGCCACTGATCTGTTCAGACACCTATGTACTGAGTACCTACTGTGTGCAGGGTTGTTATGCTACACACTGGGGCCCAAAAATAGAAGTGGCGCAGTCCCTGCCTTTGGAGAGTGCGCATTTGGTCTGAGACAAACAGGCAAATGGATTGTCATAGTACAGTGTCATAGATGGCAGGGTGGAGAGGTGTGAAGTGCTGTCAGAGTCCTGGAGCATCACATGGGTGTGGGCAGAGGAGGCCTGTGGGGCCATTCCGGAACTATGCCACTGGGCCCTGAGGGACAGTAAGGGTGCTGGCCCTGTTCCTGCGAGAGGCACTGACGCAGCCGGACCGCCTTCGTGGGCCGTGGAGATGGCGATGGTGGGGCTGCTGTTCCCCAGGGTCCTGTAGCGGCCTGCTCCTCCCCTGCCCTCTCACCTTCGGGCCTTTCTCTCTTCCCCGTCAGCAGAGACCCTGGGTGCAAGGGGCACAAGTTTACACACAGCGGCCTGGCCTGCCAGCTGCCCCAGCCCTGCGAGGCAGATGAGGGGCTGGGCGAGGAAGAGGACAGCAGCTCGGAGCGCAGCTCCTGCACCTCGTCCTCTGCCCACCAGAGAGATGGGAAGTTCTGTGACTGCTGCTACTGCGAGTTCTTCGGCCACAATGCGGTGAGTGAGCCTGCCCAGGCCGGCCACAGTGAGCCAGAGGGGCGCCTGCTCTCCCCAGAGACCCCTTGCTCGAGGGGACAGTGACCGCACTGGGGCCCTGTGAGTCTCTGTGCCTGCATCTGCTCACTTGATCCTCACAGCAGATTGGTGAGGTGGGGATTTTTAAACATTTTGCTACCTTTGCTCTTTTCGTGGTTTCTCTTAAGATTAACTTTTTTTCTTTAGGCGGAAGGACAGGAAATGGCAGAGAGGAAAGCTATGATTCTGAGGAGTTTGTGTGCGTGTGTAATCACAGAGAAGTGAAGGCTTGTGCGTGATGAAGGCAGAGTGGAAGCAAAGGCTCTCAGTCCCCCAGGTGTGAGAGCCACCCGAGGGACAGGCCGTGGGCACAGACGGCGCCAGGAAGGAGGCACAGAGCAGAGTACAAGCTATCTCTGGACAGGGGGAGGAAGCAGTTCAGAAGTCTGCTCAGGTGAAGAGGAAGGGCCACCACTAGGGGAGCACAGTTGAGGACAGAAGAAAGGGAAGTGATGACGGTGCTAGTCACCTTTGAGCTAGGGCTGACCTCATTTTAGAGGTGACAAAATTGAGGCTCACAGACTCGGTGACCTGCCCAAGGTCATACATCTTCCCAGTGACAACGCCTGGGCTCAAACCTGCTTCCCTGGCCCGCAGGCCAGTGCACCCCCAACGCCCTCCGCCCACCGCTGCCTTGGCTCCCGCCTGGCTGGGGTCAAGCCATTTGGCCTCTGAGGCTGTGGTAGAAAGAACAGCTGTCTCACTCCTCACCACATGCTCACTGCCAGCGGGCGGGGGGAGTGCTCGGGCTTCCCAGGCCCAGGGTATAACATCAGCGCCTCCCCTCCCCCAGCCACCCGCCGCCCCGACGAGTCGGAACTATACTGAGATCCGAGAGAAGCTCCGTTCGAGGCTGACCAGGCGGAAAGAGGAGCTGCCTCTGAAGGGGGGCGCCCTGGGCGGGATCCCTGGGGAGCCCGCCGTGGACCACCGAGATGTGGATGAGCTGCTGGAATTCATCAACCGCACGGAGCCCAAAGCCCCCAACAGCGCCAGGGCTGCCAAACGGGCCCGGCACAAGCTGAAAAAGAAGGTGGGTGTGCGGGGAGCCCAGCTCTACCGCCTCTTCTCCCCAAGGAGTCTCTCACCCCAACCCCCAAGACTTCTGGGGGACGAATGGTGCTGGCTGCCAAGGACTTTGGCTCACTGCTCTAGGGGGTCTGAGTGAGTTTGGGAGGCATCAGGGTCAGGGAGACGGGGGGCCAGTGACTGGAGGACAAATGAGTCCTGGCCTCAGAAGCAGCTTACTGGATTCCTCCAAGCCCAGGACTTGCTTCAGTCAGTCAGCCAGTCATTTATTCATTCAGAAAACACTGCAAATACTGGGAGCCAAAGCATTTGTTAAGTTCCCACCTGGAGAAGCTCGGGCCGTGGAGAGACTGACACAAACTGGACAAGCGTGTTAGTATGTGACAAGTCCTGGCCTGAGGGAAGCCCCCCATCCTGTCTGGGTTTGCTGACAATGGCCACCCTGAGAGGCTGTCTCGGGAGCGAGTGCACAGGTGCCAGCAGGGCCCTCCCAGCAGGGGCATAGCACAGACACAGCAACTTGGTGCATCCAGGGCCCACCCAGGAGAGGCAGGACAGACAGCGGAGGCGAGGAAGGGCCTGGCGTGCCCTGCCGAAGAGCTTTGACTTGACCCTGCAGCTGAGGGGAGTCATTTTAGGGCTTTAGTCAGAGTTAAACTTGGTCGGTTCTGTATTCCAGGGTTATTGTGTGGTGACATGGATGGTCACCTGGCAGGGTGACACTCCCGGCCCTAAAGCTGAGAGCCAGGATAGAGGTGATTGTTGGTGGGATGGAGCAGGAGTGATGGCTTTTCAGAGGAAGCAGAAGTGACAAGCTCTGGTTATCTGATTATGGGACAGGAAGATGAAGGAGTTAGTGATATACCCCAGGTGTTTGCTTGGGTGACTGGCAGGGTGGCATGCCTCCACTGAGTAAGGAGGGATCGCCATAACACGGGCATTCGGCTGGGGCGTGTTGCCTCAGCGGCTCGCACAGGACACCCAAGTGGAGGTGGAGGTGTGGGGCTGGGCGGTGCCAACATGGAGACGTAATTGGAGCCATGGGAGCAATCCAGGCTGAGGCCAGTGAGCCCCAGGGCTTGGTGGCTGGTCCCCTGCCTCCTCATTACCTCTTCGCCCGCCCCCAGCTGCGTCTGCACGGTGCCACACTTGGGAGCCTAGCAGCCAAGGAGACTGGGTTTGACACCCAGCTGGCTCCAGGTCCTGGGTGGTCAAACAGCCCCAGTGCCCTGGAAAGCAGCAGTGGTCCTCCACCTGTGTCCAGCCCTGAGGACAGACCGGGACCTTGCCCTGCACCCTGAAGCAGGGGTCTAAGGGTCCCACCACTGCCTTCAGAAAGTGGTGTGCACTTCATTCCTCTCACCCAGTGTTGTCCGACCAGACATGTCCAGTGGGCAGCAGTGGTCACTCTGGCCCTTCCTAGCCTCTTAAGGCCATTAGTTCTCAGCCAGCACACTTCCCAGTTCTCAGGCCTGGTGTCCTTTTCCTAAACATGGGTGTGCTGCACGTTCTTTCTCCTTCACCAGTGGTGCTGTCTTCTCTCCCCTCCGTTTCCTCCTCACAGCTTCCTTCCAAGCGCAGTTCAGGTGTGTCCTCTTTGCAGGCTCGCTCAGGTCACTTCTCCCGCTGTGCTCCTGCTACACCTCGCACATCTCTCTAGTCCACCTTTCACCACACACTGCTCACTTGCTCAGCAACTCACTGCACAGCTACTGTCTGCCCAGCCCGGTGCAGAGGCCAGGGTCCCCCAGAAGCAAGCAGTTGCATTGTCACACGATAGCCATTACCTATTTATACATGAACCTCCTCCCTGTGTGCTTCCCACCTGCTCCAGGCCTTAGGGCGTGGCTCTCTGCCTCAACACAGCGCCCCCTGGTGGTCATCCCCCAGAGTGCTCTTCTGTTCCCCCTTGGGGAAGAATAAAGCCCAGTGTCTTTCTGCCTCCTCAGCCTATTTCCAGACCTTGACTCTCCCCCTGCTCCTTTGGAACCAACCCCCGCCTCTGTCATCTGCAGCCTCCCAATCATCTCTATCCACTGAAGATTGTCACTGGCCTCTTCCTCCTCTTCCCGGGCCAGGCAAGACCATTGACTCACTCTCTCACCAATACTCTCCACTCCTTGCCCCACTGCCCTTGCATTAATGGCCCCTCAGAAAAACTGCAGCCCTGGGTTTGAACCCGACGCGCCTCTCCCCTTCTACACCTCAAGGAGAGCAGCAAATCAAGTCTGTCTGTGACACTCGGGCTGTGTGACCTCCTGCTTTCTTGAGCCCCCATATTGCCCAACAGGCCTCCGAACCGCCCAGGTCTTCTTGCTCCTCTTCTCTTCATTGCAGCCCCTTTGCCGGACCTCCATTCTTCAGCCCCAGGCTTCCTTCTCCCCCCACCTTATTTTTTGGCAAATAACCTCATTTCCTGTTCAAATGAGGCCAGTGGACAGGCACTCTCTCGTCTTCCCAGGCCCCTTGCAAAGTTTTCTTCTCATCATGAGGACAACCTTCTGCTTTTCCTAGCAAAGGCCTGTATGGTCCTTTCTCGCCTGTCTAGGCTAACCTTGACTTTGGTCCTGTGCCTGCAGCCTGTCCTCCGGGCTCTTTCCCATCATTTTCCCCCTGCGTCCTGTTCATTTTTGAAAGTAAACCGTTCCTTGAGCACACTATCTCTATCTCACCCCCTTGTCTCTTTCCTCTCGTCACAGCCAAGCCCCTCACAAATGTTTTCTGCGTTCACCGTGTTAGTTCTCCCATCTCACTGAGGACTCTCTTCCACCCCCACACCCAGAGAGCCCCCAGTGCACAGTCTCCTGTGCCATCCTCTGTGTCCACTAGGCAACGTCTCACATTCTGTGTGTGCTCTCCTTTTCAGACGTCGTTTTTCTTGGCGCTTCCACCCTCAGTTGGGAGGTGCAGGGAAAGGACGGTAGGCATGCCCGGTACACCACATTTCCCACCTCTTGCTTGGCCCTCTTTTCTGTGAGCTCCTCCTCCTGTGCCTGACCCTCCTCCTGAGGACACCTCAGCGCCATCTAGATAGTGTCGCCTCTGGGTTTGGTCCGGCCGCCTGCTTCCTCCCCACACGTCGCACTGATGTCCACTCCTGCTACCAGGCACTTCCTCACAACTTCCACAGAAACTCAGCACATCCAAACTGAGCTTGTTGCCTTTCTCCGAGAGGCCTCTTCCTCCTCCGCCGTTTGTCTAGTTGATGCGCTGCCATCCACCCAGCTGCCTGAGCCAGAACCTCTGCACCGTCCTGGGAGGAGTGCATCGTGGTCATTGGGAGGGAGCAGTGGGCCTTGGAATTGGACTTCAGTTTGAAACCTGGCTCTGCCACCCTTGCTGTATGACCTTGGGCAAATCACTTAGCCTCCAAGCCTCAGTTTCTTCATCCATAAAATGAGCATAACAGTAGAATCTAACTCAGATTGTCGCGAGAATGAGATGGAGCGATGCGGGAAAAGGTCCAACAGAGTAAGCATTTGGTCCGAGGAGCTACCGCAGCAGCATAGTAGTTGTCAGGTTGTTTTCATGGCTCATCTCCTCCCCCCACCCCTCAGAGTGTCCTGGCCCTGCTGCCTCCCGAGTAGCTCAGACCATCCACTTCTCCCCACCCTACGACCACTACTTCAAAGCCTTCCATGGCTGAACGCTGCCCTCAGAACTGAACCCAGACTCACGCGTGACCTGCAGGGCTCTTCAGGATCTAGCCCCTGCTCTGCTCGCCAGCTTCATCTCAGTCTGTCCCTTCTGGCCTTCCTGCCCACTCCCATCCCCCAGGAGAAGTCTGGGCTCCAGCCGTACTTGTCAGTGGTTTCCATTCCCTAAAGATTTTGTGCTTTTCCATTTCACAGTTTTTCCACTTGCTCTTCTACGCGGAAAGTGCTTGTCTCACTCCCTTCAGGATAACCCCCTCACCATTCAAGCTCAGGGAGATCTGCCCCTGGGAAGCAGGCCTGATGACCCAGTCTGCGTCCCCAGAGCACCCTGTGCTTTCTTCCCGATAGCTCTTGCCCCTGTCACTCAGCATTAAACAGCCTGTTTGCATGTCTGTCTCCCCAGCACAGTCAAGTCACCATGCAGAGACTGTCCTCAGGGCCCAGCCCAGTGCCTACAAGTTGATGGTTGTGAGACGATTGTCAGACAGGAGTGAAAACATAAGAACTTCTGCAGATCACAGCTGGGGGTGCTGTCCCAATGCTGCCACTTACAAGCCATGTGACCTTGGGCCAGTTCCATATTCTTTCCAAAGTCAAGTGTCCCCACCTGTAAATTGAGGATAATGAGGCGACAAGGGCCCTTGTGAGGACTGAGTGAGACAGCTGGTGGGATATCCCGAGCTCACGGAGCCCGGCAGAAAATGTGTGTCTGTTTTCCCCTTCTCACCACTGAAGTTACATGCGGTTCTGTATCACACCCCGTCCGCACCCGTTTCAGACACCTTGGTTTAGTCGCAGAACTCTCTCCTGCAAATGAAATCCCCCTTGGAACTCAGTTTCTGGCCACAGCAGAGGTGTTCTGGTACAGGGGAGGAGCGAAGAGAAGGGCCTTCCGGTCCTTTGTGCATCCCTGTGGCCTCACCACTCTGCCTGTGGCCTGGAACTCCACGGTGCACAGCTGGAAACGCTGCTCCAGACTGAGCTGCCCCCTCACCTGAGCCGGTGCAGCCTTACCTATTCCCGGGGAAAGGGACACACACCCTCTTAGGTGTGTTCTCATAGCAACCCTATAAGATAGAGGCAGGTGGTTTTTTCTCCCAAATTTACAAGTGGGGATAGTGATGGTCAGAGAGAGTAAGTGATTTGTCCAAGGCCCCACGGCGGTGGTGCTGGTCAGTCGTGGAGCCAGCGTTCACGACAAGATGAGAGAATGAAAAGCATGTGTGTCCACTGGGCCACAGAGTCCCCCTCTTTTAAGTAGACTCTGAGGTGCTGGCGGGCCCTCGTTGCTCTCCCCACTTTCCTTTTCCTGTTTCTCTTCCTTCAGTCCCAGATCAGCCAGAAATACGTGAAATTGTGGAAGGCATCCAGCCCCTGGCACAGTACCACCACCTCTTCCCATGGGCCTTTGACATCAATCCCCTGTCCCCTGCAGAAGGCCTGGTGCCGTGAAGTTGGGGAAGTGGGGGTGACTCAGCCCACAGACTCTCCCTTTTGGTCTCCAGGTCTGTCTTTGTCAGCACTGACGGGCAAGGCCCAGCCTTCCAGGCTGCAGCTGGACAAGGGGGCTGCTTTTGTACCTTATCCTGGGGCCCCTTGTGGCTGTCCGCTGTATGCCAGGGGCACACTTTGGGCGTGGCCTGGGTTTCTTGAGGCCACTGGAGCAGTGAGTGGCCTTCCTGTGGGACATGGCCCTCTTCGGTGGCACCTGCACATGGTGTCAGGAGGGCACACGTTCCCAGAGTGGTGGCATCTGCCATGTAGGCCTCACAATCCCCACGTTCCTTCCTGGGGGACCCGAGTGCCAGCACAGCTCCAAGTGCGGACCCTGCTGCAACCTGCAGGGTTGGGGGATGCCACTGCAGCACCTGTCTTCCTCACACACGTGCCTGCTTAACGCTTCATTCCAGAACTCTTGTCCTCATCTTGCCAGGTCCACCTGAAATTCAGCCAGTAGGTAGAGTGCTCAAGCCCAGGCCTGGGAGGCAAGATCAATGAGCTATATTTCCACCCCTTGGAATCCAGCCTTCTTGGGCCCTGGGACCGACACTGGGGCTCTGGATGAACAAGCTGTGAAAACCTTGTCCTCTGGATGTAACTGCCTCCACCCCCAGGACGTGAACCTGTCCGACCGATTGCTCTTCACCATCACTCTTGCAGGGTGGGCAAGCAGGCAGGATTGTGAGGCCCTGTCTCCAGCCAGTTAGTGGCAGAGTGGGGCCCCAGGCTGGTGTGTTGAGTATCACATTGTGCCTGGCAGCTGCCAGGCCCCTGCTGAAACTGCCTCTTCTGTTGGCAGGAAAAGGAGAAGGCCCAGTTGGCAGCAGAAGCTCTAAAACAGGTGAATCGTAGTGTTTCTGGAAGCCGGGAGCTGGCGCCTGCCAGGGAGAGGCTTTTGGAATGGCCTGACCAGGAGCTGGGTCGGGTCAACGGCTTCCTGAGCAGCCGCCTGCAGGAGATCAAGAACACTGTCAAGGACTCTATCCGTGCCAGCTTCAGCGTGTGTGAGCTCGGCGTGGACAGCAATGGCTTTTCTAAGGAGGGGGCAGCTGAGCCAGAGACCCAGGGTCTACCCGCCTCCAACCTCAATGGCTCCGCAGAGCACCGGCCTGACATCAACCTTGACCTGTCCCCTTTGACTTTGGGCTCCCCTCAGAACCACACGTTACAAGCTTCAAGTGAGTCAGCTGCACCGTGGGCAGAAGTGAGAGGCCCCCAGCCACCATGGACAGAGGTGCGGGGCCCCCCTCCCGGGATCATCCCCGAGAACGGGCTAGTGAGGAGACTCAGCACTGTGCCCAACCTGTCCCGGGTGATCTGGGTCAGAACACCCAAGCCAGGCAACACCAGCTCCGAGGAGCCCAGCTCAAGGGAAGCTCCTAGTTGCAAGCAGGAGCTGCCTGAGCCTGTAGCCTCAAGTGGGAAGCTGCGGAAAGGCAAGAGACAAGGCACCCAGGCCAAGAAGAGTGAGGCGAGTCCAGCCCCCTGGCCCTCGGCCAGCCCGGAGGCTACTGGTGCTAAGGGCCGGACATCTAGCCCCAAGCAGCCAGGCAAGGCCCCAGAGCCTCCCAAAGTGGGCAGCTGTGCCGAGGCCACAGAGGGGAGCCGAGGGAGCCGGCCAGGACCAGGCTGGGCTGGCAGCCCCAAAGCCGACAAGGAGAAGGGCAGCTCCTGGCGAAACTGGCCAGGGGAGGCCAAGGCACGGCCTCCACAACAAGAGTCTGTGCAGCCTCCAGGCCTGGCAAGGCCACAAAGCTTGCCGCAGGGCAAGGGCCGCAGCCGCCGCAGCCGCAGCAAGCAGGAGAAGTCGGCCTCCTCCTTGGGTGAGTGCACCAGGAGCGGCGGCTGGCCCCCACCCGGCTGGCCCTCAGGGTGGAGGGCCAGCCTCGTGTGTGGGCGGTGCTGGCCCCATGGCCCGGCTGTGGGCACTGAGCCCTGCTGGCTGTGTCTTCCTAGACGACGTGTTCCTGCCCAAGGACATGGATGGGGTGGAGATGGATGAGACTGACCGGGAGGTGGAGTACTTCAAGAGGTAGGCGTGGGGCTGCCCACTGTCCTGCCTACACCTGGGGCCTTCAGAAAGGCCTCTCTCTCAGCCCTGAGCCCTTGATGGAGAGCCTCACCCCGCCTCCCAGGCTCTTCCCCACTAGCCTACACCTGGAGCCCACTTGACAGGACAAGGCATCAGAAGGTTCAAGGGACCTTGTGAAGGAGGGGTGTGTGTCAGATCCTAAGAGCCAGGGCTTTTTCCAGCTTCGTTCAGTTTGCTCCCTGTGTTCCCTCTGCTCTGCCTGGGCTGAGCTCTGGGGCAGAGGCGCATGGAACAGGCTAGGTGCAGGGAGAGCATCCCCATGGTCCAGTGACCGGTGCTATCGGAGGGGTGGAGCTGGGGGCGGGGCTTGAAGAGGGACTACAGAGGGGGTTGGGGGGTGGGGACCAGGCTGAAACTTGAGGTGTGAGCAAAGGGCGTTTGTGACAGTGGGGTCAGCACACGCAAGGGTCTGAGATGCAAGAAACACACTGCCCTCTGGGCCGAACACGGCCCAGTAGGGCTGGGGTCAAGTGCAGGCTGAGGAGGGGGCAGTATCCTAAGGCAATGTCACCTCTCCATACACTGTCCTCTGGGCTTGTGGGTGCCCCATTCAGCTCAGCCCCCAGCCAGTGCAGCCCCCATACCTACTGGACCCTCAGCGTCCAGAAGCTGGGGGCTTATGCAGAACTGACCTGCTTTAGAGGCCAGGACACGTGGGTCTGGGAGCGGGGTCCGGGAGGCAGGGACGCAGCCTCTGATGGTGCTTCTCCTGTGTTGTCCCCCCAAACCCGGCAGGTTCTGTTTGGATTCTGCTAAGCAAACACGTCAGAAAGTGGCTGTGAACTGGACCAACTTCAGCCTCAAGAAAACCACTCCCAGCGCAGCTCAGTGAGGTAGAGATCCCCAGAAGTCACCTGTGCCCTCCTGATGCTCTGCCAGCTTCTGTGTCCACCAGACCACTGCACTATTTGAGGCACAGGGAGCTGGACTGGGGGCTGGGGCCCCTGGCCCTGTACATCCCATTGACAGCAGAGCGGGCCGTGCTCGCCAGAGGCACAGGCCTCTGTCCCTTCATCACTCCTCCCTGGGCCAGGCCCTCCTGTGAGCCCTCCTGCCCATGCTGCTGAGGGGCCTCTTCCTGCGCCACCACCCCTAGGGTACCTCTGCCAGGCCTCTATTTCCTGACTCTCAAAGTGCCCTGCCAACCGTGGGCCCCAGAGGGCTGCCTCCACCCCTGACTGGTTAGCCTCGGGGTTGAATCTCACTTGCTGGGTTCAAACTTCCTCACTGACTCCTCCACGCAGGCTACCAGGGTCAGCCCGGAGGGAGCAGTGAGGCACTGCCAAATTAGGCCAAGGCCTCAGAGGTCATTTGGGTAGAGGAGTTGGTGGGTGCTCTCCCTCAACAGGATAGGTTGCACGGGGAAATTGATAGCAAAGCCGCCTCCTGAAAGAAGAGACCTGGCCCCCCACTGGGCTTTGGTCACCTCTCCCGGCCACCTGCACAGTCCCTTTTGGCTGAGTTATTCACCTGTGATGCTCTGGAGTGAGGTCAGGAGCCTGGAGAGGGCCCTGGGCTGAGAACCACAGTGCGGAAGAGAAGGGTGGCTGGCAGGCAGGCTTTGATGCTGTACTCAGGGCCGCATCTCAGTCCTGAGCTGTGTCACTGGGGTCAGGCCTCTTCTGGTTGACAACCACACAGTGCCCTTAAGGCAACAGGACACGGGTGAGCTGAGCCCAGGGACCCCCAGGGGGGTGTCCTCCTCCTCTTTGCATTGCCGGGGCAGCAGACCACTGGATCCTTGGCTGAGCCTGCTTTTCCATTTGGGGTCTGGATCCGCCCCTTTGGCTGCTGGCTCAGCCCCCCCGGGACAGCTTTTGGGGCTGAGCTCCTATGCACCCTGGTGCTGCCCTGGAGTCTAGGCTCCCAGCAGACTCGCCTCTGCCCTGCTGCTCTGCGGGGCTGGACTCCCTGACCCTTTGCCAGTCTGAGACATCCCAATCCACACCCCCAAGAGTTTCTGCCAGCACCAGGGTGCCCTCTTGCCTGTCTTTTCACCTCCATTGGAGCCAGAGTGGCAGGGACCCCACCTTCATCTGTTACCCCTTCTGAGAAAAGGGGGTAAACCTCCTCCCATAGGCCCAATTCCCCTGTCATCCAGGAAACCTCCAGCCATATTTTCCTTCCTAGGCTGATCCCTTTCCCAAGAAGGGAGATGCTCCCTCCCCCAAGTTCCTTTGACCTCTACCCTCCTCAGAGCAGGACTGGGATGAAGTGCTGGAGAAAGCAGTGCTGCTGGCAGACTGGAACCAGCCAGGCTGTGTGTCTCCCCCACCCCCGCCCCATGTGCCAGAGATGGGGCTCTTCCTCCACACCGGCCTGGGAAGGGTGTGCTCCCGGGAGCCTTGGGGATGGTCTGCCCGCCTGTGAGATCTAGGGTGACATTTCTCATGTGGATAGCACGCCAGGGCTGTGGTTGTTTCTTGACAGAGTCTTTAATTTCATCCTCTGCTGGAGATGACTCGGGAAGTCTGTGGGAGCAGAAGTAGGAGGCAACTGCCCCTGCCTCTGCGGGGACCCGCCGGGACCCAAAGACGGCCTGGGAAGGCCATTGCTCACCACGTGGCCACGCCTTTCTGTTTCCCCAGCCCCTGCCGGGTCCAGCGTCTTCAGGGTGTCCCGAGACACCCACCTGCCGGCTGAAGGTTCACACTTTCTTCCTCCTCCACATCACACCCACCTGCCCAAGACCCACTCTGCTCCAGCCATCCCGGACCAACCAGAAGCTGAGTGGATGCCGAGTGAGCCGGGCTGGGGCCCCTCAGGACCTCCACAGAGCTGCCTCCTGGTGCTACGCAGCCTCCACACTCAGAGCCCGGGGGTGGGGCTGGCCTGTGGGCGAGGGCTGATGGTACTGCTGGCCCAACACTGCTCTTTTTGTGTTTGTTTTTTTTGTTTTTGTTTGTTTTATTTTATTTTTTTAATTCTTTACTTTTGATACTGTGAAGATCTTTCCTGCCGAAAGATAAAGCAACATTTGGACACAGTCTGTGTGTGGGTCATTTGCTGGGCAGGGCAAGGAGGCAAGGGATGGAATCAGAAGCATGGGATGGCTTTAGTCACCGTGCTAGGCACGTGCTACATGTCAGTGGTTTGGCAGCATTGTTTCCACTTAATTGCAGCTGTTTAAGTGGGACTGTTAAATGAGACATCTGTAGATGGAACTGAAGATGGACAGGGAAAGCTGTAGTGATTTCAGTCTGGCTGATGAGGGTTAGAGTGCAGTCAGTGTGGCTGCAGTCTCTGCCCTCTCCTCCTGTTGGAGGGCCTCAAATGAGAGCAGCCCTCCCCCACACAGTATCTGTTACCCCTCTGTAAGGTGGTGAATTGGAGGAATGGAACTCCGTTGGGGGCAGATGTGAGAAGGGGCATGGGGACAGCTTGAGGCCTTGATGGACAGCACACCTGCAGCCTGGGTGTCCTGGGGTATTCCCGGGGGTGGGGGGAAGGTGGACAGAGTGTTTGTAGACTGGATCTGACTTTCCAACGGAATGAGACAAAATTTAAGTACTTGAGAGTTAAGAGGAACTGAACCCTTCTGTAAAGTAAAGCAAACTGCTCCCTCCTCCTCCCCGCCCCCAGCAGGTAGGTCTGGCCTGTAAAATCAGATTTTAGTGTAGATTTGTTAAAAATGCCTCACATACGTGTGTGTCCCAACTCCTTGTCCCCAATGGGGTTTTCTCAGCTAAAACAAACACCTGACTTGAGCTCATGTGGGGCGTGATAAAGGTGGTGGACACAGTCACTAGGATTCCTCAGGGAGCTGGATCAAAAACCGCTCCCTCCTCCCACCCCACCCCCCACTTGGTTGAGCCCCACAGTGGGCTGGCTGGCTGGCAGTGCGAGCTTCCTCTTCTAAAGGGAAACAGCGTTGCAATTCCTGGCCCCTGGCCTTTCCCAATCCCCAAGGAAGTATGGACACTCCCCGGTGAAATCCGGAAACTCATTACTTGCACCAGCCTCCTGCCCCGCCATTGGACTGGTGCCGCTAGCTGGAAGTCAGCAGGTCTGATTGAAAAGTACTGAAAAGCAGTACTTTTCCTACAGATAAGAGACATGTGAGTGGCACCCCAGGATTTCCCATGCCTGGCCGCTACTCTGTGCCCACTCCAGCCACACCTACAACCTGTCTGTAGCTAGGCGTGGCACCTCCAGATCTCCTGACTTTTGCTCACATACTTCCCTCTTCCCAGATTATACTTCCTTCATAAACTCCTGTTTATCCTTCACTTCCCGTTGAGAAGCCACTTTTACAGTGAGATTCAGTTTGCCCTGCCCTTGTGAGAATTCCAGAAGTGGTACCATGGTTTTTGATACTTCCCCTTAACCTCAGGTCTGGTTTATATTTTCTCTCTCAACAAATCCGTAATCTCATAAACCAGGTTTGTGTCTTGCTCATCTTTTAATCTGCTTCAGCACTGCACGATGCCCAGCCCATGCTCGTGTTAAATATATGAAGAAAGAAAGGGTGGCACTGACCCCATCACTCCCAAACGTCCCCGATGACAAATTTACTCCGACAGGCACGGCTCTGGGTCCAGTTTACCTCTCTAACCCTTGCTCTGGCTAACCCCATTCCAGGTGGGCCGAGTGATCTCTTCCCTGGGAATGCGCACTTGCCCGCAGCTAGGTCACTCCTGCTGGACTGGAGGCCTTTCTTCCTCTCCTCCCCACCCCCTGCTCTGAGATTCCACACCTCTGAGCGCTGTCACAGTATTTACGGTCATAATCGCTTGCACACATATATATGTACAGATCTTCGGCTAAAAACCACCATCAGCAGCATTTTATTTACCCCGCCCTACTCTGAACGTGTCTCACTGACGAGAACACGAGTCAGAGCGGCAGTGCTTGAGTCATTCGTTTACAAACCGCACCCTGCCCCCACGGCCCTGCGGGGATGGAGACCCAGGGAGGATCCCGACCGGCCGCGTCCCGGAGCTTCCCGGCCACTAGAGGGCGCAGTGTCCGCCGGCGGGGGCGCACGGGATGACGTCACTCTGGGAGCGAGGCTGAGTACCTGGCGGGACCCGCAGTCTTCTCTGGGGTGCCTGCCCCGCCAGAGGGCTTGGTTTGAGCGTTTAGCGCATGCTCCAAATTCTCTAGCATCCCACAATCCTTTGCCTGACGATTTCGCCTTCATCCCCGGCATCAGCAGCATGTCCAAACAGAAGGCCTTAACGCCGCGCCGCCGGACGGAGGTTCGGAGGAAGTTTGTCCCTCGGCGCGATCCGGCACTCAGAGGTCGTTGCTAGGCGCCGACGGCCGCTCCTTCACATCTGGTTGGATCTCAGAGTTAAGGCGGGGTTGTTTTTTTTTTTTTGCCGTGGGGCGCATGCGTACGGAAAAGGATGGAGTCGGAACCCGAGCGGAAGGTGTGAGCAAAGCTGGGGTCCGCGCGGGTGGCGAGCTGCAGTGAAGACGGGGAGGGGAGGTGGGCCTGACTCTTGTGTCTTTGCAGCGGGCTCGTGCCGACGAGGTGACTGCCGCAGGGAGCCGCTCCGAGGCGGAGGATGAGGACGACGACGACTATGTGCCCTATGTGCCTTTGCGACAGCGTCGGCAGCTGCTGGTGAGGGCCCGGGGTCGCAGGAGGAATGAGGGTAGGGGCCGGGGTTTCGCATTGGGATTGGGGGGCGAGGTGTCAATACACGGGAGCGTGACACCCTAGCACACGAGGCACTGGCGACCTAATCTGAGGGGTAGAGCAGTTCTGCACCTCGGGGGAGGATCCCGGGCGCGATGCCCCGCCCTTTGTTGGGCTCGGCTCGGCTCTGAGGGGCACTGGTGGAACCTCAGCTCCAGAAGCTGCTGCAGCGAAGACGCAAGGGAGCTGCCGAGGAGGAGCAGCAGGACAGTGGCAGTGACCACCGCGGAGATGAAGACGACATCCTGCTGGGCCCTCAGTCCAACGTCAGCCTCCTGGATCAGCACCAGCACCTCAAAGAGAAGGCCGAAGGTGGGATCAGCAGTGGTGGGAGGCTCGGCTTGGTGCATTGCTCTGGCGTCTCTCTGACATTGTCTGCCTTTTTTCTCAGCCCGCAAGGAGTCTGCCAAGGAAAAGCAGCTGAAGGAGGAGGAGAAGATCCTGGAGAGTGTGGCTGAGGGCCGAGGTATGGCTGTACCTGGGGGCAGGGAGGTGGTCTGTGGAACCTCCTACCCTAGCCCCAGGCATATTATATCTCAAGGGATCTGGCATCAAGGGGGCAGAAGCCAACCCTGAGCCACATCTCTCTTCACAGCCCTGATGTCAGTGAAGGAGATGGCTAAGGGCATTACGTACGATGATCCGATCAAAACCAGGTATGCCTTTACAGGCTGTGCAGAAGCAGTTACCCTTACTTAGATAAATGGTTTATGGCTAGAGATTGGCAGGGGCATGCCAAAGCCAGCTATGCCCAAGGCCTTCCTTGACCCCTGCCCGCCCCCGCATACAGTTGGACTCCTCCGAGGTATGTCCTGAGCATGTCAGAAGAGCGGCATGAGCGAGTGCGGAAGAAGTACCACATCCTGGTGGAAGGAGATGGTATCCCACCGCCCATCAAGAGCTTCAAGGAAATGAAATTTCCGGCAGGTACGTGAGGCGTGGGAGAGGCACCAGCTTTGACAATCAGACACCTGTGAGGTTGTGTCCCAGCCCCTACTGCGCTCCACAGCTACAGTGTAGATAATGAGGACAGAGGGATTTGAGGAGGGGGTTCTTTAGGCTCCTTTGTCGGTTGTGCCAGCTGAGCGTATTCACTGCTCTGGGCCCTTAGCGACCTTCACTGGGCAGGTGGAGCTGGCCTTAGACAGACCTGGGTGTGAACGCTAGGGGCTTTGAACAGGCCTGTCTGTCAGTCTTTCTCTTTCTCTTTCTCTCTCCCTTTTTTGGGGGGTCTCAGTTTCATTATTTGTAACTTGTGGGAAACAGTTGCAGTTTTACAAGCTTTGGGGCCTGATAAAGGACCTGGGAGACACGTGGATGATATCAGGTTTGTCTTCCGTAGCCATCTTGAGAGGCCTGAAGAAGAAGGGCATCCACCACCCAACACCTATTCAGATCCAGGGCATCCCCACCATGTGAGCATGCCCCCAGGTCCCGAGGAGGGCGGCCAGGCGGGAGCGGTCCCGGTGTGCACGCTGCGGAGCCTGACCGCAGGCCTGGCCTCTGCCAACAGTCTGTCCGGCCGTGACATGATAGGCATCGCCTTCACGGGCTCGGGCAAGACGCTGGTGTTCACTTTGCCCGTCATCATGTTCTGCCTGGAACAAGAGAAGAGGTTGCCTTTCTCCAAGCGCGAAGGGCCCTATGGACTCATCATCTGCCCCTCGGTAAGACAGGCTGGCCCACAGGGCAGGGCACCTAGGAGACTGTCTCCTGGCTGGTACCAGCCCCTGCCCCTGTTTCTGCAGCGCGAGCTGGCCCGGCAGACCCACGGCATCCTGGAATACTACTGCCGCCTGCTGCAGGAGGACAGCTCGCCACTCCTGCGCTGCGCACTATGCATCGGGGGCATGTCCGTCAAAGAGCAGATGGAGACCATCCGGCAGTGAGCATAAGAGCCCCTCGCCCCTGGGCCTCCCCATAGCCCCCGGATAAGCTGACGGAGCCTTTGCTTTAGCCACTCTGCAGACCCTGGCAGAGGCCTAGTTCAAGGGAGTCCCCAGTCTCAGGAAGAGGTCGCTTGGGGTGGTACAGGGGGATGTGGTGAGGGACTGTAGGGACACAGCAGGTAGAACAGAGGCGTCAGGGAGGTCAAGGAATCGGGGCATTCCAGACAGAAGACACAGAGGTGGGGGCCCAGGGTGTCCCAGAAGGCTACGGTCGTTCAGTGTGTGGTCCAACAAGCAGGCTGGGGCACTTGGGCAGGGCTGGGCCCATGCCCTTGCCACACAGTGCCATCCCCAGAAGACACAGCCACTGTCTAGGGTCACGGTCAGGCCATCCCTGACTGTGTTTGATAGGCATTCCCAGTCTCAGGGAAGATGTGGACACAGAATAGTTGGATTCAGCGAACCAGGACAGTGAGCCCTTCCAGGCCTGCAGGGGGAGCTGGGGGAGTGAGGGCCAAGACTTGTCTGGAGACTCAGGACAGCCTCCTCCTGGGGCAAAGGGAATGACCCGGGAAAACGGAGAAGGGCTTGCCAGGTAGAGGTGACCACATGGGTGGGAACGGCTCTGGAGGACAGAGAGCACTGGTCAAGAAGGCTGCAGCCTGCCCCAGGAAAGACTGCTGAGCGTAGGGCAAGGTGGTGGGAGTGATGGAGAGGAGACAGGTAAGGACAGACAGGGAGGAGGCCAGAGGGCGGAAGTCTCAGTAACGGCCTTTAGGTGGGGCTGAGCAGGTGGCCCTGACCCCAGGTCCCTCTCTGGTCCCCAGTGGCGTGCACATGATGGTGGCCACTCCTGGGCGCCTCATGGATCTCCTGCAGAAGAAGATGGTCAGCCTAGATATCTGTCGCTACCTGGCCCTGGACGAGGCTGACCGCATGATCGACATGGGCTTTGAGGGCGACATCCGCACCATCTTCTCCTACTTTAAGGTGCCCGTCCCTGCCTGGCTGGGGCGTTCCTGCCACCCTCGGGGTTGCCCAGCTGTGGTCCCAGCCCCCGCATGCCCTCAGCTCCAGCTCTACTCTTCCTCAGGGCCAGCGCCAGACCCTTCTCTTCAGTGCCACCATGCCTAAGAAGATACAGAACTTCGCCAAGAGCGCCCTGGTGAAGCCCGTTACGATCAATGTGGGGCGTGCCGGGGCCGCCAGCCTGGACGTCATACAGGTGGGCGGGTCCTAGTGGGTGGTCCCACCACGGAGGGCAGTCCTGGTGAGGGCCCTTGAAGCTGATTGGAGCAGGGTGGGTGGTCCACCTTATGGGCACTGGGGATTTCATTCAAAACCCCAACCCTTAGCAGGAAACATTCTCAGAGTGCCCAGCCCTTGGTGGCAAGAGACTTGTGATCACCTCCTGGCCAAGACTGTGAGTGGGACCATGGCTGGTGAGCCTGTCCTCAGGGCCACCTGACTTGGCCCCTGTGGTGGCAGGAGGTGGAATATGTGAAGGAGGAGGCGAAGATGGTGTACCTGCTCGAGTGCCTGCAGAAGACACCCCCGCCCGTGAGTGCCTCCGGCCAGGCTGGCCCAGGATCCCCAGGATGACGGGAGGGATAGTCGGGTCAGCACACTGAGGAAGGTTAGGGATGCTGGGCAGAGGCTGTCCCCGTGATGGGTTGGCCTCTCTGGACAGGTGCTCATCTTTGCCGAGAAGAAGGCAGATGTGGACGCCATCCATGAGTACCTGCTGCTCAAGGGAGTTGAGGCGGTGGCCATCCATGGGGGCAAAGGTTGGTGGCGTATGCGTAGGTGTGGACCCTGCTGCTGTAGCGGTCCCTCTCCTAACCCTGTGCCCTGCCCAGCTGGCCACTACTCCCCAAACTCCTGCTGTCATGCTGACAGCTCCTACCTGACCCTCCCCAGACCAGGAAGAGCGGACCAAGGCCATTGAGGCATTCCGAGAGGGCAAGAAGGATGTCCTAGTGGCCACAGACGTGGCCTCCAAGGGCCTGGACTTCCCTGCCATCCAGCACGTCATCAATTACGATATGCCTGAGGAGATCGAGAACTACGGTGGGAGCTCGTGGGCCGGGGGTGTGGGCTGGGCCCCAGGCCTGGGCAGTGGGCCAGAGGCTGTTTCCTCTCCCAACAGTGCACAGAATCGGACGCACTGGACGCTCGGGAAACACGGGCATCGCCACCACCTTCATCAACAAGGCCTGCGGTGAGTCTGCTCCCTGGGCCCCCTCAGCCATCACCAAGTCTTTCAGGCCCTGGTTATAGGGCCCAGGGTTGGACCTGATGGTTCTCTGCTGTCCTCACAGATGAGTCAGTGCTGATGGACCTCAAAGCCCTGCTCCTGGAGGCCAAGCAGAAGGTGCCGCCTGTGCTGCAAGTGCTGCACTGTGGGGACGAGTCCATGCTGGACATTGGAGGTGACTGCGGAGTAGGGGGCAGGTGTCCAGCGGGGTGGGACAGGCACACAATGAAGCAAGTCCACACCGCACATCAGCGGAGCGGATGGGGTCGGGGGGGCGAGGTCTGGGACACGGGGCCTGGTCCTGTCACCACGCTGACCCCTGTTTCCCTGCACCCCATCCCCAGACGAGCGAGGCTGTGCCTTCTGCGGGGGCCTGGGCCATCGGATCACTGACTGCCCCAAACTCGAGGCAATGCAGACCAAGCAGGTCAGCAACATCGGCCGCAAGGACTACCTGGCCCACAGCTCCATGGACTTCTAGCCACCGCTGTCCCTCCTCTCCCAGAGGCCTCCATCCCTGCGCACCAGCTGCCGCTGTACATCAGCCCTCTGGACAAGAAGCCAGCTTCCTTGGCCCAGCTGGCCTGGGCTGGGCCAGGCTGTGCCTGGCTGTCTGCCCTCGGGACCCCTGGGATTAATATCCTTGCTCCCTTCTGCCCATTAAAGCACAAGCTTCTTGAGTTTCAGCCCTAGCCCTGCCTCTGGCCTTTACCTTGCCTTCCCTGCTTCCTGGCAGCCTCGCCCTCTGATCTCCAGAGCCCTTCTAAGGCAGGGCCTGGGCATCTCGCACACCCAGCCGCCTCAGTTGTGGAAGGAGGCATCTAGCTGGGACCCCCCTCCGAGCCAGCTATCGTTGTACTTGAGGCACCCCCTCGGCAGACAGGAAAATCTTTGGTAGGGTTTTTGGTTCCTCTGGTTCGCTGTCATAACCTCCAGCCATACCCCGGCCTCGCTCTCATCAGCAGTGTGATGCTCCTGGGGCCCTTTGGGAGGCAACTTCCTGCCTCAGACCCCTTGCTCCTGGTAGGGAGCCCTCTGCTGTGTTGGCCGAGGGGCAGCAGCTAACACAGGACTGGCACTGAGGCCACAAGCACTCCCTGGCACACTCCGTGCCAGGCTCTGCCGGGCCTCTCACAGGTGTGTGTGGGGGGGAGACCTGACATGGTGAACATGGGCAGCAGTCACAAGCACGTTGGTGAGTGGGCCGGGCGTTTCAACATCTGGCAGGGGGTGGGCCCGACTGCGGCAGCTGTGCACCAGGCGCGCCATGTACGAGGCCACATGCTTATCCTGGCAGGATGGCAGTTGCTCAAGCTGTGTTTGTCATTTGGTGTGTGGCCTGGGGCAGATTACTTAATATTTCTGAGCCTTGATTTCCTCATCTTTGAAGTGGCAGAGTGCAAAGGTCCAGTGCGAGGCCGCAACTCGGCCCCGTCTGGTCCATGTTGGGCACAAAGCCAGGTGCAGGAGGCCCTTGAAAGGATTTCCTGCCCGAGTAAATACACTCTCCATACGTGACTCCCAAACTGTATTCCTCCACCTGCTTACACATTTCGTTCCAGCAGTGGTACTGAGTGGGCAACATGAGGCTAGTTCCAGAATGCAGATCCATTTCCAAGATGCAAAGCCACGACACTGGTCTCCAGCCAGGCAAGGCAAGAAAAATGGGCCCCTAGCAGGAAGCAGAACTTAAAAAGAGTGTATGAGTCTCTGGGGACCCGCTGGGGGTGTGCCGCCCACACTCACGGGGTCAGGGCAGCACAGGAGGACTGGGGCCCTCCGACGGCTGGAAGCAGCAGGGGAAGCCTCCCCGAGGAAGGGGCCGCTGTGTCCAGGGAGCGCCGTGGTGAGGAGTAACTTGGCAGGGTTGGGCTGGGGTCAGGACTCGACACCTTGAGTGATGGGCTGAGGAGCCCAGGCTAGACCCGAGGGCAGTGGGGAGCCAGAAACATTTAGGAAGGGAAGAGGAGGGTGGGCCCAGGTGTGGCAGTGGTTCCCAGGTGAGATGCACAGGCTGGCCCTGGATGGGGCTGTGAGGATGGAGAGAGCAAGTGAGTGTTGGAAATAGTTTGAGGTAAGAACAAGCCACCAATCAGGGCTGCAAGCTGGAAAGCAAGGAGTTTGCCAGTCTGGCTGTGGGGATGCCAGGCCCCTGGGTGCCCAACTGCCCCCTGGGGGAAACAGGAAGGGTCAGAGTTGGACTGAGGAGCCAGCCTGCAGATCAGATGCTCACACCCACCTGGCCCAGGTGCAGGCACCAGTCACCTACCCTCAGATGGTCTGAGGTCCCTCAGGCCTGGGTAAGCACCTTGGCCAGCAGGAGCCCTAAGGAAGAAATAGGGGACGCCCCCACCCCCTCTCCTAACTCCGCTACTGAAGAAGGGGCTCCCCTCCCCCAGCCACGCAGCTGCCTCTCTGGACAGAGGGAGGGGAAGTGGCCAGAAGGGGAAGTGTGAGGAGTTCCCCTCGGCCTGTCGCCAGTCTCCTCAGGCCCTCGGGGTGGCGGCCCAGGGGCCCGCCGCAGCCATGGAGCCTCCAGAGACCCCCGTCAAGGATGGCATCCTCTACCAGCAGCACATCAAGTTTGGCAAGGTGGGGACTCTGGCTGCCCAGGGTAACTGCTGGGCCTCCACCCCAGCCTCAGCCCCCTGGGAGAATGGGGATGGGAATGGGGGGATCTAACTCAGGTGCAGCGGGGCGGGAACAGAGCCCCATCCTCAGCCTGGGCAGGCGGGCTGAGCCTCCATGCGCCTTGGAGAGCCCAGCCTCAGGGATGGGGAAGCTGTAAATTGGGAGGGTCCAAGGACCCAAACCTCGGGGCAGGGTAGAGCTGGAAGGCCAGCTCATCAAACAGCCTTCCAACCCCTGGAGGGCCAGCGGCTGAGCTGGAGGAGACTCCCGAGGTGGGAGCCCTACCTCACAGAAGAGGCCCAGCTCCCCCTGGCCTGTCATGGGACATAGTGGGGGGTTTGCCTCTCCCAGGCAGCCAGCCCTGCACCCCCGCAGTTCAGCTGCAGCTGCTGCCCAGGCAGATAAACAGTCTGTTTCCTTTGCTTGACGTTATTTGCATGTTTCCTTCCTTGCCATCACCAGAATAAGGCCTCCCTCCCACCACAGTCCTAATCCTATGGCCCAAGTGACCTTTGGTGGGGAGGGGCACCAACATAACAGCAGTGTCCGGTGGTCTGTTCCAGCCACTGGGTCCTTTACAGACATAATCCAGTGGAAGCCCCGACCTCATGTTGTCCTGACCCTTTGAGAGCCCAGGACACTAGCCCTTATGGGGGTGCCAGTCAGGAGGGTGAGGCAGGGCACTCTTGCCCCTGCTGGGCTGGCTGCAGGGGCCTCCTCCGAGGCCCTGGGGCTGGGGGAGGCAGAGGCAAGACTGGGTGGCCAGGAGTGAGTGCTGAGTGGCTCCTGCTGAGCCCCGCTGCAGTGAGGGTCTTCACCCTCATCCTCATCTCCCACAGAAGTCCTGGCGGAAGGTGTGGGGTCTTCTGTATGCAGGGGGCCCATCGGGTGTGGCACGGCTGGAGAGCTGGGAGGTCCGGGATGGTGGCCTGGGGCCAGCGGGTGACCGGCCTGCAGGTCCTAGCCGACGGGGAGAGCCGAGGGTCATCCGCCTGGCTGACTGTGTGTCCGTGCTGCCGGTCGACTGTGAGAGCTGCCCCCGGGACACCGGGGCCTTTCTGCTTACCACCACCGAACGAAGCCACCTGCTGGCTGCACAGCACCGCCAGGCATGGATGGGCCCCATCTGCCAGCTGGCCTTCCCGGTGAGCACAGGGCGGGCGGGGCATCTGGGGGCACTGCCTCGCCCATTCCACACTCACTCACCACCCGTCACTCAGCAAGCGCCTGCCAAGCACCTAGGAGCCTGGGGAGCAGCCCAGAAACCACAGAGCAAATCTTGGATGGCCATACGTGCTATGGAGAAAATGAGAGGCTGGGTGGGACCAGGAGTGAACCAGGGCACGTTAGGCAGAATGGTCCAAGGAGGCTTCTCAGGAGGGGACAGTAGGCCCGAGTCCTCAAGGACAACCCAGCAGGCACACATTTGAGGAGCGAGCCTGGACACTGGGGATCCAGGAGTTCCGAATAGAGGGAGGAGCAGTGAGCAAAGGCCACCCCCCACCAGGGAGGGAGTGGTTGGGATTGGCCAGAGGGCAAGGAGTGGGCGGCCCAGGAGGAGACCGAGGCCAGTAGGTTTGGAGGGGGTGGCTGAAACCACCGTGGGCCACACGTGGAGCTGGGGTTTTACTCCGAGTGTGAGGAGAGGCCTTTGCGATTGGAACTACCGGGCTGAGTTCTCGAGGTCGGCGGGGTCTGTAATGGAGGAAAAGTGAGTGAGTCTGGCAGCTCCTCAGTCCGAGGGAGAGTTGCCGCACATTCCAAAAATCTCGGGAGAACTGAAACACGCGTTTCAACAAAATAGTGCAGGGCCGTTCGGAGCAGACTGTTTCTAATGGCCCAGGGGGCCAAACAGTGAGAATGCCTGGCAGCCGACGGCGGATAAGCCAGAGGTGGTCCGTCCACGCTGCGGAGCGTTATCCGGCCTTAAAAGGAGCGCGGCGCTGACACGCCATGCCGCGCCGCGTGTGCACCGCGCCAAGTGAGATATGCCAGCCACAAAAAGCCACCCAGTGCAGGGTTCCATTTACGTGACATACCCAGAGTGGGCAAACCCACAGCAACAGGAAGCAGGCTGGTGTCTCCAGGGGCTGGAGGCAGGTGGGAGTGGGGCTCGGGGCTGGGTTTCCACGTGGAGAGATGGACAGTTCTGGAACTAGTTAAAGTGATGGTTGCACGTCCTTGTGACTTTACTAAAAAAAACATTGAATTGTACACTTTAAAATGGTCAATTTTACATTGTATGTTTAATTTTTCAATTTAAAAATTTTAATTAAAAATTTTTTAAGATTTTTAAATTTATTTTTAGAGAGAGGGGACAAGAAGGAGAAAGAGAGGGAGAGAAACATCAGTGTGTGGTTGCCTCTGGTGCGCTCCTCACTGGGGACCTGGCCTGCAACCCAGGCATGTGCCCTGACAGGGAATCGAACCAGGAACTCTGGTTCGTGGGCCCACACTCAATCCACTGAGCTACACCAGCCAGGTTTTTAAATTTAAAAACAAACAAACAAACAAACAAATTGACAGGAGAAAAGAGACCAGTGAGGAAGCTGCTGGTTTGGCCCTGGCTGTGCTCCTGTGGGCCAGGGCGGTGGAGGTGGAGGAGGTGCTGAGCACTGGCTGAAGGGCGCAAGGGGCAGGGAGGGCTGACATGGAGCCAGGGGTGGGTGGCGGGTTGACTGGTCCCACCCCTGAAGCTCCTGCCCCTTCACTGCTCCAAGCTGTGTGGGGACACACACAGGCTGGCCTGGCCCCTGGCCCAGTACAGAGTGAGGGGCCATCCGTGTGTGTCCCTGCTTAACTACGGTCTCAGCACACTCTGGGGGGCAGGGGGTTGCAGAGGTGTGGGGCAGGATAAGCTCAAAGGGGTGTGCAGGGCTGTGCAGAGTATCAGGACAGAGCTGGCACTGGTACCAGGTCCCCGGATGCACTTGCTTGTCAGAGTTCCCAGGTAACATCTCTCCCCATGAAAAGGATGCAGGAAGAGGTGTGGTGGGGGCACTCTCATCTGTGACCTTGACCTCATTTCCCAGGGAACAGGGGATTGTGCCACCGGAGCAGGGGAGGCAGAGGCTCCCAAACGGGGCCTGGTCCCCATGGAAGAGAACTCCATCTACTCCTCCTTGCTGGAAGGTGAGTCAGGCAGGTGCGGGGCAAGCCTCAGTGCCACCACACCCAGGGCTGGGACCTCTGGGAGACCATGGCAGCCTCACCCTCTGCTTGCAGTGGACAAGTTTCCAGTGGTGGTACAGAGGACAGAGGCAGCTACCCGCTGCCAGCTGAAGGGGTCCTATGTCCTGCTGCTGAAGCAAGACGCCATCCAGCTGAGTGAGCCTGCCAGCCCGCAGGCCCTCTACACCTGGCCCTACCACTTCCTGCGCAAGTTTGGTTCTGACAAGGTGAGGCACTGGGCCTGCCCTAGGGGCTCAAGAGGACGCTGGGAAGCAGGGGACCCCTTGGCCGCTGACTCACCCCTGTCGCCCATGACCAGGATGTGTTCTCCTTTGAAGCTGGTCGCCGCTGTGACTCGGGCGAGGGCCTCTTTGCCTTCAGCAGCCCCCGAGCTCGAGACCTGTGTGGGATTGTGGCTGCCGCCATCGCTCGTCGGAGGGAGCAGCTGCCTGAGCTGGTGGGGCAGCGGCCCTGCCCTCTGCCTCGGGCCACCTCCCTACCCTCACTAGACCCCCCTGGGGAGCTGCGGGAGTTGTCCCCGGGGCCTGAGCCTTCCAGCTCCCGTCGGGCACGCCTGGCCGAGCCTGGGCCACAGAGCCTGCCCCCGCTGCCTGTGGAGGCCGGGCTGTACGCTGCCGTGTGCAAGCAGGCCGGCGGACCCCTTGTCCCCACAGAGCACCTCTACGAGAATCTGTGTGCGCTAGAAGCCGGCCCCGCACTGCCCGACTTGGGGGGCCCTTCGAAGGAGGGCCCCAGCACCTATAGTCCCCCAGACAGTCCCGTCTACCACAACAGTGAGGACCTGGGCTGGCCCGGCCCAGCCCATGAAAGCAATCTGGAGGTGCAGTACAGGCGGCTGCTGGAGCTGGAGCTTGGTGACAATGGTGACGAGGCTGGGGTCTCCGGCCGCCATGGTACTCAAGCAGGCTTCAAGGCCAAGCTGGTGACACTGCTGAGCCGAGAGCGGAGGAAGGGCCCAGCCCCCTGCGACCGGCCCTGAGCACCTGCCAGCTGTGACCTGGCATGGGACAAGGGGGTGAGCAAACTATGGATGTCTGGGGACACGGCCCTGCATCCACTTTGGCCTCAGGGACAATACAGGTGTTGTCAGGAGGCCTCCCAGAGCCCTGCCAGCCCTCCAGTGTACAGCGTACAGGTCTGCTGAGAATAAAGCCTCTAGCTCCCTGCCTGGTCCGCACACAGACCCTGCCTCACATGTGTCGCAGCAAGCACCAGTGCCCTCTGCTGGGTTCTGGGGACGTGAATGACCTGGACCTGACCTCTGCTCTCAGTGGTCTCAGGTCCACTCTGGCAGGCGGGCAGGACGCAGACAACCAGGGCTCTGTGTGCAGAGTCGGACAGCTGGGCAGAGGAGGGAGGCACCCTCTGTGTGGATTGTGAAAGGCAGGCAGGCCTGCACCAGGTGGGCAGCGAGCCCTGCGGCTTCCAGGCCTAGGGTGGGTGCACTGGGCACAGGGGAGAGGGGAAGAGCGTGGACACAAGAGGGGCTGAGGGGAGTCAGTGGCTGAGCATGAGAAGCCCGACTGTCCTGCCACCGTCTTGGTCTCACCCTCAGCAGAGGGACATTCTGAGCCTGGAAGGAGCAGTGTGGAGGCCAAATTTGAGGGAGCCCAGCTGGAGACTGGGAGGTCTGAGCTGAGGAGGAGGTGATGGGGTGGGGAGAAGGTACTGGGGGAGGCTGGAGGGGCGGGTGGAAGGGACTTAACATGTGTGCACACCCAAAACCCCTGCTTCTGCTGAGACGCACAAGTGTGTAGACAGTCCGAGGAAGCCTGGCCTCAGTTTCCTCAACGGTCCAGGCTTAAGGTCAGATTACACAGTAGATGTGCATTCTTTCATTCTTTTCTGCGTGTTTTACCATGTGCCTACCGTGTGCCAGGCACTGGTGACATTGCTATGTCCCAGAAGCCCCGACCCAGAGGGAGGCAAGCACATGTCATGAAGGCTATAGAGCCTTCCTTACCGTCCCCCCGCCCCATGCTACTTCTTGTCACCACCCCTGGGGCCTCCAAGCACACGAGAAGTATGCCCTAAGGAACTGGCCTCTTGGCCCCTGACCACAACTCTGCCTCAGCTTCCCACACCCTTGGCACATCCTGAACTTTGTCTTCATGACAGTGATGCTCCATCTTCACTTCAGAGTGACACAATCCTATTTCCACGCATCTGCCTCTGGCCACCTCCTTCCCTCCTTCCGGCCCACTTCCTCTAGTGTGGCAATACGCCTCCTCCCCAGCTGCCCAGAACAGGAGTGACCCTTCTGTCACTCTCTTCATAGCTGCTGTCCACTCTTCTGTCCTTGTCCCAGTTAGAATCTGCACTCCATCCCCTCAAACTCCTCTCTCCTTCCGTCCTACTTGCCCCGCAAAGCCTCAGGCCTTGGGCGGACCCAACTCTCCTCTGCGCCTGGCAGCTTCCCACAGCCAGAGAAATTCTGTAACCAGGCCGATTGCACTCTTTCTACCAGAATGATCTCGAGCCTCACGCAGGCAGGCTTTCCATGCTGCCTGGAGAGCCTTCGTCCCGGGGTGGCAGGCTTGTCCTCGCCAAGACCTTCACACTGTCTCCCCCTTGCTCCCTGCCCATTCTTACCTTACAGATACCCAGCAGAAGTGAGCACTCTCCACACACCTAAGCCAATATAACATTGAATGTCAACTGTAATTGAATTATAAAAAAATAATTTAAAAAAGTGTTTAGCCCTGGCTGGTGTGGCTCAGTGGACTGAGTGCTGGCCTGCGAATCAAAAGATCAAAGGTTCGATTCCCAGTCAGGGCACATACCTGGGTTGCAGGCCAGGTCCCCAGTAGGGGGCATGTGAGAGGCGACCACACATTGGTGTTTCTCTCTCTCCCTCTCTTTCTCCTTCCCTTTCCCTTTCTCTAAAAATAAATGAATAAAAAAGATTTTTTAAAGAGGTGTTTATTTAGCCTTGACTGGTGTGGCTCAGTGGATTGAGTGCTGGCCTGCAAGCAGGGGGTTGCCAGTTAGTTCAATTCCCACTCAGGGCACTTGCCTGGGTTGGGGGTGTGCAGAGGCAACTGGTTGATGTTTCTCTCTCTCTCTCCCTCTCTCTCTCTCTCTCCCTCCCTCCCTTCCCTTCTCTCTAAAAAAGAAAAGAGGTGAACACTCTCCACCTCACCTACAAGTGCACCAGCATCTGCATCTGCTCCTTCCTGACCTACTTCCTATTGCCAAGACGTGTGCTCTGGCCCCGGCTCCTCTCACCTCACAGTTTGGCAAATGGTTCAAAGCTGTCCCTTCTCTCCTCAACCCATTAACCCCATCGTTTCCGTCATTGTCATTTCCAGCCACACATCTGTAAAAGAAACCTTTCCTTGACTTCAAATTCTCCTTCAGCACCTCCCCACTTCTCTCTTCCTCTTCCAAAAAAAAAAGTCTTCAAAAGAATTGATTTCCTCTCATTTCTACTCTCTCACCTCCCATTCTCCTTTCCACCAGCTCCAGCCTCCCAGTGGTGTTCACCATTCCATTCCATTGCTTTTATTGGGGTCACCAACCTCCATGTTCCCCCTCAGAAAAGCAACCTGGACTCTCTTTGTGACTTGGACTCTCCCAACTTCTCAGCTGTACTTGACAGTCCTCCTCAACACATCGTCCTCCTCTGCTCAAGTTCTGCCTGGGGCTCTGGCCTGCGACACGGTGTAGCTCCACCCTGGCTGCACACGAAGTCCCCTGGGAGTCTTTGAAAAATGCCCATGCTGGGACCCACACCCAGGGGCTGGGGCTTCAGTCTGGCAGGCCATTTCCTCAGTTCCCCAGGCGATTGCAGTGTGTGTCCTGGGTTGAGAAACTGTGGCCCTAAGTGAGCCAATCCTATCTCTGCATCTCACAGAGCAAAGGCACATCCTCACTGCTGACCTCTCCCAGGAGCTCCAGATTTAAGAGTGCAACTGGGTGCTAGATTCTGGGTGTCTAAAATGTATCTCCAAATGTCATATACAAAGGGAGGTTGATGGACAGGTGCTCTGTGCAGTGCTATCCCAGGGTGTCTGTGGCCACAGGGGGCAGCCTGGAAGGACACTGAAGCTGCGGTTGGGGGCTAGGGCAGATTTCAGCCCCACTTGTGGATGCACCTTCTGATAACACCGTGTTCTCCTGAGCAATCAGGCTGCCTGCTATAGAGCAAGCTGAAGGGAGGCTCCCATTAAGGGTAACTGCAGTGAGCCCTGCCTGGTGTGGCTCAGCGGATTGAGCACCAGCCTGAGAATCAAAGCGTTGCTGGTTCGATTCCTAGTCAGGGCATATGCCTGGGTTGTGGGCCAGGTCCCCGGTAGGGGGGCATGAGAGGCAACCACACATTGATGTTTCCTTCCCTCTCTCCCACCCTCCCCCTCTCTCTAAAAATAAATAATTGCAATATGTAAAAAAAAATTTTTAAAGGCGGCGGCAGTGGGGACCCCTCCTCTCCACAGTGTAAGCCAAGCCTTGCCAGCTGAGCAAACCGCACCTCACACTGCAGGGCACCCACAGAGTCACGGACATGGCCAGAACTAGAACCCAGGACTCTGGGTACCCAGCCCAGCACGCTTTCCTTTAGTAAAAATCTAAGCCTCTTTGTTTCATGTCAGTTGTTCTGAGGTTCCAACCAGGCTGGAAGAGAAAGTCTTTGGAAATCCGCAGGACTTTGGGAGCCTTGACCTGGAGCTTCAAGTATCCTGGCCACCAGGGGGCACTCTGTCCTAGCCCAGGGCCTGTTTCTACCCAGGGGCTGCCTGTGCTGGGAGCTCTGGTGGCTTCCTATAGGCCTGAGCCTTGCACAACAAACCCAAGGAACTGGCTGCTGGGGTCCTCTCTGCTGGGGGATTGCCAGGACCCCCAGGCTGCCCTTCCTTTCTTTGCTGATTTGCTGTTTCACTTTCTCAATTCTTCCTTCATCCTCACTGTGTGGGATGGTAGACAAGACAAAGGAGTCCCTGCTCTCCTGGGACTGACATTCCAATGGGGACAAAGGGCAATGAAGAAACCAACACTTCATATAATGTTGGATGGAAGTGACTGCCATGGAGGAAAATAAAGCATGATGAGGACTAGTGCATGATGCAGGTGAGGTTCGGGGGCTGCTGTTTAGATAACCTGATGAGGGAAGGCCCCTCCGAGGCAACCTCTGAGCAGAGACCTGAGCACAGTGAGAGAGCCTGTTGTTAAGATATCTGGGGGGAAATGCTTCAAGCGGAAGGTCCTGAGGCAATGATGTGCTTGACATGTTTGAGGAACAGAGTGGCTGGAGCGGAGTGAGCGAGGAGGAGAGTCATGGGAAGTTGGATCAGTTTATTAATGTCCTGTACATCTTCAGGGCTTTAGTCTTATTTTAGGTGCAACATTTTAGGAACGTGAAAAGCTAAGTGTGATGTGGTATGATGTCTGCTTTAAAAATACCACTTTGTCTGCTGCAAGGAGACCACTCTGGAGCAGACAAGGGTAGCAGCAGAGAGAGGTGTGAGGAGACTATTAAGGTTTCCAGGCCTGAGATGATGGTGGCAACACCAATGGCAGCAGGGGTCAGAGGCAGGACGTACCCTGAAGGCAGCCTTTGCAGAATCTGGAGCATGACAGAGAAGGGACAGGAAGGATAACTTCATAATTTTTACTGGGCCAGGATGACAAATGGTGGTGCCATTTACTGAGGTGAGGGAGGAGTGAGGGAGGTGAGAAAATCACAAGTTTAAATTGGGACATGATGACTTGAGGTATCCAGTAGACATCCAAGTACAGATTGGACAGGTGGTTGGATATTAGAGTCTGGAGTTCTTGTGGGGGAGGTCAAGGCTGGACGTATAATTTGGGAGTCCTTGGCCCATAGGCGTGATTGAAAGCCTATAGGGCAGGACGGGGTCTCAGAGAGTGAGTGGAGAGCAGAAACCTGATGGCCAGGTTGGGAGGCAGGTGAGGAGCCTTCAAAGGAGGTGGAGAAGGAGCAGCAGTGAGGTAGGAGGAGGCACAAAAGCAGGGGAAGCGGGCATGCACCTGCAGTGCTCCTGGTGGGGTCGGAGGAAAGCAGAGAGAGCACCACGGATTTGATAACCCGGAGGTTATCTGAGAAGCTGAGAAGAGGGAATTCATTCAAAGGACTGGGGAACGAGAGCCTGACTGGAGTGGGTTCAAGAGAGAATGGGGGAAAGCAAGTCCAGACAGGGCCAAAGATAACTCCTTCGAGGAATTTCACTCTCCAGGGGAGCTGAATAAAAGAGCTGGAGAGGGAAGTGGGGTCAGGAGAGGATCTCTTTGAACACTAGATTGTCACAGCAGTTTTTGCCTGTGAGGGGAATGATGCAGAAGAGGGACAAGTGATGACGGCGGAGGGGCGAACAGCAGTGGCCATGTCCTAGGAGGAGCTAAGGGATGGACACCTGTTCCCTCACCTGCACACTCCCCTCCCCGCTAAACTTCCCCCTATGCTTGCACTGGTGGGGGGTGGGGGTGGCAAACTGGGGACTCTGACACATTCCCAATGGAGGCACTGCCCTCCCTGGGTACCAAGACATAGCCCTTCTCAGCAGTGTGGGGAGCACATTGAGCCGTGGCCCCAGGGCGGCAGGCTCCTGGCTGCCCTGGTGTCACGGGGTGAGAGTGAGGGCAGGGCCACGGGTCAGGCTCAGGATCCAGTCAAGGGTCCCCTTCACTTCCATCAGCTCCTGCATTATTTTCTGCCTTCGGTAGAGTCAGTGTTCTACTAACCTAGCTTCAAGCTTCCCTGTTCCCCGCTCAACTAATCCCACTTCGATATGTGCCCCCCACCAAGTCTCTCCAATTCTGGAGCCGCCAACGTCTGAGCATTTTTGCCAATGGCAGTCCAAACAATGGCAACCCCAGGGTGGCCCTGCAAGGTGAGTTGTTACTATTTTTTTATTCTCTCCGGAGTACGTGTTTATTGATTTTAGAGAGAGGGGAAGGGGAGAGAGAGAAATATCGATGTGAGAAAGGCATCTATCGGTTGCCTCTCGTATGGACGGAGACCGAACCACAACCTAGGAATGAGCTCTTACCGAGAATCGAACCCCGATCTTTAGGTTTATGGGATTACTCTCCAACCAACTGAGCCACACAGTCTAGGGCGAGGCGAGTATTATTGTCCCATTTTTCCGAGATGGAAATTAAGGTTCAGAGGCAATTGTTTCCGAAGGCTGCCTTTTTTTCACTCGCCAGCGGGAGGCACAAGCAGCTGGGCGAGCAGCGTCGGAAAGGCCAGCCCCACCCCGCCAGCCCCCGGCCAGCCCCCGCCCAGGCCCCGCCCCAAGGAGGGGATTCGGCGGGACTTGTTTTCTAGCGCAATTGGGACCAGACTTTGTGATTGGGCAAGCGGAAGGATTGGGTGGGGCTTCCCTCTGCGAGGGAGGCCGCCCGTGGGCGGGGCACGTGTGGGCGTGGCTCGGGGCACCGCCCCTTTCCGCGGGCTCAAAGCGGACAGCGACTGCGGGGGCGGGGTCAGAACGCAGCGGCAGATCCTAGGGGGACCCTGTGGAACCTGGCGCAGAGCAGCGCCCCGGCGGGGCAGAGCAGGTACAAGCGACTGCAAGGGGCGTCTGGGCTGAGACAGGCAGGGATCAGGGGGCTGCTAGGGACCACAGAGGACATTGGGGGTCGTCGCCAGCTCTGAGTACCTCCTGCGGGCCCGGGCTCTTGCCCCTGCTTCGGACCCCGCCTCCGCCTCCTCCTTCCTGCCGCGAAGCCGGCTGCGGCTGGGCGGATTGGCGCCTGCGCTGCTTCCTGCGCGGAGGACTGGGTCACGGCAACGGGCCCGGGCTGGGAACCAGGGAGAAACTGAGTCACATCTGGATGGTAGCAGGCCTGTGTGGGAAGCACCACTTCCACTGGGATCCAGGATGAATCGCCTTCCTGTCCAACCTTTGGAGTCCCAACCCCCACCGATCTCCCCAGGGGCCGTGCCCCGGCCGGCCTCCGCCCCCCCCGCCCCCCCCCGCCCCCCGGCCTGGCTACCAGCAGATTCGACCGGTCCCGGAACGGCTAGGACCCACTCCAGCCGTCTCTTTCCCCACCCCTCCCCCTTGTGTCCCAAGCCCCTGGGTGCTCCCTCCGCTGGCTCTCTCCACAGTGTCAGCTTACACGCCTTATATAGTCCGAGCAGGCTTCAGCCAGAGGCCTGCCTGCCGGGATCTGGGGGCGGGGGAGAGGAGCGCCGGCCCCTGACTCACCCCATCCGTCGGAGACTCAGAGCTGGCTTGGGGGGAGGTCATGCCACTTTAGCTCTGCGGCCTGCTCCGAAGAACCTGAGGCCTGGATGGGAGCTCTCCTCACCCTCCCAGTTCCCCTAGTAGGGAGGTTGCCCTGTCTTTCCAAAGTGAGATCCGCCAGCCAGCAGCCCAGCCAAACCTGACAAGGTGCTTGCTTGCCTACCCGTACCCTGGGTGTGCTCAGCATCTGCCCATGCCTGCCTGGCACCAGTCAGAGGCTGGTGTCCAGAGCTGCACCTGCCTTGCACTACCATGTGGGCTACTCACTTTCTCTTCTCTCAGGAGCAGGCACCATGGATTCCTTCAAGGTGGTGCTGGAGGGACCAGCCCCTTGGGGCTTTCGACTGCAGGGAGGCAAGGACTTCAATGTGCCCCTCTCCATCTCCAGGGTAAGCCTAGGTTGGGGAAGGGGCTCCCCCAGAAGCCTTTGGGTGCTCAGGTCTGAGCGAGTGGTGTTGGGAAGTGATGGGAGGAGTCTGAGTCAAGGCCAGTAGACCAGGAGGTGTCCAGGTCCAGATGTGTGGGTGGCACCTGCCACCAGGACTACTAACTAGGTGAATGCCTGGAGAGGAGCCCCCACCCTATTCCAGCACTGCACTACCAGATGCCATTCCACAAAGCCCCTGGAGCCTCTCTGAGGCTGGGGAATGTCCATTCTGCAGGAGAGTGAGGTCTCTTGAAGGAGTCCAAGCTGCTTGAGGGAGCAATACAATACTGGGAGCCAGACCCCAGGCAGAGCACTCTGACTGCAAGATCCACTACAGCCTGGTTGCTCCCCAGGAAATAGCCATTATCATCATCCTGTTTTTCCAGATGAGGGAACTCGGGGCTGAGAGGTGGAAGGGCTTCTTCCAAAATTGCATGGCCAAGCAGGGGTTGGAATTCAGGCACTGGGATGGCTGCAGTTTTTGTTGGTTGGGGTGTATTGTTTCTCCAGCCAAATGAGGACCTACATTCCCATCCACCGGTCCCAATTCAAGATGCAGTGGCCTTTGACCCCAAGTGGGTGTGGAATGGACTCTAGGGCTCTGACTTCAGCCTCTGAAAAGCCTGCCCTGGTAGGGGTGGAGCTGGGGGCTGGCTCCTCCCTGTGGCAGGGGGATTGCCTTATAAGCCCAAGAATGCAGCCCCACACTGGAATGGCCAACTGGCGGCTGGAGTCTGCAGAGTCAAAAATGGCTGGCCTAGGCTCAGACCCCTGAACCCATTTGGTGGGTGCGTGCCTCAGCTGGTGACCACCAGGCCGTAGCTCCAGCTGTAGGGTCAGTTGTGGGGTACAGAGAACTAACTGCCTTCCCGAATACGGTGAAGCCACTTGGGCTGGTGCTTCTGACTGTGGTCTAGGGGTTATAGGTGGGTGGGGAATTCCTGCGCCCAGTCGGCTGGTCCAGAGAGGCCCACCCATGCACCCTGTGGGCAGGCAGCTATCGGCAGGAAGCCCAGAGCAAGCACAGCCCAGCAGGGGCCAGAAGGTTGTCCAGGCACTGCCAGAGGCTGTGCAGTGGAGTCTGTCTGTGGGAGCTGGGCTTGGTGGCCATGGCAGGGAGAGTGTCACTGTTTTTCCAGGGACTTTACCTCGGTCTCGGTCTCGCCTGAAAACTGCCCTACCAGCTGGGTAACTAGCGGCAATGGTCCTCCTCCCACACACACCCACTTCTATACAGTCCTCAGGCCTTTCCAGCCATGAAAACCTACCCTGTATCCCCTCCCTGGGAAAGTGCTGGCCAGTGTGGTGGGGAGCCCTCGGCCTTAGCTGGCCTCTGAGACTCTTTCATTGGTGGGGATGGGCAACCTAGTAGCCTGGGGGATGGACTTTCTAGATGTGGCCTGTTGGGGGCACTCTTGGCTCCCTTGTCAGAGGCCCCAGCATGTGGGTGGGGCCACCAGCTAAGCACAGCTCTGGAATTGGACCTGAGCCCTAGTGGGTGGGTGGGTGGGGTGGTCTTTTATGAGCTGGGCTCCCTCTCCCACTCCCCTGACCCCAGTATGGAGGGAGGCGGGAGGGGCTAGGGCTGGCTTTGGGCCCAGGCCTGGGAGATGAGGTAACGTCTGGGACTGGGGGGGTTGGGCTGCTTAGTGGGGCCCTCAAGCTGACTCACCCCTCACCCCATGCAGTGTCCAGCCCCCTGGCTTTTTTCCCCTCTTTGGTCCCTCTGGCCTCCTTGCTTCTCTTTCCAGCTCTCTCCACCCCCTTCCTGCCTGCCCAGCTCTCCAGTTTTTCTCTCCACCTCTCTGACCCCTCCCGTATCCCTCTGGTGCTTCCTGTCCTCCTCACTCCCACTCCTAGGAAGGAAGTTCCCAAACCCACACCCCTTCTCTGGGAGCCAGCTTCTTCTGCCTGCCCCAAGACCCCCCAGCTCAGGCTCTGCCCACACCTCCCAGGAGCCAGCCCTGTGGGTAGGGAGCGGCTGAACCAGGCTTCCCTTCTCCTGACTCACCGTGACCTTAAGTAAGTCACTTCCCTGCAAGGGCGTCACTTCCCTAAGCCCATTGTGAGGGCCTTGGGCTGAACTAAAAGTGGGATTGGGGGTCCAGGCTCCAGACCCGGCCGGGGAGGGGGGGTCAGGGAGTCTTTCCTGGTGGGCTGACCTCTGAGTTGGGCCCCACACCCAGCAGAGGTGGCCTGGTGTGGTGGAGCCTCAGGATCAAGGTCCTGGCCCTACTTCGTACCAGCTGGGCAAGTTACTTAACCTCTCTGTTCTCCCACGTGTGAAATGGGTATAATCCCAGGCGCTGTTCCACAGGGTTGTTGGAGGATTCAGTGCCAGTACGTGGCGGCACTAGGTACTAGTGCACTAGGTACTCGATAAATGGGAGCTGTATTCTTACTCTCCAGCAGGTGCAGAAGGAGCCACCCAGTGTCTGACCTTCCCACCTCCCAAGCATGAAACAGAGCAGTCAAACCTGTCTCCCCCTTCTTGCCCCAGGGCTGGCACCCTCCACGTCTGGTCTCTCTGCCTTCTCTCTACTTCTGCTCAGTCTGTGCGCCCGCACTCCCAAGGAGCCTCATGGGGCTTTGGGCAGCCTGTACCTCCCAACCCCCCAGCCCCCGGCTGTGAAGTATCAGTCTCCGGTCTAGTGTCTCCCCACAGAAGCCTCCTCAGGTTGGGCCCTTGTTGGCCGGCCAGGCAGTCCTGGAGCTTAGACCACAAACAGCAGCGCAACTGAGCTGCCCAGCTGGGGCTGTGAGGGGCCACCTCTGTCGGGGACCTGAGAAATAACCATACCCCAGGCCTTCAAACTGCTAATGGCAACTCCTAACCTCAAAGCTCAGTTCTGGTTCCTTTCCCCAGCCTTTGAGGCCCTCATAGATGGACACTTACCCCCTGGGCAAGACATGCCATTCCTGTCACCAAGGCCCACTTCTTCCCAGAAGTCATCCCTGATGGTCTCAGCTCATGCTGGTGGTGACCATTCCTTCCAGCCTGCTGTTGCCCCTCATTTGCAACAGTCACCAGGGATCTCCAACTGGAGCCCGAAGGATTGGGGAGAGTGAATGGCAATTGAAGTCTTGGGTGACAGTCATTTAAAGTCAGGAAGCCATGGCCAACACCGTGGGCCCCTTCAGTTAGGCATTGTTCCCTGGGAACCTGGAGGTGCTGGAACCTATTCCTGGCTCTCAAGAGGTCCTGGCAGGTCCCTGGAGGTGGTCCCAGCCCAGGATGCTGAGAGCGAAGAGGTCAGTGAGAGAACGCAGGGGTGCCAGAGAGGAACTTGCCACCTGCATAAGCCAGAGGGCATGTCTGTTGGCTGGAACAACCTAGGCAAGAGGCCAGTTGGAGCTGAGACACTTGGGGTTTATCCTGAGGGTGGCTGCTTGCTGACGTCATGGTAGTTTCTGGACTATGGGGAGGGTTGTGGAGGTGAATAAATAAGCTGGGTCATTGTGGAACTCAGGTGAGCCCCACCCCTCCCAGCTCGATTTGGTGTCCAACAGCTGCCCGGAACATGCCGGATGAAGAAGCCTCTGGGTGCTGAAGCGAGGTGGCTTTGGCAGGCCAACTACTGGTGGCCTCGGTTTGGTCTGCAGTCCGGTGCCCTGGTGACCTTCCTGTCCCCACAGCTCACTCCTGGAGGCAAGGCTGCACAGGCTGGCGTGGCCGTGGGTGACTGGGTGCTCAGTATCGATGGTGAGAATGCTGGAGGCCTCACGCACATCGAAGCCCAGAACAAGATCCGAGCCTGTGGGGAACGCCTCAGCCTGGGTCTCAGCAGGTATACGGGCTCTGGCCCACCCGGCTGGTGGGGTGCCCTCGGGCTTGGCCCTCTGTCACCCCTTCCGGTTCTCTTCCAGGGCCCAGCAGCCTCAGAGCAAACCGCAGAAGGTAGGGGATGGTCCTGGGCCATCTAGGCAGTGGTGGGGTGGCATTGGACCCCTGACTGGCCTGCCCTCCCCGCACAGCCGCCTGGGTACTCCCAACCCTGTCTGGGAGTCGGGGGCGGAAGCTGGATCCCAGAAGAGTGAGGAGAACTGGGAGTAGAGTCAGTGCTGCCGCACGGTCGGACCACGCACGTCTGCCTGTCTGTCCATGCTGCCTCTGCCTGCCTCCACTGGCCTGTGCTGCTCACCGCACTCGTGGGCTGAAATCATTGCTCCCAAATGGGCCCCTTAAAACTCAAGTCACCCTCTCCCCAAAAGCTTCATCCAGATGTGTAGGAGCGGGGTTGGAGCACCCCTCTCCTCAGCTCTGGCCTAGGACCCCCACACCCCAGCAGGCCCTGCCCGGCTCTGTCTCCGCCCAGGCCCTGACCCCTGCCGCGGACCCCCCGCGGTACACCTTTGCACCCAGCGCTTCCCTCAACAAGACCGCGCGGCCCTTCGGGGCGCCCCGGCCCGCTGACAGCGCCCCGCAGCAGAATGGGTACGTCGGTCCTGCCCGCCCACTGCCCACCGCTCACCGCCCATGCTCTGTCCATCGCTGCTGCTCTGTCCGCTGTGCATCTCAGCCCGGCTGGCACCGTGCGGCAGCGGCCCCTGGTGGCTGGAGAGGGGCCTTCAGGTTCAGGGCCCCTCTTGGGAGGGTGTGGCTCCTGCCCAGGCGGTGCCCTCCTGGAGCTCTGAGCCAGCCAGCGCACTACACTGGCATCCCAGGGTTGGGGTGTGGTTTGGGGCCCACTGAGCCCCAGACACTCAGTGCAGCCTTGCCCCCTGCCACTCTGACCCTTGCCATCTTTCTTCCCATATGTCTGTCTCTTTTTCCCTTTATCTGTCCCATCTGTCTATTTCCTTCACAGGTGCAGACCCCTGACAAGTCAGTGAGCCCCCTCTGCTCGTTCCTCTCTTCCTTCCTGTTGGCACTCTGGGCAGCGGCCCCTCCCCACCCCAGCTCCTCACCCATTTGCCCTCCTCCCTCTCACTCATCTACTCCCTCATCCACCCAGCCTTGCCCTTCCCCATCTCCCATCTCCCATAGCCCACAAATACAAACTCCAGGGAGGGGCTGCCCTGCTGCCCACCCCTAGCATGAGGTTCTGAGCCACACCCTCCCCACAGACAGCCGCTCCGACCGCTGGTCCCAGATGCCAGCAAGCAGCGGCTGATGGAAGACACGGAGGACTGGCGGCCGCGGCCTGGAACGGGCCAGTCCCGTTCCTTCCGCATCCTCGCCCACCTCACGGGCACCGAGTTCAGTAAGTGGTGGCCCAGGGCAGGGCAGACTCTCCTCCTGGCCCCCAGCCTGGGCCTGGACTCAGCCAGGGCTCAAGGCTGGGGTGGCCCTCTATCTTCTCTTGGTCAATACCTGCCTCTGCCTTCCCAGTGCAAGACCCGGATGAGGAGCACCTGAAGAAGTCAAGGTAAGAAGGCTGGCACCAGCCCCTCTTTTTCATCCCTACCTTCCCATTCCAGCCACCACCCTGTGTCTGCTCCTAGAGCCCCAGCCAGAGCTCTCCATTCTCCTTCCTGCTTTCCTTCCTTCCTCCCTTCCATCTCTCCTTCCTTCTACTTCCTCCTCCTTCTCTCTGCCCCTCAGGGAAAAGTATGTCCTGGAGCTGCAGAGCCCACGCTACACCCGCCTCCGGGACTGGCACCACCAGCGCTCTGCCCACGTGCTCAACGTGCAGTCGTAGCCCGGTGCTGGCCGGCCAGCTGTCCTCTCTGCCTCTCTCTCTCTCTCTCTCTCTCTGTTCTTCCTGCCCAGGGCACCCCCTGGTGCCTCCAGCTTTTGCCTCCTTGACCCACTCCTTTCCTGCCCCTGGACTGAACCTCCTGCTGGCCTGGCCCTGGCTGCCCGCCTGGCATACGGCCTGGCTTCGTCTGCCACTGCCTTCCCTCTTTGCCCTCTGGTGCTGCCGTCTGCCAGGTCTGTGCCAGCTTGGGCATGGAAATAAACACTCTCAGTCCTGCTGTCTCTGCCTCTGTCTTCTGTCTTTGTGGGCTTGATTTACGTTTTGGAAGTGGGGGTATTAGATGGTTTACACCCAGTGTGGGCCCTGCCATCAGAGCTGGGTCTCAGGGTAGAGAGAGTTCTGAGAGCTGCCCTGGAAGCAAGAGCCCTGCTCTACGCCCCCAGCCCCGTGCACCAGACCAGCCCTGGAGCCTGGCTAGGAGAGGCTGCCTCACTCATCCCCACCCCGATGGAACCTGGAGTCCAGCCCAACAGCTGTCATGCACCCAGGCATCTCCCAGGGGGCCAGCAAGACCAAGGTTGGGGGGTGGGGTCTTATTAGGAGACCCAGCCATACAGTGCCTTGAATGGCAGATCTTGCAGCCAGGTGCCCAGGACAGAAGCCCCAGTCCCAGCCTCAGCTACACCCCAGGAACCCTGGCCTGGTGAGAGAGAGTGGGCTGGAGCCTTGGGAAGGGTGGGTAGCCTCCAGGGGCATGGGGGTGGTGGGCCCCTCCAAGCTGCCCTGGGCTCTATCCCCTGTCTTTTGGGGTTCCTGGGCACACCCTGGAGCCACTTTCCTTGGCTCTGGCAGGCCCTACCACCCCCAGCCCCAGCAGCCGCCCACCCTGGGCCGTGGACCCTGCGTTTGCTGAGCGCTACGCCCCGGACAAGACGAGCACGGTGCTGACCCGGCATAGCCAGCCTGCCACACCCACGCCTTTGCAGAACCGCACCTCCATTGTGCAGGCAGCTGCTGGAGGGGGCACAGGAGGGGGCGGTGGCAGCAATGGCAAGACTCCTGTGTGCCACCAGTGCCACAAGGTCATCCGGTGGGTGGCCCTGTTCCTTTCCTACTCTGGTCTTTTCCTGTCCTAATATCTGGTCTTAGTGTCTTTTCTGATCACTGCCCCCCCCCGCCCTCCCAATCTGTCTCCCCACTCATCAGCTGCTGCTGCACAAGGATAAGGTTTCAGTTCCCATTTGGAGTAGGGGGAGGGACCTGGCCTGGGTCCTCAGATTCTGAATCCTGTCTCACATCCCCCTTCCCCACATCAGCCTCTATCAACATTTGCCCCCGTGAAACAGGAAGTGCCCATGATGCATCGGAGTGGCTCCCATAGACTTGCTGCTCCTGGTCAAAGGGCTCGCCCTCTGCCTCTCCCTCCCGATAGCTCTGCTAAGCCTCTGCTCTCAGTAGATAGGCCAGGGGCCCCTCCATCTCTGCACTGCTCCCTGGGGTCTAGCAGAGCCATAAAATACTTACAGAGTTCATGTACCAGACCAGAGAGGCTTCCTAGGTTTCTGCTCTATTCCTGCTCTGGACTCCTGTCAGCTCCAATGCTCTGCAGAGCATGTCCATTTATCCGGGACTTCTGGGCCCCTGCCCAGGCCAGGTGGAACAGGCAGCAGGACAGGGTGGGCGCCAGGGTCAGCTCAGGTGCCCACTGGTCCTCAGGACTCCCGGGCACTGGGCCCTCTGTCCTCTAGGGCCCCAGTTCCTCCGGTTCATCTCACTGGGCCCAAGTCCGCAGCCCCTCAGTGTAGCCCTGCTTCCTGTTCCAGCACTGCCCCATTCCCTCATCTGCCATAAAGTGACGCAGCGTCGTTGTTGTTGCATGTCCCAGGCCTCTTTCCTCCCTACTTTGGGAAACTTCCCCTTCAGGCTTCAGAATAGGTGTTCAGTAAACCCTCTTGGGCTCCGCCCAGGAGCCCCACCTCATTTGTATCCACTCCCTCTCACCGCCCTCGCCCGCCCCCAGGGGCCGCTACCTGGTGGCACTGGGCCATGCGTACCACCCCGAGGAGTTTGTGTGCAGCCAGTGCGGGACGGTCCTGGAAGAGGGCGGCTTCTTCGAGGAGAAGGGGGCCATCTTCTGCCCGCCCTGCTATGACATGCGCTATGCGCCTAGCTGTGCCAAATGCAAGAAAAAGATCACAGGCGTGAGTAGGGTCTGTGAATTGGGGGGGTGGGCAGGCAAATTGTAGCCTGTCGGCATGGAGGGGCAAGGGAGGCGAGGAAGTAGGTCTGTTTTGGGTAGATGCGTGCCCAGCAAAAAGTGGCACTTCCATCGCTAGATGGGAGAATGGGTATTACTCGTCTTTGTCATTCTAGTGACAGGGTCATGTGGACACTTCCTGTGTGTGGGCATCCAGCTTCACCATCCTGCTGTGAAGTTAGTTTGGTCACTCCCTTCTTGTAGATGAAGGGGTTTTGCCCACCATCACAGCCGTTTCCCTGCCAGCCCAGGCCACACCCTACTGAGCTCTTCTGGAGAATGGGCTGGACCCCAGGGACTCCCTTGAGCTGGGCATCTGGATTTGCTTTTTATCGATCAAGGCCCTGCTGTTCTGCCTGCATCGCACTGCACTCTTGTCCTGCTTGCCCTGACCCCACAAGTCCTGAGTGGGTGGGTTCATTGCCCTGGTCACAGCTGAGGAGTGAGGCTCGAAGCACAGGCTGGTTCCTGGGTCCTGGAGAAGCTTCAATGACAAACCCTGCTTCTGCCCAGCCTGGGCCAGTGGTTCAGCACGCAGAGTGGCCCTGACAGACCCTAGAGAGCACCCTCACCCTCCGTGGTTAGACGGGAGGCTGACCGCCCCCGCTTGCTGTGGGCTCTGCCCTGTCTGCGCCCGGTGCTGGAGACCACCTGTCCTCTGAGCTCAGGGTGGAGAATGGGGAAGAGATGCAGGGCGATGGCATTGTTTCGGCCGGGTTGGTAGGATGTTCTTGGGAGAGGGGACACGTTAGAAAGAACCTGTCCTGACCTGCGGGCCGTCTGGGACCCCGTGCTCTCAAGGCTCCCCACTCCCCACCGGTCCCCTCACCTTGGTAGTCCAGCTCCAGGTGCTGTGCCCTCTCACCTCGGGGCTTCGCACAGGCTGTCCTCTGCCAGGAACGCTCTAGTGCCTGCTTCACTTTGTTCCTTCTCATCGGGACTTGAACACCATTTCCTCAGGAACACCTGCCTGGATGCCCACCCTTCCCACCAGGCCAGACACCCCACAGTTGACTCGCTGCCCCCAGTCCTTCTGTTCCAGGTGTTCCCCAGGCAGGGACGTAGGCTGGGACCGGGGCTGTTCTGTTCACATGTTGTGCTGTGCCCATGCATAGGCGGTGGTCAGTAAACCCAGTAAACCCTTGAAGGAGTGGATGGAAGTGGCCTCTAAGTTGGACTTAACACGTGTAGGAATTAGCTTGGAGAAGGAGCGGGGACAGTGCTGCGGGCAGAAGGAATAGCTTGTGTCACGAGGCAGCACCTAGGAAGGTGTGAGGAGAGGTGGGCAGGGGCTGTGTCAGAAGTTGGGAGCTGGGGGCAGGTGGGGCCCGGTACGCCTCAGCCAGCCTCCTCAGACGGGGCGATGACGCGGGGGAGGGGACTGAGGCTGTTGGGGCTGGGGCCGTGGGGGTGGGAGGGGCAGACAAGTGCAGGGGGTAAAGTGGACGTTAGTAGGTGGTGCACAGGTCCTCGTGCATCCCCGCGGAATGTGGGCTCCCTGCCATGCACCTGCCGGCCCAGCTCCGGGCCCTGTACGCTCCTGCCGGAGGGAGCCCCATCCTGCCACAGGCGGTGGGAAGAGCCAGCTTTGGCGTCAACCAGGTGTGGGCACAAAACCCAGTTCTGCCGTCTGTTGGGGCAAGTCGCTTTCTCTGGGCCTCACTGACCCTGAGGTTGGCAGTAAGCCCCAGCCAGGTAGCCATGGGGTGGGTATGAGGTGTGACACAGATGTGGTCGGCACAGGGGGCTGCCCGAGGGCTAGATGCTGTCCACACTTAGATCTGCCTCTGTTCACACTCTTCCATTTTTATTTACTTTATTTTTTTTTAATTCCATTAATTGACTTTAGAGAGAGAAACATTGATTTGTTGTTCCATCCATTTATCTGTGCATTCACGGGTTGATTTTCTTTTTTTAAGATTTTTACTTATTTTTAGAGGGAGGAATGGAGGGAGAAAGAGAGGGAGAGAAACATCAATGTGCAGTAGACTCTTGCACTCCCCCAACGGGGTATCCGGCCCACAACCCAGGCATGTGCCCTGACTGAGAATTGAACCAGTGACCTTTCGGCTCTCAGGCCAGCACTCAATCCACCGAGCCATACCAGCCAGGGCTCATTGGTTGATTCTTGTATGTGCCCTGTCCGGGGATCAAACCCTCCACCCTGGTGAGTCACAATGATGCTCTAACCAACTGAGTTACCTGGCCAGGCACACACTTCCATTTTAAATGAACGGGCAGCATTTAAAAGTCCAACTTTGCTTTAGCACATAGATTTCGACCTGGGCCATACAGGCATTCTAGAATGAAGTGCTCAGCACTGCCCCTCCAGGCGGAACAGGTGCTCCCCGTGCCACTGTCCCCACCGTGCCCTGTTGTGTGCCCCACCTGGCCCTGGCAAGCCCTGGCTCTGGGACTCCCAGCTCCAAATGTGGGCTGATCCTCACAGCAACCCTGCCGAGGCTGGCACCAGGTTCCCAGTTCCCAAGGGAAGGAACTGAGTGTCAAGGAGAAGCTGATGGGCCCTGGCTGTTGTGGCTCAGTGGTTGAGCACTGGCCTGTGAATCAAAGGGTCACTGGTTCGATTCCCAGTCTAAGGCACATGCCTGGGTTGTGGGCCAAGTCCCCAGTAGGGGGTGTGCGAGAGGCAACCACACACTGATGTTTCTCTCCCTCTCTCTCTCCCTTCCCCTCTCTAAAAAATAAAATAAAATCTTTGAAAAAAAAAATGCAAAGCTGATGGACAAGTCACCAGCTCAGAAGCAAGGTTCAACCTGCAGGTCTGAACCCCCTTGGGGCTGCACACTGCCCTCTGCCCCAGATCCGAGTGCTGCAGCCCTGGTTGGCGAGAGCATCCTGGGGTGCCCTGCTGTGAGCCCCCCGTTTCCCCCCCTCCCCCATGCAGGCCCACTCCACCCACAGCTCTTGTTGATGGGCACCCGCAGGCCCAGGCGCTGGTGGGACACATCAGCGAATAGGACAGCTAGAGTCACACACACTCTGGACCTTACATTTGAGCAGGGAGAGGTGGGGGGAGGCAGATGGTAAGCAATAGATAAAACAGGTAAATTACCTGGTAGTATATCTTAGTAAGAAAAGTCATGGAAAAAAATGAAGCGCAGGGTTGAAGGCAATCGAGAGTGGTGATGGGAAGGCAGGTAGGAGTGTGAACCTGTGCCGTCAGAGTGGGTCTCCTGGAGGAGGTGACATCTGAGCAGAAATGCAGGAGGTGAGGGCTGAGCCTTGCAGGTATTGGGCAGAGGGGACAGCAGGTGTGAAGCCCCCACATGGTGCACCTGGTGCACTGACCACAGGCAAGAAGCTCTGAGGGGAGCAGAGGGACAAAGGCCAGACCTGCCGCTCTGGGCCCTTCACAGGCTCTGGCTTTTGCTCAGAGAGATGTCGAACAGGCAGGGATTGGAGCAGCGGGGATGGGCCTGGCTCGGGCTGACCTCAGTCTGTGGGAGCAGAGGTCATGAGGCCGGTTTTATGGGGTCACCTAGACCACAAATGTCAAGGCTCACACCCTGCATCAGAGAGGATGTGAGAAGTGGTCAGAATCTGGATGCATCTCAAAGATTCCATGTGTTGGGCCCAGGTACCCACAGGACCCAATAGGGTTTCCTGGTAGGCCTGATGTGGGTGGGAGAGAAGGGAATTTGTGCAGGTGGAGTGGTGGAAAATGGGGGTGGGAACAGCTGTGGGAGGAGCAGGTTTGGGGTGTGGAGATTTCGGACGTGTCGTTAGAGGCACAGTTGACATCACCTGGAGACCTCAGGGTTGGAGACAGGCAGTGGGAGGGTGGGTGTGCAGAGGTAACAGTTACCGTGGGAAGGAAGTGGGCCCAAGGCCAGCTCTCCTGTGTCCCGCGCTCTGGACGGGAATGGGCTGAGCCACCAGGTGACTGTCGCCTCTTCCCAGGAAATCATGCATGCCCTGAAGATGACCTGGCACGTGCATTGCTTCACGTGCGCCGCCTGCAAGACACCCATTCGGAACAGGGCCTTCTACATGGAAGAAGGGGCGCCCTACTGCGAACGAGGTATGAAGGGGCGGGGCCAGGCAGAAGGGGCGGGGCCAAGGCAGGTGAGAACCTGGCTCCTCCTCCCTCTCCCCCTTCACCCCTCCCAGACTATGAGAAGATGTTTGGCACGAAATGCCGAGGCTGTGACTTCAAGATAGACGCTGGCGACCGCTTCCTGGAGGCCTTGGGTTTCAGCTGGCATGACACGTGCTTCGTGTGCGCCGTGAGTACCCCTCAGACTCGGGTCAGCCCCCAGCACCCTGTGCTTCGCCCAGCATCTCCCTCCCAGCGCCTGCCTCTGGGATTCATGAGAGATTGAGAAGGGGCCTCTCCTGCCACCCCCAACCCCAAATGACTGGATCGCGGCTGTCCCCAGATATGTCAGATCAACTTGGAAGGAAAGACTTTCTACTCCAAGAAGGACAAGCCCCTTTGCAAGAGCCACGCCTTCTCCCATGTGTGACCCTTCCAGCCCACTGCTGCTGCGCCCTGCCCAGCGGAGGGGCCACTGTTCCTGGAGTCATCCCACCAGATTTCTGGGTAGGGCTGGCAAAGGTTACCCCAATCCTATCTCTTGGCTGAGCCTGGGGTTCCCCGGGCCCTGCCTCACCACCATTGTCTCTCCCACTCCCCCCGCACCGCACACGGTGCTAGCTCCCCCGGCCCTGTCCACACCCAGAGCCACAATAAACCTGTATCCAGCTGTGTGCTGTCTGCGCCTCCCTGCTATGCACAAGGAGTGCTGGGGTTTGGGGCACGTGGCAGGCAGGGTGAGCTGGGTTTCCTAGAGCAGACCATCCTCATGGTTCCTGTGACGGGGACGTGCAGGGCTCTTGGTGAGTGGGAGGAGAGCGATGGGATTCCATGTGTTGGGCCCATGCACCCACAGGAGTGGGACGAGCCTGGTCCAGCCTGGTGTGGAAGTCAGATGAGTTGAGACGGATCCACAGAGATGGGACTTGGAGGCGCCATCTGCTGTCCATCTGCTGGACAGCTGCTGCCGAGAAAAGGGGGGCTGGAGAAGGAGACTGGTCCTGGGAGGCCACAGTGGCAGGCTGAGGAGCTGGGACTGCCTCCTGAGGGCACAGTGGGGGTTGGGGGTGCAGTTTGGGACACAAGTGTTTGAAGTAGTGAAGCAACCGGGTTCGACTTGTAGAAGGAGCCCTGGCCCTGAGCAGCTGAACAGGAGGCCGGGAGGATGGCTGGGGGTCAGGGGAAGAGAGGCACAGAAGGCGACAGCGGAGGTGGAGGTGGGACCCAGTGCCAGTTCCTGGGAGCCTAGAGTGGAGCCCCAGGGGGTTCGGGCTGAGGAGAGGAAGGCAGGCGAGTCTGATGGGCATCTGGACTCTACTAGCCGTTGCTTACATCTCCTCCTGCGACCGTCCCAGCAACCCCACGAAGCGTCTGCAGTTGCTCTCGTTTTTTAGATGAAAGGTTAGGAAACCTGACCCAGTTCGCACAGCCACTGAGCCACGATCCAGGCTAGAAGCCAGGCTGGAGCTCTTTGCTCTGTCCTGGGAGGGGCTGGCACGGAGCACCATTCACTAGTGAGTGCCCCCTGGGCAGGTCGCTTCTGCCTGGTACCTGGAGACTCAGGCATTGGCCCCAACTGTGTAGGGGCTCTTGCTTCTCACTAGTGCCCTCTGCCACCCTGGGGGGATTGTCGCCGGCCTGTCGCAAGCCTGGATGGAGAGAGACAGGAGTGGGCCCCAGCTAGGCTAGGACGACTCCCGCCTGTTGTGTTCTCTTGAGGACCCTGGGGAACGCGTGCTAGGCTCCCTGTGTGGTTTTCATGGTGTCTCCTCGGAGCCTGGGCCAGTGTCTGGCGCAGAGTGGATGGCTGAAGAATGCTTGTTGAAAGACTGAATGAGGTGCCTGTGGAACACTCACGTGCGCCTGAGACAAATCAGGGAATGGCTGAAGATTCAAGTCTGGATTGACCTCGGATTCCGTTTGAGCTTGGGACAGGTCCGGAGCAGTCACCCCAGAGGCTTGTAACCGAAGCCTGTGGAAGGCTGGGAGCTGCACCCGGCCAGGTCAACACCGAGAGAAAGCAGGTGGGATGTGGTTTTCTTTCAACCTAGACATCTCCGGCATATTAAACAGTATCTTTCACTTCCATGGTGAAATGTACTCTCTCTCACTTCTCTTGAACCGTGAAGCCCTCGGTCCACCCCTGGTTTCCATGGATACGAGCCAGTGCGATCACAGGGGTGGATGGTGAGTGCTGCTGGAGTCCTGGGGGAGCCTTCTCCAGGCAGGTGCCCTCGGCTGCAGCCGCAGCCGCAGCCGCAGCCAAGGGCGGCCAAATGGTGATGCAGAGCTGTGGCTAGGTCTGCCGCTTTGTCAACAACGTCCAGAGATTTGGACTTGAACATGAAATCTGGTATTTTAATGATGGCAACTAAGATTTCTTTTTCAATCCTATTAAAAAAAAAATAGCCCTGGCTGGTGTGGCTCAGTGGATTGAGCACTGGCCTACAACCTGAAAGGTCGCTGGTTCGATTCCCAGTCAGGGCACATGCCTGTGTTGTGGGCCAGGTCCCCAGTTGGAGGCATGTGAGAGGCAACCGATTGATGTATCGCTTGCACATCGATGTTTCTCTCCCTCTCTTTTTCCCTCCCTTCCTCGCTCTCTAAAAAGAAATAAAATCTAAAAAAGGAAATAAATAAAAATAAAAAAATAATAGATGTGGGCCAAATCCAGTGTGAGGGCAACTAGCCCCTCCACCCCCAGACAGGAAGCCCCAGCATCACCTCTGGGCAAAGGAGGCAGGAGCACAGAGGACAATAGCTGGGCCCTGGGGGCTGGGGCATGCAGGCTGGGGCTGGGCAAGAGTGTTTCCAGAACCTGCCGACAGACAGTGTCCACCAGGCAGATAAGGCCAGGAGTCCCGTGGCATTTCGCAACAAGGTGACATTTGCCAGATCAGTTTAGCAGAGAGCTGGGCGGCAGCCAGGGTTAGAGGAACAAGAGGCAGTGTGGTGAGGATGTGGAAGGAGAGTGCAGACAAGAGTGCAGACAGCGCTCTCAGGTTGGGCTGCGTGGCCAGGAGGACCGGCAGCCCCCCACTCGGCTGAGCGCCAAGAGGGCTGGAGAGTCCTCTCTGCACCAAGGGAAGGTGGCCAAAGGTGGGCAGATTTGTAAGGGGACAGTAAAGAGCAGAGAGCTGGGGCTTGAACCTCAGAAAGAGGAGCTCCCCTGGTTGGAAGTAGAAACAAGCACAGGGGCCCTGCTCTGAACGGCCACCCGCCAGGGCCCACAGAGCAAGTGCTGATACACATTTCATCTAATCTTTGGAACACACTCAAGACATCTCCTTAAAGGCACGTTTCAGGTGAGGGACCTGAGACTTGGGGAGGGAAAGTGGCCTGTCCAGGGCTGCCCAGCCAGAATGCCCCAGCTCTGCTGCTCCGAGGATCAAAGACGGGTGCTCCTCACTGCCCTTCCAGGCTGCCCCCCACCACAGAGCTGCAGGGATCATGGCTGTGGGAGAGAAGCCACAGTGACTAGGAACTGTCCTTGTGTGTGGCAGGGGAAGCCATTAGCGCCCTAGGAGAGTACAGTCCCCCCAGCTGAGGGGGCAGAGCCCATGGCAGGGGACTGAGTGGGCAACTAGAGAGACAGCCAGCAAGAGACAGGCTTTTTCCAGCTCAGAGCGGCTGGAGCTCTTTTGAAGTCAGAAAGACACCGTGCAGGGTGAGGAGCTGCTTCGCCAGAGTGCAGAGAACAGAGGCAGGAACGGATGATTCTGGTCCTGCCTCCTCAGTGCCATGTGGCCTTGGAACACACGTGGGTACACGCGCCCCTGTGGGCCCCTCTGTGCAGCCCTGCTGTGAAGGAGCTGAGCCCGAGGCACACGGGGAGCGGCAGCCACGCGGAGGCCACAGCCCACTGTGCGAGTGGAGGTGGGGCCCTGCCCCAACTGGGGGCTGGAGGGTGCTAGGGTTCCAGGGGCCTGGTGGGACAAGAAGGTGCCTCCCGGGAGCCTGGGGAGAATGTAGGAGGCTGGGGCCAGCCCCAGGAGGTTGTGCGGTGGGGTCACTGCACAGTGCTCAGGGAGGGCCCCAGGACCAGTCTGGGTCTCCCGCTCAAAGCCTGGGGGACTAGAAGGTCAGCTCACCTATTTCCCTTGCCACCGACAACAGTGACCACTGCTTGGGGTTGATGAGAAAGGACTCTTCCAGCTGCCGTTCAAACTGGTTGAATTAGAAACAGGAAGAATTTGTCTCATTGAACGGAAAAGGTTCAGATACGGCGGGATCTGGCCTGATGGTGTTATCATCAGTCTCTACTCTCCCCTCATCTCTCCGAACTTCTTCTGGCCCCATTCTCCCGAGGCTCTCCCCGTTGTCAGCGGCACAGGTGCCCTCGGCCAGTTCAGGCCGCTGGCTGCCCGCTCAGGGGCCCCGGTGGAGACTTTCTTAATGACTCCAGCTAAGGTCCCTGGCTGATGCCCATTGCACTGACTTGGATCGTGTGTCCATCCCCGCAGCGCTCACTGGGTCTGACCAACTGGCCCGGACACGCTCCTGTCTGGAGCCTGAAGTGGAAAATCAGCCAGAAGATGGGGACAGGGATTGTGGGAGAGAGATCGACTGTTCAACGGTGTGACTGCTGCCAGACCCCTGAGCCAGAACCAGCTGGATCAGGACCAGAACAGAGACTGCTTCCCACCCACTCCCCGGAGCCTGTCTGATCACGCCCACCCCTGCCCCCGCCCTCACTGTGCGCAACCTCTGCAGTTCCCAGAACAGGCCATCGATTGCCTCACTGAGCAAGCCCGCAAGGCATCTTCCTTTTATCTGGGGAGGGTCCCACAGGAGGGTCCCACCCTAGTGCCCCCATCCATCCCACCCTGTCCTTTAGAACCCCCTGGTGTCTGCACGCAGCACCCAGGCCACCAGGCCATCTTGCCGCTGCTCGAGGTGCAGCTCACCTGTACGTTCTCTCACCGAACTCCTGATGGCATCCTGGGGTTGTCAGCCTTTTTCTTCAGTCCCCCGGCCCCAGGACGTTTTCTGGGACGTCCTAACTGTGAACGTCCACCGCACTGCACACTCCTGCTCCATACTTAGGACTCCGCCCCCTGACTCCTTCCTTACACCCTGCAGCTAGCAGCAGCCTGAGGAGCTACATCGGACTGATTTCCAGGCCAGGCCAGCCCTGGCATGCAGGAGGGGAAGTGAGGAGGGACTGTGGTATGCTGTAGTGATGAGAGAGAGGGACACACGTGGGTTCCCATCCAGACTTCGTCACTCACCAGCTGTGTGCCTCAGGGCAAGTCGCTGCCCCTCTCTGAGCCTCACGTAGAACAGTAATCCCATCTGTAAAACAGTAATCACAGCCAACATGTCAATGGCACCTACTATGTGCAGTTGCCCTTTTAAGCACTTTCCAGAGACTGTTTAAAATCCTCAACGATGCCCTGGCTGGTGTGGCTCAGTGGATTGAGCTCCCGCCTGCAAGCCAAAGGGTTGCTGGTTCGATTCCCAGTCAGGGCACATGCCTGGGTTGTGGGCCAGGCCCCCAGAAGAGGGTTCATGAGAGGCAACCACACACTGATGTTTCTCTCCCTCTCTTTGTCCCTCCATTCTCCTCTGTCTAAAAATAAATAAAATCTTTAAAAAATCAAATGAAACCCTCAAACAAGCCCCATGTGGTAGGTGCTGTCATTATCATCCTCAGTGGCACAGGAAAGGTCAAGCAACGAGTGTAAGGCCACTCTGTTAGCAAGATCTGGGCAGCAATTGGCTGGTCAGTCACCCAGCTAACGGGAAGTAGCTGACCCCGCGCCAGGGCCCACACATGGGAAGAAGGAGGGGGCGCTTTGTTTTAAATCTTCACCTGAGGATGTCTATTAATTTTTAGAGAGAGAGAGGAAGGGGGAGAGAGAGAGAGAGAGAAACACCAATGTGAGAGAGAAACATGGATCGGTTGCCTCCCATTTGTGCCTGACCGGGATCGAACCTGCAAACTTAGGGTGTACAGGATGATGCTCCAACCAGCTGAACCACCGGGCCGGAGCAGAGGGGACACTTTTGAAGGTATACTTGGTAGGAGCTTCCAGAGGCAGGATGAGGGCAGAGAAGGATCCTCCAGCCAGCGCTGGAAATAGTCCTGAGACCCACTGTCAGCCTTGAGGCTTCCCTGAGAGTTGTGGGGAGTACAGAGTAGGAAGGGGGATGAGGCGGAGTGGGGCAAGGCTGTGAGGAGGGAAAGAGGAGATCTCACTTTCCAAGCCTCCAATCAGTCACATTTTACCCTCACAGCCTGTTATCAAAAAGAAAATTCAGCGATGGAAAGCACTGTAGCTAAGGTCACACAGCAAGTGACCGGCTTCTGATCTGACTCTTCCAGCTTTGTTGTCTTTTTCACCCCAGGGACCCACAAGCCATTGGGCCAGCACCCCAGTATGTGTAGGGGAGCTCACCCTCTGGGGGTGGGGAGAGATCGGCATGCTAGCAACTGAAAGGGTGGCCGGTGCTGCTGGGTCACCCTGCAGGAGGCCCTACAGCAGGACTCCAAGGCTGGGTGGGTGGGTTTCAGGGCGGGAAGGAGGCAGGCTCTCAGAGGAAGTGACCAGTAGTCACCCCACTTGCACAGGTCCACGAAGCTGAGGACTAGATGCGGCCACTTAGTGTGGAGACACATCACAGACACGCATTCTCGGAGGAAGATGATGTGGAGGGAGAAGGGTAAGAAGACCAGGTGGGCTCCAAGGCAGGCGAGCAGGCGGCCATCTTCCTTCTACCTATGGGGGCCTCACTGGGCTACAGTATCTTTGTAACTTTTTTGTAAATCTAAAACTGTTCTAAAACTAGAAATTTATTTAGTAGCCCTGTCTGGGTAGCTCAGATGGTTAGAGCATTGTCCCGATACACCAAGGTGGTAGATTCAATCCCGGGTCCGGGCACACACAGGAAGCAACCAATGAGTTTGTAAATACGTGGGACAACAAATTGATGTTTCTCTTTCTCTCTTTCCCTTTCACTCTCTCTCTCTCTAAAGTCCATTAACAAATAATAAAATTAGGAGTTTACTTGGAAATACAGTTGACAGAGGTGAGAGTGGGTGTGGCTGGAGAGTATTTGCAGGGGGATGGGGAGATGTAGGAATTTGAGGAAGGGAAAGCACCGTGCATGACTTCTGCCAGTGGACGTGGAATTGAGTGAGCAGGCTGGGAAGGGAGCCAGGGAGGGGGTGGGGGGAGGAATTCTGAGCTGGGATAAGTCAAAGGAGGCAGGACCCAAGGCCCAAGGTTCCCCTACCTATTTGTCCCAGGCCTCTTTAGCCTTGCTGTGGTGTATTCTCCCTCCCCAAAAACCTTCTGACCCTGCCTGGACCTTGTTCCAACTGGGGGCTGTGGAGAAACTTCCAGGGCCAGTGGCCCCTGGGCATAGTGGATACAGAGAACCCCCACAGGCAGGCATCTGCAAAATGTTTTGAGTTTTAAGAGGGTCTTCCTACTCCAAAGCACTGGGAACCACTGCTGGAGGTCAGCACACACACTCTTCTCTTTCTCCTCTTGGCCAACGCAGAATTCGAAGACCCAGCTGAATCACCTCCTCCGCCTCCCTGACTGGACTAGGACATTGCTCAGGTTCCATCACTTCCCCTGGGAAGATGAGGTGGGAGACTTTGTACGTGGTGGGAAAGACTTCCGAGAACCGGGGAGGGTTGCAGGGTCCCACTTCAGCAAGGACTAGCGAAGCTTCAGGAGGTCCTGTCCCTTGTGCCTACTCGCTGCAGGAGACTTTGCTAGGGCCCCAGTGATCCCTGGGCTCAGAACTTTGGGAAATAAAGGTGCCAGGAGGTTGGTCCTGGAGTGTCCCTGGGTGGTCCTGCCCTGGGAGTCTGGGCTGAGATGTTGCCACAGGGAGGAAGTCTGCGTGGGATCATCCCGGAGGCCTGAGGCTTGGGAGACAAGGCAGAGGGTTTCCTAGGCCCGTCCTATCTGAGAGGGCCCAGGAGGCAGCTGGTAAGGGGGCACTCAACCTAGGGGCGGGACAGGGGTGGTGGAGGAGGCGGGTGTGCTGGGGTAATGGTCTGGGTTGGGGCTGGGAATGGTCAAGGAAGCCGGGATGGAGAGGTGGGTTTGGGAACTTGGATCGGCATGGGAACAGGATAGGCTGTACAGAGGAGGGTGCAGCTAGGGATGGGGTGCTGTGAATTGCGGGGGTGTTGCCTGCCAAAGCATGGAGTTGGGAATGGGGCTGGACTTGGGGTTCGGACACAGCGCGGAACCCCAGTGGACAGTGCCAGGGCCGGGAGGAGGAGGGGGTAGTAGGAAGGGGCCTTTCAGAGGTGGGGATGGGCCGCAGATGTGCCACGGGGCGGAGTGAGGGGTGCTGATCTGTGAATTGGGTTGGGATGGACCAGGGATGGGGGTAGGCGGTGACGCCGGCCGGGGTAGAGCTAAATTAAGCAGGGAATGGGGCTGGGCCGGATTCAAATGAAGTGGATTTGGGATTGGGACTGGGAACTAGTAAGGAGAAGAATGAAGCTGGACCTACAGAGGGTTGGTGAGGTTGGGGACGCGGCTGGGTTTGGGGCTGAGGAAGAGGGTGAGCGCCTAAGCTGGGGCCACGGTAGGTGAAGTTTGGGGACGCGGGTGGAACCCGCCTGGGGAGCGGAAGGGCGGATCGGCGCGGGCCCAGGGGCTACGGGTGAGGGGCGCGGGGGCGCCCGGGGCAGGCCGGGAAGGGGGGGCGGACCTCCCCCTGGGCTGGGCCGGGGCGGCGCTAGGACCGAGCGCGGAGGGACGAGCCGGGCGGAGCCAGCGCCCCCCGCCCCCCGCCGGCCGGCTCCCCTCCCCCGGCCGCTGGCTCGCTCTGCTCGCTTCGCCGCAGAGGCTCCGAGGCAGTGGTGGCGGTGACTCCCTCCTTCCATCCCTCCTCCTCCGTCCGTCCGTGCGTCTGTCCGTTCGGCTTCGGTCCGGCCCGCAGCATGGCCGGCGTCAGCTTCAGCGGCCACCGCCTGGAGCTGCTGGCGGCGTACGAGGAGGTGATCCGGGAGGAGAGCGCGGCCGACTGGTGAGCCCCCGCCCCCGCCCCTCGGCCCCTTTGTCCCCGCGCCGCCGCCGCGCCTTTGTTTCCACCCGGCCCGCCACCCGGCTGCCGGGAAGGGAGGGGGCGACCCCGAAATGGTGCAGCGACCGAGGAGGACCGGGAGGGGCTGCCTTTGTGCGTGCCGGGGGAGGGGCCGGGCGGGCCGGGCGGGGCGCTGCCGGCCGCGAGCGCCCGGAGGCCGCCCCAGGCGCGTTGTGGGAGCGGTGGCCGGGCGCCGGCCGGAGGGACTCGGGGTCCAGACATGTGGTCCAGGGCCGCATGGCCCTGCAGGAGCCCATCCCCCGCCTCGGCCCCGGGGGACAGGTGTGCACGGGGCGGCCAAGGGCACCTTCGCTACCTTCCAGCGGGCGCGGACCGGGCGGGGACGGGGCGGGGACCCAGCTAGCGGAGCCAGCTCAGCGTGCCTGGCCCAGCCTGGACAACCGGCCACAGCACAAAGGAACGCTAGGGCGGGGGAGGAGCGGAGAGGGCTGGGGGCCCGGGCGCCCCGCCCACCGGGGGGCCTCTCGGAGTTGGGGTGTGATGCAAAGATGTTCATTGCCACATGGCTGCCGCCCAGTGACTCCTGTTCCTCTCGCGGCCGCGGGGGAGGCAGGGATCGAGGGGATTTCAGGGACTGGGCAGCTGGGCTGGGAGATGCCCAGGAGCGGGACTCCGGCCTGGAGGACCAGCTGGGGACCTTGGGAGGAAGCCCGCACACACACAAGCCTGGAGGGAGCTCCCAGGGAGGGATGAGGGGCCGAGTAGATCTTCTGAGCCCTCGGCCCCATCGCCCAGTGCAAGGGGCTCTCGGCTCCCTGGCTGGGAAGGAACTGGGCTGCCGGCACCCCCTTCCCAAGCTGTGGTCTCCCCTTGAGCTCTGGGAGGGGTGGGCCACTTGCTCTGGGGCTGGAATCTCCAGGGTGGTAGGAAAGCCGGGGGTTTCCCCACTGCCCCATTCAGGAATCATTTTCCCCAAAACACCCCTCTCTTGGGGCAGGTGCTCATTCCATTTCCAGACCTCTAGTTTCCGGGGCAGGCAGGAAACTGAGGCACAGAGTGAGGGCATGCCCGAAGGACCTCCTTTGGGCTGGCCTTATGCAAGTAAGGGAGGGCACTGTGGTAGAGACACTGACCTGGGGGCTGGAGGAGGGGACAAATGGCCAGGCGTCCATGCCACAGTACTGCAGCACTGGCGGGCAGCCAGGCCTGCCTGGAGGAATGGACTTGGGAGACGGGCTCCCATGTTCTGCAGGTCGGTCACAGGAGAGGCCAGCACAGGCTAAGTGGGCCGGCCACCCATTGTCCCCGCCCTGCCCCGGGGGCTGAGATCATGGGAAGATTTCGGGGCAGGTGGCCAGCTTGGCCTGGTGGAGGAACTGGCCTTGGGCTATGATGGCCCCTGCCTGGACAGGGGCCACCGTCCAGCTCAGAGTGCCCCACTTGCCCTCAGTCGAGGGGTGCTGTCTACCACCACGCCAGTGCCCCTGATCTCCTAAAAGCAGAGCCCCAGAGGCACAGTGCGGGGCCACACCACCTCTGCTGGCCCACCTCTCACTCAGCAGAGGCCTGAGCTCCCATCTCTGTGCCGTATCCATGTGGCCAAAGCTAGTTATTCATCCCTGGCATGCGTCACCCCCCATCTGGGTTGTGTGTGGGACACACACAGATGCAGACACGCACCCTCGCACATGCACACATTTGTTTTCAGTCCCAAGGGCCCAGATAGCGTTTTTGGGAAAGGGTGTGAAGATTACATCCTGCAGTGGGGACATGAGTGCTCACAGCCACCCGCTCGAGCGAGGGGTGCAGTGGGGTCTCGGCCCAGGGGCAGACCCTGTGCTCAGAGGCCAGAGGGGTTTGTATTGGGTAAAACTGCTGCCTGGCTGGAGGGGCTTGTCATCGCCCTCCCCCAAGTGGTGATGGTGGAGGAGCTCAGTCCCGGGAGAGGCCAGTACAGGCTGCTTCCTGGCGGGGCCTCTGAAACCGACCACGGCCCAGTTACTGGGAACAGGTGACCCAGGAAGTCAGTGTAGTGAGAGAGCTAGTGCTGCCCTGGGTGTGACATGAATCACTGTGTGACCACACAAGAGCCTGCTCCTCTCAGGTCCTCTTGAAAAGCAGAAAAGGTGTTGGGCTCAGCTGTATGAGGGACATCCAAGGCTGTTCCAGCTACGACTTCCCGAGAGTGGGACTCTCAAGGGGTCCGCCTGCCCTCAGCCTCTCTCCTGAGCTGACCCCAGCACCTCCCTGGACCTGCTCCGTTCCAGCTGCCGCCTCGCTCCGGTCCAGCTTCTCTGGCCTCGATGGTTCCTCAGAGTTTGAGTCGGTATCACAAACACCTACTGCTGTGCGGACCCGCCGGTGTGAAGTGTGTCTGTTGTTGACTGAGTCAGACTTCCTGCCTTCCCCAAGCTTAGGCCCAGGGCCGTGTCTGTCTCCAGGGCTGGGAGCTGGTGAGATCGTACATCCCTCCCCCCTCCCTGACTTCTGGTGCGTCCTGCCCAGGCTGCTCTGATGTGGTTGAGAAGCACTGGCTGAGTGAGATCTGGGGCGAGTGCAGAAGCCTCTGCCCATCCCTGCTGGGCTGTGGGACATGATCTGGGGTGCAGAGCACAGTTTCCTGGAGAGCTGACATCGGGGCCCTGAGGGGTTTCTGCCCAGGGTGGGCGTGGGGTGGGGGAGAGCTCTGGCCTTTCTGTGAAGGGAACCACGGATGTAAGAGCTTTGAGGGTGGGCAGTGTCGGAGCCGTGCCTGGTGGCAGGGAGCGGTCAGCCTGTGGCGCCGGTGGAGAGGTCCAGCTGGAAGGGCAGGTGTATGGCGCATAGCTGAAGGCCTGCTGAAGGCTTTGACTTTAGCTGTGGTTTCTGCCAGGTCAGGGCTGGGGCCAGAGCCAGGAAGGTGGCTGAGGTGGGAAGGCCAGGGCGGGGGGGGGCGGGGAGGGGGCAGGGCAGGTGTTCCTGGGGGCAGCAAGGGCCCTCACAGCCTCCGAGGGACTGGCGTTCATTCCTGGGGCGTGTGTCATCTGAAGCGTTGTCTGGAACCAGGGCCTTGGAGTTCTGCCTCAGTTTCTCTTGTGTGGAGTTGGGAGGGACAGACCCTGCTTCTCTGAGGGCCCTTTGTTCCCAGTGGTGGTTTAGGGCAGCTGGACAGGTGGTGGGACAGCTGTTCTGAGGAGCAGCTGCCAGCGCTGGGGCCTGGGCAACAGTTGGACCGAGAGCTCCCCGCCTCACAGCCCACCTGTGTCCCTTTCAGGCGGGAGGGATTCTGGGAATCGTGTGTGTGTGTGTGTGTGTGTGTGTGTGTGTGTGTGTGTATTTCTAGCACAGGCTTGGGCTGACCCCCAGGGGCTGGGCTGGGCCTTCCTTCCCTCCCTCCTTCGTGCTTCCTCCTCCTTCTCTCCCTTCCTCCTTTTTCTCCCTTCCCTTTCTCTCTTCTTCCTTCATTTCCTCTTTATCCCTTCATTTCCCTCCTTTCTCTTGTCTTCTCTTTCTCCTCTCCCTGTTTCTCCCACTGACTCCCTCCCTTTCTCTTCTCCGCTGCCCCTCCTTGCCCCAGGCCTGTCCTCTCAAGGAGGGGTCCTCAGGAGCGCACATCTTGGCCTTCCCTGCCATGAAATGGATGCTGTGGCACTGCAGCCTGGGGAGAAGAAGCTAGGAAGGAGGAGGGAGGAGGCAGGCTGCTAGGTCAGCTTTCCGGTGACGCCGAGGCTGAAGGAAAGGCTACCACTCTCAGGAGGCCAGGGCCCCAGCTGAGTCCAAGGTGGCCAAGAGGCTAGGAGGCCAGGAGACTGAAATCACCTATGGGCCACCACTGTCTGGGCACAAGTGGCCTGGGTGACCTCATCCACCTTTCAGAGAGGCTGAGATGAAGGCTGAGGGCGTGTCCCTGGGGTCCTTTGTGTTCTGGAGCCTATAGTTGGGGTGGGCTGGTCATGTGCCAGTTGCCGGGTTGCCATGGTTACCAGGGGATGCCCTGATCAGAGTGAGCACCAGGTTCTCTCTTCTCTTTCCCCCGCTGTGAGGGGAGGGGCGATGGGTACCCAGATGCACGCCTGGCAACAGCCAATGGAGGACTACCAGTGTGGTAGCCAGGGAACGGTAACCAAGGAACTGTCGCCTTGGAATCTCCATCTCATACCCACTTGCTGGGTTGTAGGCTGCCAGGGCCAGGGCTCCGAGGATGAGGCACCTGGGCAGCGGTTTCTTCCCCAGCTGATCCAGGCCCCCTCTACCAGCACCCCCCCCATGATGCCTAGCCCTATTGTCTGGAAGTGGTGCTGGGCCAGAACCTCCTTCCCCTCCTGCCTGCTTTGTGTCTCTCCTCCTCCCTAGAGCTGTCCCCACCCAAAATTGGCAGTTCTGAGAGTCACCCCTCCCTCTCCCCAGGGCTCTGTACACATATGAGGATGGCTCAGATGACCTCAAGCTTGCAGCGTCAGGAGGTAAGAATTCAAGCCATTTTTCTTTTTTGCTTTCTCCCGCCCCCTCCTCTGGGTGTTTTCTTCCCCACCCGTCTGGCTCCAGGCCGCCTCCTGGTGTGCATCCAGCGACCCATACTTGTCTGGCAGGTGTCCTTCCTGGTCATCCCTGTGCTCTCCAGGGCGAGGAGGCAGGGGGCCTTGTTTCCTGCTTGATTATGAGAAGACAGCTTCAGAGAGGGAGAGTGACTTACCCAAAGTCACACAGCTAGGGAGGAGGGGCCGGGCAGGGATGGCCCAGATTACCCCACTTTCTCCGGGGCAAAGGCTTTGTTTTCCCTCACTGGCACTGTACCTCAGGAGACATGAGGGTGTGTGAGGAACAAGCGTGTCCTCATCCCTACCCCAAATCACACCCTGGGGAGTCACAGGCAGAGCTGGGGCCTGCCTGCCACTCTTGCTCACCCCAGCACAGAACTCTGGGCCTGCAGGTCCCGGGGGTGCCTGTGGAGCCCACAGGAATAATCTTTCTTCGGGTTCCAGGCCCTTGCGGGGTAAGAGTTAGGAGACGGGAGTCCTGACTCCCTCCTGATTCCCCCAGACGGGGGCTTGCAGGAGCTCTCGGGCCACTTTGAGAACCAGAAGGTGATGTACGGCTTCTGCAGCGTCAAGGACTCCCAGGCTGCTCTGCCAAAATATGTGCTCATCAACTGGGTATGCAGCTGTGGGCTGGGGAAGGGGGCGGAGGCCCCAGAACAGTTACCCATCACCCTGCTCTACCCACTGACACCGCTGGGGAGGACACCCCTGCACCCGTGGGAAGAGAGCCCGGGGCCTTGGGCTACCACTGTCCCCTCTTGTCCTTCCCCAACCCCGCCTGTGCTGGGTGCTTTGCAGGTCGGCGAGGATGTGCCTGATGCCCGCAAATGTGCTTGTGCCAGCCATGTGGCTAAGGTGGCTGAATTCTTCCAGGTGCGAGTGGGGGCGGAGGCCAGCCACCCAGGGTCTGTTTGCTGGTGGTGGTGACAGGAGGTAGCCATGCTGCCTGAACACACCTTCTCGCTGCAGGGCGTTGACGTGGTCGTGAATGCCAGCAGTGTGGAAGACATCGACGCGGGCGCCATCGGGCAGCGGCTTTCCAACGGGCTGGCGAGGCTCTCCAGCCCGGTGCTGCACCGACTGCGGCTGCGCGAGGACGAGAACGCGGAGCCGGTGGTCAGTGTGCCTCTGGGGCCCGCGGGCCCCGCCCGGGGCTCCCCTGCTCCGCTCCTGTCTTTCCTCAGCCTTTTCGGGTGGGAGCTCCCGGAGCACCCGGCCTGCTGTCCCAGCTCATGCCGGGCTGCTTGACTCCGCAGGGCACCACCTATCAGAAGACTGACGCCGCTGTGGAGATGAAGCGGATCAACCGAGAGCAGTTCTGGGAGCAGGCCAAGGTGTGGGCCTGACCCCGGCTTGCAGGCTGAGCCGGCCCAACCCCATGGGGCAGCCCCTGGGCTTCTCTCTCCCCATGCCTCCCCACCCACAGTGGGTCCCATCCTCTGGGCTCCTCCAGCTGAAGAGTGAGCCTTCTGCCCAGGGGTTCACCCTGTTTTCCCAGAAACCACGTCTCCCCAGTCCTGGGTTGGGGATGGGCTGGAGGGGAAGGGGGCCCCCCTGCCGGCTCAGGGCCTACACTGCCTTGGCACGGGTGGTTGCAGAAGGAGGAAGAGCTGAGGAAGGAGGAGGAGCGGAAGAAAGCCCTGGACGAGAGACTCAGGTTTGAGCAAGAGCGGATGGAACAGGAGCGGCAGGAGCAGGAGGAGCGGGAGCGGCGCTACCGAGAGCGGGAACAGCAGATTGAGGAGCACAGGTGCGCTGCCCCGACCCTACTGCAAGGCCCCGCCCCGCCGCAGGTCTGCCTGGGCTCTCCCGGAGGGGTGCAGGCCCTCTGATACCCGCTTCTTGTTTCAGGAGGAAACAGCAGACTTTAGAAGCTGAGGAGGCCAAGAGGCGGTTGAAGGAGCAGTCTATCTTTGTGAGTGTTTACCTGGGGCTCCCCGTCTCCTAGTCAGGAAAATGAGGACGGTCCCTGTGTTCCCGGGCCTCTCAGGGAGACCAGGGGCTTAGGGCCAGCACTGGGCATTCTGGGTACTGTTGCATGGGCTATCATGGAGTGTCAGGCCTGCCACGCGATCACCGGGGATCTGGCTCCTGGCTGTGTAGAAAGACCTCTCTGGAGAAGCTTACACTCTAGACTGGAAGAAAAACCTCCATTGGCCCAGGCCTTCATTGAGCAGGCTCTCTTGTCACCTCCTGGCAAGGCCTGAGGGGCTCAGGTGTCTGCCCCTGCTTCCTGCACTCAGGGGCTCAAGACCTGCCCCCACGCTAGTGCTGCAGAGCCACAGGAGTGCGTCGGGGCCGGTGCGCTGAGCGTCTGACACACAGCGTGTGTGGTGTCTGCTTCAGAGTAGACCCGTTGTTCCGGGGCTGCTGTCTGGACCTCCAAACACTGGGGTGTCGTGTAGGGTCTGTGGACTGGCCCTTTGAAAGTGACGGTGGACACACACCCTCATGCTTTGAACGAAGGCCATTAGTGGTGAGGCACAGTTCAGGACTGGAGGTGGGTGGTGCTTGTCTGGATTGGGACGGTGATGGCAGGTGTTGGGCCTCGGGCACCCAAAGGAGCCTCAGGGCCACACCCGCAGGAGATCAATCAGGAGAAAGCAGGACACCCTGCAGGCACTGGCAGTAAGTGGCGGTCATAGATGATCCCAGTCACATCGGCCTCTGGGTGGTGGAGGCGAAGGGCAGTTGGTAAACTCCAGCCTCACTCACTCAGCAAAGCCTCGCTACCACCTGCCTGCCGTGTGCCCGGTGTGAGAAATGTGGAGAAGATGAAATTGACCAATAAGCTTAATCAGTTATGATAACACGCACCATCTTAGCCGTTTGCGGACACAGTTCAGTGGCATTAAGTATGCTCGTGTTGTACAGACGACGCCACTGTTTCTCTCTCAGGCTTCTTCATCGTCCTATAACTGAAACTCTGCACGCACAAAACACTGACTCGCCGTCCTCCCCTCCCCACCGGACCCTGGCAGTCAGTCTCCTTGCTGCCTTTGTGAATTTGACTTCTCAAGGTGTCTCCTGGGCAGAATCATACAGAGTTGTTCCTTTGGTGGCTGGCTGATTTCACTCAGCATGTCTTCCAGGTTCATCCGTGTGTCAGACTGTCTCCTTCCTCTGTAAGGCTGATAACCTTCCGCCGCATCTGTACGCCGCACTGACTTGCCCGTTCAGAGCAAGGACCTAGGGAGGTTGTATTGCACTAGGCAGGGACAGAGTGCCCACAAGAGCTGGTGAGAGTCACGTTTATGGGAAGGCAGGAGCCCGACTGGAGCCAGTGGGCTGAGGAGCGGGGGAGTTCGGGAAGACAGAGCGAGGTCAGAGGAGTCTAGACTTCATTCCAGAAGATGGGAAGTTGTGGTTGGAGGGACAACCCTCTTGAAGGGGCACACTTGGAAGGGCCATTGTAATGCACCCCAACAAGAAGTTTAAATTTTAGGTATGTGCTCGAAAACAAAGGAGCCCTGTTGCTGCACTCCACCTGCAGTGTTTTCTTCTCCCAGATCAGTCCTGCCTGCCCCGTTTGCCATCGGGACAGCAGGGGACACCGTTACGTGAATTAAACTGAGCAGACATGTACCGATTCAGCCTCATGCTGGTCGTTCACACGCAGACCTAGTTCTCATCCCGTGTCGCCGGCTAAGGATGGGGGACGTGATCCCCAAGACAGGAGGGTTCTGACGTGCTGTGTGCCTACAACAGCTCGTGGGCACCCAGAGAAGGAAACAGCCTGAATGGGGTGGGGGGCCAGGCGTCTGAGGGGAGACCCCTCTCCCCTGCCGAGTGTGTGTGGTGTGCATGTTCCAGGTATGGAAACTGTCATGCTGGTGACTTCAGGTCTACTTCTCAGGGTGTGCGGGCAGGTCAGGGTAGGAGGGGGCTGCCGGAGAGAGGCTAGGTCACTCGGAGTGGGGAATGTGGGCCAACTGGGGGGTGGGGGTGGCAGTGAGGAAGCAGCAGTCTCATGATGCTGAGACCCAAGCAACAGTGAAGGGGGGCTCAGTTGGTTGGGTGCTGGGGGAGGAGGTTCCAGAAAAGTTGGCTGCAAAGCAGGGAGGGCGCCTGGATGGCTCTGGGGTGAAGCAGCAGGAGACGCTGAGCTGGGCGTCCAGGTGCCTGTCCCAGCCGGAGACGAGGTACCTGGCTGAGGGCCTTGTGGATGGCGAAAGCTGCTGTGCGACAGAGGTGCCATCTGCGAGCGCTTCCTGCCAGATCGTGGAGCAAACATGGTCTCTGAGGAAGCAAGAGCTCCTGGGGTGGGGGTGGTGCCCAGGACACTGCCTTTGGTTTCCAGGGTGACCAGCAGGAGGAAGAGGAAGAGACCCAGATGAAGAAGTCAGAATCGGAGGTAGAGGTGAGAGCTGGGGGGACAGGGCAGGTGAGTCCAGCAGGGCTGCCTCGGCCGGGCCCTGATCCCCTCCTCGTGCCCCCAGGAGGCAGCGGCCATTATCGCCCAGCGACCTGACAACCCACGGGAGTTCTTCAAGCAGCAGGAACGAGTCGCGTCGGCCTCTGCGGGCAGCTGCGACGTGCCCTCGCCCTTCGGCCACCGACCAGGTAGTCCCAGGTCCCCCCCCCCACCTGACCCTCACTCCTCAGGTTTTGGCCCCGGGCCTCTTTGGCGCTCTTGATTGGAAGGGAGGCCTTGCCCAGGGACCTCGGAGAAGACAAGGTTGTTCGTCACGTGTGCTTCCCCCCTGCCTCCTGGGGCCGGGAAGGCTTGCAGAGGGTGGTCGGTGTGGGCGTTGGGCTGAACAGGGGCAGTGCTAGAATCCCCCTGGGCAGCTCTGGCTTTGGCTAAGGCACTCCTGGCTGTAGGGAGTGGCCCTGCTGTGGCTGAGCCAGGTCCTGCCTGAGGGCTGTGCTGCATGTGAGGTGGGCTGGCGCCCTGGCCCTGGAGCCTGCACCCCGTCTCCCTGTCGGGGTTCTCCTTGCAGCTTCCCCCTGCCGGAAGCACCCTTCTGCTCCCTGTTGGCTGGTCTGAGTGTTTGGCCCTGCGCATGCTTGGCCTGTGCTGGGGCTGCAGGGGTGGGGCCGGCCGCCCCGGCTGTGTGCTTCACCAAGGCTGGCTGTGGTGGGTGGGCTCCTTGCTGTGTGTGGCTGGTGCTGGTGGGTGTCACCAGATAGCTTGAGGCTGCAGCCCAGCTTGGCTGTATGTGCGCCCTGGCCGAAGGCAGCTGGGACACCCAGGGCTAGATGTGGGGCGGGTAAGGCCTTGGGGTGGGGGTGGGGGAGACTGACCCTCTCTTGTCCTCTGTCTCTCTCTCTGTCTGTCTCTCTCGGCAGGTCGTCCGTACTGCCCTTTCATAAAGGCATCGGACAGTGGGCCTTCCTCCTCCTCCTCTTCCTCCTCCTCCCCTCCACGGACTCCCTTTCCCTATATCACCTGTCACCGCACCCCAAACCTCTCTTCCTCCCTCCCATGTAGGTAGCAGCCTCGGCAGGGGGGTAAGGAGGGCCCCGCTTCCCAACAGCACCCCTGCCCTCACTCCCCAGCCTGACTGCTGCTCTCTGGTGTCTGTCCCCAGAGCAGGTACTGCCTGCCTCTTTCCCTGGCCCTGAAGGGGCACTGGCCCCCAGGGGCCTGGATTACAGGGTCTGGAGTTGTGGTCTGGCCCCTCAGGGGCCTGGGGAGCTCCCAGCCCCCACCCAGACTCCAGAGAAGAGATGCTGGCCAGGCCCCAAGGTGTACAGTCCTGAGCTCATCTGGCTTCCCGGCCCTCACTGACCAGCATGGGGGTTTGTTCCACAGGCAGCCACCTGGACAGCCACCGGAGGATGGCGCCCACACCCATCCCCACCCGAAGCCCATCTGACTCCAGCACAGCCTCCACCCCTGTCTCTGAGCAGATCGAACGGGCCCTGGATGAGGTCACGTCCTCGCAGCCGCCACCACTGCCACCCCCACCCCCACCTACCCAAGGTGAGTGAGGGGCCCCAGCCCTATGGGGCCTCTCACCAGTCCCTGTGCTGGGAACCCCCAGTGGCCTTGGTAACAACTCCCCAGGGACCTGGGCCACCCAGACTGCACAGCCCTGGAGGTGGCTGTGGCAGGGAGGATCCCTGGTGTGGCAGTCAGATCTGTCCTGAGTCTCAGTGTCTCAAGTGGAGTGGGAATCGGGCCTTCCTCCCAAGACTGCCGAGTGGCATACAGACACTAGGTAAAGGGGCATTGGGGCCCAGGGGCACTCTGCGTGGAGCTGTTGGGGGAGGCCTTCCTTCCAGCAGGTGGCCAGCTCTTCAGTGCACGGGGCAGGGTCAGTAGGGTGGCTGCGCAGGGCCTTCCCTGGCAGAGCTGGTCACCTCTGTCTCTTCCGTTTGTACAGTAACAGGGACCCAGGAGACTGGCCCCCGCCTGGACAGTGAAGGGACCGTCAAGGAGGCCAGCGAAGCAGCCCCTCAGGCCTGGTCTAGTCCGGTGGAGGAGCCCCCTCGGGCACCGGAGCCTCCCCAGGGGCAAGGCAGCCCCATAGAGGACTTCATATTTATGGCAGCTTCTGAGCAGGCCATCCTGGCTGCCCCACTAGAGCCTGCCATAGCTGACCCCACCGCAGCCGACACCCTGGCAGCTGCTGCTGTCGAAACCAACATTGCTGCTGCTGACACCACTGTTGCCAACACCGCCACCCCTGCCGCCGCTAGCCTCATAGACCTATGGCCTGGCCAAGGGGATGACACCTCTGCACCCCAGGCTGAGCCTAGGTCCCCCACAGCACCATTAGGTGCTGAGGTCACTCTGGCAGAGGTGCCCCTGCTGGATGAGGGGCCTCAGGAACCAGTGCCACCAACAGGTGAAGTCTGTGCCAACCTCCTCAATTTTGATGAGCTGCCTGAGCCGCCAGCCACCTTCTGTGACCCAGAAGCAGTAGAAGGGGAACCCCTGGCTGTCCCGCAGGCCCCAACTCTGCCTTCTGCTCTGGAGGAGCTGGATCAGGAGCCAGAGCTGGAGCCAGAGCCAGAGGCTGAGCCCCACCTGCTGACCAATGGCGAGACGACCCAGAAGGAAGGGACTCAGGTAGGTCAGGACAGCCCGGTGGGAGGGTTGGAAGTCGGTGGAGCTGGGGGGCTAACCCTGTATTTCAGGCTTGCAGCAGTACCCTCCTTCTCTGTGACCCACATTATTAGGGGGAAGCTTTATTCCATTCCCCTTCCCCCGGCTCTCTCTGCTTTTGTTCCCAAGGCAGGTATCTGTTTCCTTGGCAACCATGGAATCACTGGTTGCCTGGGCAATGGGCTCAGGGCCTGGTAGGTCAGCCCTGGTCTTGCTGGGTGGGGCCACAGTGACCTGGTGCTTTTGTCCTACAGGCCAGTGAGGGGTACTTCAGCCAATCACAGGAGGAGGAGTTCACCCAATCAGAAGATCTGTGTGCAAAGGCTCCGCCTCATATGTTCTACAATAAGCCTCCAGGTATTGGGGATATGGATGATGGGTGGGAATTAGAGTGAGGTCCTGTGTTCCTGTAAGGGCAGGTACCATCCCCCTACAGAGTTGGCACAGTTCTCAGGTTGGGGGACACAGCCTTGGATCTGCCGGCCATCTTCTTAACTCCCCTTCCTTTCCAACACCATAGAAATCGACATCACCTGCTGGGATGCAGACCCAGTCCCAGAAGAGGAGGAGGGCTTCGAGGGTGGCGATTAGCAGTGGCGCCCGCCCTCAGGCTGCCCTTGCCAAGGCCACCCACCTGCTCCGGCTTCTGGCCAAACGGCCCGCCGCGCCTGCACTCGAAGCAGCTCCGCCTGGCACCCACTCTGGATTCCGGCCCCGGCCCGGGACTTGGCCGCTTCCCCACCCACAGGGCCTGACTTTTACAGCTTTTCTTTTTTCTTTTCTTTTTTTTTTTAAAGTTGATAGGAGACTTGTACAGTTGACTGGTTTTCCTCCCGTTGGTAGTTGAGACGCTGTTGCAAATTTCACCCCCCTCTCTGCCCGGTCCAGATTGTAGCGCTTAGTCCTCCCTGCTCACTCAGCTGGCCGGGGTGGAGGCCTCACCCTGCTTGGGGCCTGGCAAGGGGGGAGCTCTGGTGGGAAAATGCCCCCCACCTCTTTTCCTAGTTTTATGTTTCTTGGAAAAATATCACTTTGTATTCTCTGTCCAGGGCTTCAGATATTTTGCACGAATTTGAAAACATGGCAATAAATGGCTCGCCGGCTCTGGCTCCCTGGGACCCCCTCCCCGCCCTTCTCTTTACCTCTACCCACCTGGCCCAAAGAAAGTAGCAGGCCCAGCTGGGGCCCCTCAGCTTCCCATCCCTTTCCTGCCCCCTCCTGCTGGGCGGGTCCCAGGCTGGAGGCCTTAGGCGCCATTCAGGTCAGGGCTATGGGTGGGGCCCCGGGGTTTGGGTGGCCCCTCCCCAACTCTTCCCTATTTGCTTGGGTTCCTTTTTCACATTCAGTAACTGTTTTTTGGAAAGCACAAACTTCTGTAACGGGTCGTGCTCATGTCTGTTAATAAAGAAATCCAGATCCCTTTGGGCCTCCTGGGGTGGATCTGGGGCGGGCCGTTGGCCGGGCCCTGCCTCCCCTTCCCATTTATTCCGACCACCAAGGCCACAGGAGCACCCTCACCGTGATCTCGTGGGCAGGGAAGGTGGGCTGACCTCAGGTTTAGTTCTGCATCCTCCAGCCACTTAGCAGCTGAAAAGCGCGTTCAGATTTCGTTCGCCAAGGCCCAGACACCCCTGGTCACCAGAACCTTGGGCGCAGCAGTGTGTATCTCCTCCACTTGTTACCAAACCGAATCACACACCTTTATTATCCTCAAAGTGTAACAAACGGGGTAAGAAATCCCTGCCACCCTCCCCCCCCCCCCACCGCAGTCCAAGGGAAGCATTTAAAAGGCCCCGCAGTCAGGCCAGGAGTCCGCTAGTGGGGTCCGAGTCTCCGGGTGCCCCTCTATACGGCTGTAGTCCTCCCAAACAAGGGGATGGAGACCGGCAGGCGCCAAGCTCCGTGTTCCAGTGGATCGCGGCTGCTGAGCTCCGAGTCGGTCCAGCTGGGGAAGACCCGGCGGCCGCGGTCCGCCTGCAGGCAGAGTGCAGGGCAGGGCGCTGCGGGCCGCGGGGCGCTGGGCAGGTGCAGCGCCGACGTGTAGCTTCGGTCCAGATAGAGCGGCTTATAGCTGGGCGGTGGCTGCTCCTGTTTCTCCGCGCTGTCGCGGCGGCTCAGAAAGGGCGTGACGATCTTGCGATAGAGGCCGCGCGTGTCCGTGAGCACCTCGCTGTAGGGCGGTGGCGGCTCAGCCATCAGCACTGCCTCTTCGTAGCACGGTGGTTTGGACATGTCTGATTCCGCTGCGGGACGGGAAACAGTCCGAAGACGTGAGGCCACCCGTCCCAGAATCACACAGCAACTTTGGCCAGCCGCCAAACCCAGGCCCAGCCCGCTCTCTCCGAAGTTGGAGGAGTTTGCCCCGGGAAAAATCTGCGAGTGCGTCAGTGACGAGCCCGCGGGAGGCCGAGGCCCCGCCCACCCCGTAGCCTCCCACGTAGGTCGGCACTTACCTTGGCGCGGGTAGCTCCAGGGACGCGGCGGCACGGAGAGGTGCGGCGGCGGCGGGTGCGGCAGCGCGTGGTGGTGTGCGTGGGGATGCGGGTGTGGCTGCGCGGGCCCGTGATGCAGCAACGGGTGCACGTGCACGTGCTGGTGTGCGTGCGCTGGCGCTTCAAGGCGGCCACGGTGAGGTGGTGGCGGCGGCGCGAGGCCTGGGGGGCTCCCAGCCAGGCTGCCTTCGAGCTCGAGGGGCTCCAGCTCAAGGGCGCGTAGATTCTGCTCACGGAGTCGCTCCTCCTGGCGCCGTTTGAGGCGGCGGCGCAGGAAGCTGCAGAAGCAGCACAGTAAGACGATGAGCCCCCAGATGAGCCAGAAACCAGCGAAGCACGTTAGGAACGTGTAGGTACCCTGGGACATAACCATGGCGGCGGCGCGGGCGGCGGGTCCTCGGCTGCTTCACTGGACACTGGGCTCCTCTACGTGGCCCCGGGCCCGCGCCACGCTCCCAGGCACCGCCAGCATCACTTGGGGACCTGCGGCCGGGGGCTGCCCGTGGCGGGGCTCAAGTCGTGCGCGCGCCGGTGGGGGACAGCAGCAGCAGCAGCGGTGCCCGCTCTTTTCCATGGCGTCGGCGGGCGCGCGGGCCTCACCCGGGACCGCGCGGGACCTATAGGACAGACACAGGGAGCGATGAAGGTGCGCTGCAGCCCCAGACGACTTCCCTGCCCACGCCTGTGCCCTGCGCAGCCCCGGGAAAGCCTCCTTTGCTGGAACCCCCGCACTCTTCGGGCCCCAGTGACGTCACGAAGACGGTGACGTCACGCCCTGAGGTTTCCCTGGTAGGGTTTTCCCGAAGCAGATTCTGCAGCGGCCGGGAAGCCGAGGGAATTCCATGCCGGCCGGCAGGGGGCGCGAGAAGGCCACATTCAGCCTCCGAAAAAGGGAGATTAGCTACCCGCATCGAGGACACAGCTCGGAGAAGGTTTCAAGTCCCGCTGGCCGACCCCCCCCAGAACCTTGAAGAGAAGCCTCGGTGCGGTCGTTTGGCTGCGGGGAAAGGGTGGCTCACCTAGAACCCTGTAAGCAGCCACCGGTGCCCAGCTTCAGCCCTATCGTGTGTTTAGCAGCCGCAGGCCCTCTAGGTCTTGTACCCGCTCCCACCTGTCCTACAAAGCCTGGAACAGCCCAGCCCGCACCGCGGCCTCCCAATTGTCACCACTCTTGTAGCGGGGGGTGGAGGGTGGGGGGATAGTGATTCCAGCTGCTACCGCACTCCACCTGCCTTTGTGAGGAATGCCCGTCCATCAGCCCAGCGTGGGCTGTTCCCTCTCCTCCAGGCGCCTCTCCCCCCACCCCGCCTGCCTGATCCCCGTTTCCTCTCCTCCTACCCCCGAGTAGCTGCGCTTTGTCCTGCCCTTCTAGCTCCAGGAAGTCGGGTCGCTTCCCCTCAATTCTTTTCCCTTTCTGCAGAGGGGAGGAAAAGTAGCTCGTCTTTGGTACCACCTGGTCCCACATCACTCCAAATGGGCACTTATCCTTCCGACTCCCCTCCGCAGACAGGATTGAGAGGGGAGCCTTGCATCCTAAGAGGAATGTAGGAGGGAACCCTAACTGCGGAGTGACAGGTGGCAGGCGACTGTTCACCACCCCCGCAGAACAGAAATGAGCCCTTCCTGAATGCCTTGTACCCAGGGGTTTTCATATGCAACCCTTTAGGGTAACTGGAATTATTCCTATTTTACAGAGAAGGAGGGGGTGGAGCAATTAGCTGTGTAGATGGCAGGTGGCAGTCCTGTAGTTTCAATCCAAGCCTAGCCACAAAACCCAACCCCGGGGGGTGGGGGGAGAGGGCTGCTGCCTGAGCTACTTTGTGGGCCTCTTCCAGGAGTCCCACGGACACCCCTATCCTTGGCGTGTCCAATGCATACACTTTCAGCTCTGGGGGCCACGGTGGACCAGAGCCCCAAGCTCAGGGGGAGCCAGGCCACAGGCCACCCCAGATGGCTCCTGTCTAACTCCACAGCTGCCTTGTGCCGTGTGTCAGTTGGTGCCCGTGCCAGTCCCTTTCTCCTGGGCCAGCGAACCAGAACAGACAATGGCAGGAACAATAGCTCCGCCCACCCTCTGCACAACCCTGCAGGGAGGCTGCCATGGCGACACAGCCCGGATGAAAACTCCATGCTGCCAGTCACTAGGAGTTAATTAAATCTGTTGCTCTCCTCGTCCTGAGCCCACAGGAATTTTCAGGAATGCTCTGAGGAAGTTGGCACTAACTAGGAGGCTCCTTGGTCTGCAAAGCAAAAACAACTCTGGGTCAGAAAAAGGCACTTCTGGGGCTGGAGATGATGTTTGGCTGAAGAAGAAATAGACATACCTGCTGAGGACTGTCTAGGCCTTGTCCTAGACCCTTGCCAAGTAGAATGTGTGATCCTCCACCCCACTTTCTCACTGAGGGGTCCGTCTGATATATGAGGAGACCAGCTCAGAGAAGGAAATGAATTTGTCCCAGGTCACACAGCTAGTAAGGGGGGTGGGGAGCTACGATTTAGCCTGAGTCTGCATCCAAAGCCCGTCAAAACCCCTTCCCCTACCTGACAGCTGAGCTGTACATGAAAAGCCTGGTGCATGTGAGCAGTGGGACAGGGGGACTTGACAGCTGTGGGACAGTGGGCAAACTGGGCCAAAGCATGCTTTCCTATTCCTTCCCATCAAGGCCCTGGCCCTTTTGGCCACCAGCTTCAGAGTGGAAAAAGGCTACAGGTGGAGGAAACATGGGGTGGCAGCTGCCTCTGTTAACTAGGAATAAAGGACAGAGGTTGACCATGCCCTCAGGGGCCCAGTGCAGCTGGCCAGGCATTAGGCTGTGTCTGGCCACACCCAAGACCAGCTGAATGCCACTGGGGCCCCTCAGCCAGGAGGCAGGAACCACTGCTGCATTTTACCCACTACGCCACTCTGTGTCCGAGAAGAGATGTCTTGCGGCTGAGCTGGCCCCCAGACCCCACACTGGCGCCAACACCCAGTCCGAATGGGTGGGACCCTGCCCGAGGCCTGCCTCCTGCCCAGCATCTGGCCACACAGGAGTCGCACCGTCCATCCCATCTAACCCACAGCAGGGGTGCTATCCGTCCTCATCAGGACATTTGTCCAGACCCTGCCACATTTGCTCCCTGACCAGGCCAAGCTGCTCAAGGGCTCCCCAAGCAGCGTCCCTTTGCTCCTTGGGCTGCTGTCATGCTTCCGGCAGCCCCTGCTCTAGCCTCCTGTCCACAGCCCCTCACCTTCCCCGGCCCCTCCCGACTGTTCATGGGAACACCTGCCCTGTGTGTGTCTCCGGCCGAGCCAGGTGTGGTGCCTGCAGACGTACTCCTCGAGTCTGCCGTTTTATGTTGATTTCTGTTTGTTCCCCCTTTCTTTTCTTACCTTCTCACGGGTTATTTGAACGTGTTTTGATTCCATCTTGATGTGTCTGTAGTTTGTGAGCATATTGCTTTGTACCATTTTCTAAGGCCACACGCTTCCTGGCAGCACATCAGGGGATGAAAGCAAGGCCCAGGGCAGAGGGTTTCTTAAACTCCATGTCGCCTCAGCCCCTCTTCAATGACCATGGTGGAGATTGAGCTAATCTGTGCAAAAGGCTTGGAGAGGCTCAACAAACATGAATGCTTCTGGAGGCTTCTGAGCTGGGGGTGCAGAGGTATGTGCATCCCCAAGGTGCTCCCCACCCCAGGGCTGGGCACTGCAGGTCGTCCCACAGGTATCCCGAGGACTGTCAGCATTTGTCCCATTTCACAGAGGAGAACACTTGGCTCCAGGAGGTGAAATGACACCCAGGATCACCTAGATCTCTCATTCTGGGCCTGGTGCACCCCTGCAGGCACCTGCCACACTGCCTCTCCACGTGAAGAACCCCAGCTCCCCAACCTCAGGCCCCAAAGATCTGCTACTGGGTCCTTTATCTCAGCAAAGGACCCACCAGTGACCCCATCAATCAAATCCCACCTCTACGCTCAGTGTAGTGTGCCTTCATCTGACCCCTTCCTTTGTCCCCCTGCCACTGCCTTGGCTGGCAACCTGCACATCTCACCTGCCCCCCTATTACCATGGCCGCCACCACTCTCTCTACTTCTGTGCTGGGTTCCTGCTGGGTTCCACCCACTCTCCACATTGTCCATTTTCCCCGGGCCCCTCTGGCTCGAACCCCTCAGGGACTCCCCACTGCCTCAGGGCCCAGCCCAGCTCTCTAATTTGGCTCAGCGGGAGCCTCTAGAACTGGAGTGAGCGACAGAGCTGCATGGAGGACTTGTTAAGACAGAGTTCTGGGCTCTGCTCCCAGGTCTGGGATGGGGCCTGAGTGTTTGCATTTCTAACAAATTCCCAGCCTGTGCTGCTGTTGCTGGTCCAGAAAGCAGATGGTAAGAGCGAGCCGCTGACCTGGATCACAGCCTCTGGGACGAGCCCCTGCCAAGGCCTCTCCAGCCTTCCCTCTCAGGGCTCCACGGTTCATCCCGCCTGGAGTTCAGCCTCCAGTTCTGCTGTCTCGGGGTGCGGGGGGCCCTGCCACACAGTCTCGCTGCTCTTGCCCCAGCACTCACTACTCAGCCTCGAGGCCTTGCCTGTCACTTGTCTAGACAAGTCAGCCCTGAGCCACCTCACCCCCCGCCACCCCAGCCTGCTGGATGGGAAGCCCGGTGATGTCACACTGCTCTGTAGTGGCCTGTGCCTGGCACCAGAGGCTGCGTCTGTCCTGATCACCTGGCACACAGTAGCTCAAAAACCACTTGTTGAAAGAGTGATTGGAGGTGTCCAGTTACCTTTTAGCTGTAGGGACAAGGAACACCTCAAGAACTGGGTCTGATCCAATTAGTTCCTGGGAAATGTTGGCCATTCATCAGAAAGTCACTGAGAGGGGAGCCACCACCCAGCTCTGGGCCCTGGCGGAGTGTTCTGTACACTTGGCCTGAACCACAAGGCCGAGAAGTGACGGCAGGATGTTCTGTAAGCAAGCCGAGGGCCACATGTCTACATGAATGAAAGGAAAAGACCCCACGCAGGCACTGGGCAGGGTCTGCGGTGCAGGCAGGGGAGACCCCAAGCAGCTGGGGCTCTGGGTCATGAGGTTTGCTGTCCGTGAGGCCAGAGCTATTGGTCTAGTGGAGTGACAGGGACTCAGACCAGGGGACAGAGGAGGGAGGGGAGTGTGTGTGAGGAGTGCAGGTGGGGTGGAAGACAGTGGCTTCGGGGGGGGGCAGGGAGGAGAGGGTGAACGGTGACAGGAGACTTGACTTGGGCGGTGAACACACAGCACACGTAACAGATGATGTGTTGTAGAACTGTACGCCTGAAACCTGTGATTTTATTAAGCAATGTCACCCTGATGAAGTCAATTAAAAACAAAGAAAACTAAATAAATAAATAAATAAATAAATAAATAAATAAATGGTTTATAGTAAAAGAAAAAGAAAAGAAAGTGGCTGCTGCCCTGGCCAGGTAGCTCAGTTGGTTAGAGCGTCACCCAGTACGCCAAGGTTGCAGGTTCAATCCCCGGTCACAGTGCACATGAGAATCAACCAATGATGTATCAACAAGTGGAACAGCAAAAATCGATGTTTCTCTCTCTCTCTCTCCAAAACCAATAAGTACATTTAAAACAATTTAAAAAGGCTCTGGTTGGTGTAGCTCAGTGGACTGAGCATGGGCTGCCAACCAAATGGTCACTGGTTCGATTCCCAATCAGGGCACATGCCTGGGTTGTGGGCCAGGTCCCCAGCGGGGGGCGTACGAAAGGCAATCACACATTGATGCTTCTCTCCCTCTCTTTCTCCTTTCCCTCATCTCTCTCTAAAAATAAATAAATTCTTTAAAAAAAATAAAAAAGTGGCTGCTAACCCTTCCTGTGTGCCCTGCACACACCAGGATCCCGCTGGCTTCTGTACATTCACTATCTCGGTGACACCCAGGAGGTGGCTGCTGTCATGCCCGCTCCACAGACAAGGAGCTGGAGCTGGCTCAGGCCCATGTGGGAACTCCTAGGTGACTTCGAAGTCCACTGTCCTGGCAGGAAGGGCATTTCAGGAAGGCACTGGGGGCATTTTTATACTCCTCCCTCACCAAGACAGATGAACTCAGGCCAGAGGGATGATGGGAACTGTGCCAGCTGCCAAAGTCAGCCAGGCGTGGAGCTGGCCAGAGCCTCCTTCATCAGAAAGTCACTGAGAGGGGAGCCACCACCCAGCTTCGGGCCCTGGCGGAGTGTTCTGTACACTTGGCCTGAGCCACAAGGCCGAGAAGTGACGGCAGGGTGTTCTATAAGCAAGCCGAAGGCCACATGTCTATGTGAATGAAAGGAAAGGACCCCATGCAGGCACTGGCCAGGTCTGCGGTACGGGCAGGGGAGACCCCAAGCAGCTGGGGCTCTGGGTCATGAGGTTTGCTGTCCATGAGGCCTGAGCTATTGGTCTAGTGGAGTGACAGGGACTCCGATCAAGGGACAGAGGAGGGAGGGAGGAGCGCAGGAACCCAGGGCTTGGGAAGCTGCAAACAGGACAACAGAGACTGGGCCCCGGGGGCTTGTGGGCACAGAGGCCTTATGTGGGTCTGCGCCTAATGTACTCAGATCTGTCCCTCCATGGGGGTTGGCCACACCATGAGGGTGGAGAAGAGGACGAGGATCCCCTCTCCTGAGGGGCAGCCAGGTCTAACACACAGAGCACTCACGGGGGAGCCCTGGGTTCAAATTCCACGTCTGCCCCACCCCACCCTGCTGGGGCTGGGACTCCATCCCAGCACCTCCTGAGTCTGAATTGAAGGCCCTTCGCCTGTCAGACAGCGATGGTGACGCCTGCCCGGCCCCGAGAGGCAGGAGCAGAACTGACGAGGGAGGTGAAACTCACTCCAAGACCAGTGTGTACAGCTGCATGCGACCCACCAAATGCCAGCATCCTGCAGCCTCGAGAGGTCTGGAAGCCAGACCGTGGTGCCACATCTGCCCGTGCCAGGGGTGGTCTGGCAAAAAGTGCCACCACTTGACTATGGACTAGGGGTCCCCGTCTCATGACCGGCAGGCTGGACACGGTTTATGGGTATGTTTGTTGGCCCACAATCAATTTTTAAAAATTAATTAGTTGCCAACATTTAGAAACCAGGAGTTTTTACATAAAAGCCTGGATTTCCGGCTCGTTGTGGAAACTGGGCAGCCTGGTCACACCTCGTCCCTGTTCTCACCAGGTGAGTGGCAATGGCTGAGCAGCTCCTTGGCACCCCTCACTCATCCCATTGCCCCCTGCACCCTGGAGGCACTGGGTCTCCAACCACTGAGCTAGACTGAGCACCCATAGGGGCCAGCCCCGCACGGGCCACTCTTTGATAAATTCCTTCTCCCACAGCCATGCTGCAAGTTGATCAGGCCATCAACTAATGCTTAGGCCCCTGGGGTTTCCCAGGGGACTAAGGTGGACCTCACTGCTCGGTCTTCCCCAGAGAGGGGAAAAGGAGGGAGTGAGGGAGGGAGCCAGCCCGGCAGCAGACAGAACACCTGAGGAAGCAAGAGTCTGGCTGATGGGTCTGGAAAAAGGAAAGGTATACCAAGGCCAGAAGGACAGCATTTGCTCCCTGGCAGTGGGTGAGAAAAGGTTAAGAATGCCCCTCTCGAAGGCTCTACAGTTCTCTCCTGCCTGGCTCACGAGAGATGTGTAGCAGGCAGAGGGGCTGTGCCATCAGAATGGGCATTGGAAACCTCACTCCACAGTGACTGGCTCTGTGACCTTGGGCAAGTCACTGTCCCCCAGAGCAGCAGGAGTTTTCAGTTCTACAGTGGACATGCGAACTTACCTTGCGTCACTGTTGTAAGGATTGGGAAGCACGGGTGCGGAGCCCTCACCCCAGGTCTCACACAGAGTGGGAACAGAAGGAAAGGGGCCTGTGAACAGTCCCAAAAGCACCGCTGTCTGTGGGGCGGGGACTCGGGCCTGGCTTAGGGCACCAGCCGTCCATGGGCTTCTATGCCAAGGTCTCAAATGCCCAGGGTAATGGTCACCTCTGGTGCCCAGGACACCTCCCTAGATGGGAAAGGAATGCCAAGGGTAGTGGCTGTGGGCTGTGGTCAGGGCCTGTGGTCAGTAGGGGCTGGCATCTGCTGAGTCAGGCCCAGGAAAGCCGACTGGAGGGGTGGTTCTCTCCCCAGCACACTGCTGCTGAGGGGAGGTTGGGAGGGGAGCCAGAGGTCATTTCCTCTGACCCACTGCCATCCTCCCAGAAGAGCTCCCCTGGAGGTCAGGGCATCTCCATGTGGCATTGGCCTGCTAGCCAGCCTGCACGCCTGCCACCCAGCACAGTCTGGGCTTTGTGCTCAGACAAGAAAGGGACACTTGTGATTGAGACAAAGGGCCGGGGCACTCCCATCTGGCTCGAGGTTCAGCTTCCCGGGGTCAGCAGTGTCCTTTCCTCTGCCCCTGCCCACACTGCTCCCATCCCTCCAGGGAGAATGGCGGCTTGGAACTCGGAGCAGAGGCCCACCACCAGCCCGAGCTGCGTTCGGCAGGGCATGTGCCCTGTCGTGAGGACGAGGGATGCGAGCTTCTTTCCTCTCCCCCGGTAAAGAACATCATCTCTGCGGCACCCAATTGGCACCCAATTCGGGTTGGGCTATTTCAAAGGCAAGTGATGGCGGTGGCGGTGGGGTAGTAACGGTGGCCGGGCACAGACCCCGGACCCAGCCTCCATGCCACCTTCCTGCCACGGCAGGCCAGGGCGGCCCCACGTTTACAGCCACCCCAGGAGTCCTGCTGCGACGACTGCAGCCACGTGGGAGCCAGATCGTGCCCACGGGGCGCTCGCCCCCAACTCCCACCATCAACGGGCTGTGGAGGGAGGCACACCCAGAGGAGCCAGAGGGGCCAAGTTATCCCAATTGAGAGAGGAAGAGTCCCCGAATCCCCTATCCCCCTGCGCCCTGGGGCTGCGGCCCCGCGTGGGGTGGGGTGGGGGGAGGGGTGGGAGGGAAGCGTCGCCGCCCCGCAGCCGCGTTGCTGGGGAGTGCAACCCCGTTGCTGTGGTAACCGTTTCCAAGCGAACCGGTGGCTGCTCGCGCCCCGCTCCGTCTCCCTCGCTCTCTGGCGCCTTTCCTCTCTCTGCCTCCCTCCCTCTCTCCCTGCTGTGGGGCTTGGGGGAGGGGCTCCCCCCGCCGGGGCGGGGGTCCGGGGCGGCGACCCAGGTCCGGGGTGTGGAGCGGCTCGTGGGAAGGGGCCGACCCGGGACCGTCTTCCGCCCGCACTCCGTGTCCACTAGCTCGCTGCCACCGCCGCGGTACTCACGGGCCCAGGCATCCTCCTCCAGCTCGTCCTCTTGGCTCCGGGAGAGTGGCGCGGGGCCCGCGGACAGAGCCCCCGGCCGGGGGAGGCGACGGTGGCCCCGGGGAGCTGACTGTGGCAGCGAAGGCGGCTCGGAGCGAGGGGCTGGAGCCGCCAGGGCGCGCGCACGGGCACGTTCACGGAGCGTCCTGAGCCCGGCGTGCGCGAGCGCGGCCGCCAGCAGAGGGCCCCAGCCCCCCGCGCCTCGTAGCGGAGGAGACAGTTCCGTGAGCCAAAGCAGAGGACCCACACCCACCTGCCGCGCCGGGTTCCCCTTGCACAGGGAATGCGCTCGGCACGCCTTACCCTTTCTGGCAACAAGCTGTCTGGGCCGGGTACGCGCAGGCAAACTGAGTGCACACAATCGGCCGAGCACACGGATGCTCAGCCAAGCAGCTGCGGTCCAGACATCCCCCCCTCCCCCGCCGCCACACACACACACACAGCTCAGCCGGGAGAGCACACGAAGTCCCGGCTTTGGTCGCATGCTGACAGGGACTGCACTCATGCAGTGGGCAGGGTTGGAGCAGGCAGGTACCCCAATGTGGCGCCAACTCAGGAATCCATGGCCTCCTCCCAACTCTAGTCTCCTCCCACTGTGTCCCCAGCAAGTCTACATCACCACAAGCCTACTTAGAAGTAGCAGGAGGAGGAGAACCCTATCGCTGGCCTCCACGGACCCTGCTCATCCCCAGCAATAGAAGTGAGCTCTAGCGAGGCCCCACTGCCTAGACTGAGCCTGAGCCTGGCTGTCTGCCAGCCTCTGAACTGGGTTCTCTGTTTCATGGGGGAATATCATTGCAGCCCAGGGATGTCATCGTGGTGGACTGCTCTCGCGATGCACAGTGGGTATTCCAGTCCCGTTATTCAGACTCCTTGGGGTTGGACTCTGGCTCAGCAGGGCAGACATGGCTGTAGCATCTTCCTTTTGGGAGTTGTGCCCTGATGAGAATACAGTCTGCGACTAAGACCCCAGAGTCACCCCAGTCTGGTTCTTCCAGTCTATCAACTCCCCCCTCCCTCCTTTAAAAAAACAAACAAACAAACAAAAATTTTCTAACTTGCAACCAAGGACCCCTAACAGCCCCACGTCACACAGCTCTATGTGTGGGAGGCATATGTGTGCACAGTGGGTGTGAGCCCGGCCCCACCTAACTGCATGGACTGAGAGTGGGGGGTTTCCCAAAGGAAACTTGGGGTGCTTTTGTACTTGCTGGGCAGACCCCTTCCACATGAGGCCCCACACCTTAACAGTTTGCAAAGCCCTGCTTGGCTTATCTTCACTGACCTCCACTCCAGCCACTCCCCTTTTCCACCCGCCTTCCCACGGCATCCCACGCCATCCTAGACCACTAGAGGCCCTGACCACCCAGACACATCCGGTCCTGTGCCCTGGGGGTCACCAACCCTGACTCCTTTGTGGCCAAAGGGCCTCCCTTCACTAGCCCCATGGCAGTCCCAGCCCTGCCAGCTCTTGAACGGTCTCTGCCATGCTGCTCACACTGGGTCCCACTGCTCCCGTGCCTACCTACCAGGCTGAGCCCCTTGCTGAAATGGGCCCTGACCCGAACTCCCAGCTCCCACCTCAGAGCTGGATGGCAGGGAGGGGAGCTCAGGGACTTGTTGAGAAGTGATTCTGGGAGTTTCCTCTGCAGAAATGGTGCAGTGAGCTTTAGGGTGAGGTGCACCCCAGTGAAGAAGTCTCCTGGATGCCTCCCTAGCCCAAGCAGGAGGTCTGGACCCATTGCAGTTGGTATGCCCCAGGGTCCTTCCTGTCCACCTGGCACTCACTCACACCTGCCCAGGGCTGGGCTCTCAGCCACTGCATGCTGATACCTCCCAACTGCCCTCCCCCCAGAGCTGGAGCAGAGGGGCAAACACATCTTGGGCCCCAACCTCAGGGGCAAGATCCAGTTTCATCTTCAGCTGGCTTCCTCCACCCTGCAATAGCAGCCCACCAGTTCGAAGACTCAGCAAGGCCTTCTGTCCATTCCCCTCCAGTTAACAGAAGAGGTGGTGCACACTCCACTCACCACACAAAGCTGGGACAGCAGATCAGGATGAGTGGGTGCTTGTAGCCTTCTGGCCACCCCTGAGAACTGTCAGCTTGGCGGCCAGTACCCACTCCCCTGGTAGGCGGGAGTCCTGTCAGTGACCTCAGGGTCAAGAAGTGGGGTGACTGGCTGCTCAAGCGGTTTCTCAGAGCTGCCTTGAGGGGTTGGGTGTCACCCTCATCTTCCCAGGCATGGGAGGGGCCTGTGCAAAGCCAGTTTGAAAAGTGACCAGGCTGGGACTCCAACTCTTAACAGCAAAGCTCATGTGGCCTCTATGGCATGTGGTACCCAGCACAGAGGCAGAAACGAATCCTCATGGTGGTTCCTGGGCATCCCAGAGGTGCCCACACGGCTAGTCTCCACTTACCTCTGGTACAGCCTGACTCCCAGCACCACCATCACCCCATCTTTGCCTGGGCCCACCTCCTGCTCCAGGGGCAGAGCGGTGGCCCTGGGCGAGGCACCCAGTAGATGAGACAGACTGGGCAGGTGTTTCTAACAGCAGCTCCCACCTCACTCCCCAGGTTGCCCCAAACCCACAGCAGAAGGCCAGGCCACCATGGCCTCTGAGGGGGCACTGCTGGCTGAACCCACCTCTGGAGCACAGAGCCAGACCCCAAGCCTCTGCCCTCATCCCATTTACAATGGAAAGCTGAGAAACCAGGTGAGTGAGCTCAAAGACCACCGAGGCTGGGCTGCCTGGAGAGGATGGCCCAAGGTCAGCCCTGGGGGTTCCTGGGCCTTGCTGGAAGGGCTGCCCCCAGCAGGCCCACCTCCAACCCCCTCTGGCTTCCAGCAGGGCCAGGGAAGTAGGAAGACCCCAGGGGCACCGGGAGCAAGAAAGAGGCAGGCAGGGACTGCTAGACAGGTTTGTGCTCAGGCTGTATTCACAGACACGTGGCAGCTCACATCAGACAAAACGAGTAATAAAAACTGGCTTTAAATGTGGAAAAACCAGGGTCTTGTAACCCCATGCGACCCCAACACTGGGACCAGGACGACCGTCAGGGTCTGGAAGGGCTGGGTGGTCTAGGGTGTGGGCACATGGCCTCAGCCAACCCCCTTCACACGCACGCACATGGACATAGGGAGGGGTGGATTATTGCTGGCCACACGTGTCTATTGTCATGAGGGAAGTCTGGAATGTTTGAGGGTTGGCCAGGGACAACCCCCCCCACCTGGGAGGGGGTGTTTCTGCAAGAGGGTGTCTTCAGGAAAGGGCCCAGCGCGATTCGAGGCGCCCTGGGAGCTGGAAGGCAGAGGCAGACCCACCTGGGACAGCCTGGGCAGTGGACTGGTGGGCCCCAGGGTCAGCCCAGTCTCTGGTCACACTTTGGCATAGCCCCAGACTCAGCTCTGACCTGTGCTGAGAAGGGCCTGTACGGGGCCCCAGAGGTGGTGGCCTGAGCCCAGGGCAGCAGGGTGGGCATGAGTCTCGCTCTCACTCGGAGGTCGGCGGTGGTGAGCACAGTGCTTGGGCACCCAGGGGCCCAAGGAGCCAGGAGTTTGGCAGCGGCCCCTCTGCCAGCTCCAACGTGGGTCTTCAGGATGCTCGAGGCGCTATATACATTCGTACAAATACATAAATACAGAAAGTCCCAAGCTCCACAGACAAGAGCTGAAGGGACGCACCTTTGTCCCCGGGACAGCCTAGGCCTTGCCAAACTCAGCCAGACCAGGGGCTGAGGGGCCAAGGACACTGGGGACAGCTCCAGCTGTGTTCCCCAGGCCATGCCTTGAGTGGACAATGGGGAGGACCACTGTGCAAAACTGTAAACAGCACTTGGAGTAGCTGCTACCGCCAACCACTGCTGGGGGCCTTGGGCTCAGGGCTAGAGGCGGGTGGGGAGCTCTTCATCACTGTCGCTGCAGTTCCCACAGCAATCCTGGAGGGCGGGGAAGACACGGAGGGAGAAAGGCAGAGCACGTACTGTTAGCCACCACTGCCATCACTGGGTGGCCCTGCCAGGACAGGCCAGGAGCTGCCCAGGGCCATGCTCTGGGGAGGGGACCCCCCACGAGTGGCCTGGACATCAGTGCAGAGGCTGCCAACCACAGGCTGAGGTAAGGGGGACCAGGGGGACCCCAGGCTGTCAGGGCAGGACCCCATCCAGCCACTCTCCCCTGGGGCTTGTGGAGGCAGGGCATGGGGAGACAGATGCTAAGCAAGGCTAGCAGCTTGAAGGTGCCGGGGTGCAGGGAATGGAAGCAGTGGGTGGGGAGGGGGGAACGGGCACCGGACTTCTTTCTCCCACATCTCGCCTCTGCCATGGAAGGGCTGCCCGTGGCTCCCCGAGGCCAGGCAGAAGGCCAACCCACGGGGAGCCTACACTGCTCACCTCTGGAAAGAGAAAAGAGGCCGTGAGCCCAGCCAGGGGCGGGGGACAGGTGGGAATGAGGCCAGAGACCCTGGGCACCTCTGGCACAGCTGGAGGAGACCCACTCGCAGCACATGCGGGCACCGGCTGGCCTCCTACCCACCGTCCCCTGGGGCAAGGCTGGGGGCCCAGGTGGGATACTACTGGGGGTTACCTGGCGGCTGAAGAGTCTCTGCAGTAGTCCCTTCTTGGGGGGTGCAGGTGGCTGGCCCCTCCAGTCCAGGTCTGGGGGAACTGAGCCGTCCAGCCCGAAGACATTCAGCTCCTGGAAGCACTCGGTTTCCACCATCTGCCGTAGGACAGGCAGCTGCGTGAGATCTGCCCCCAGGGCCACCCCCTGGAGCCCCCACCCCAACCCTGTGGGCAAGCCCCACCTCGTTCTGCCAGGGGATAGGCACGCTGCCTGTGGCAAACTTCTGGTAGAAGTCCTGGTCGGTGGGCTCCAGCTCCACACCCTTCACTGTGGAGAACTGTTCGATGTCCAGGACGTCCTTGCAGTAAATGGCCTGGGGCTGGGGGGACAAAGGCTGCTCGGTCAGGCAGGAGCACCAGCCCTGCTCAGGAAGAGAGCTCCACCCCGAGAGTCGCTCTAGTCGCTCCAGCCTTGCCTGGTGGCGCTCTGCCCCTCACAGCTCTCTGGTTCGGAGTCAGAAACCAATGACATGTGTCTTCTAAGCACGGTAGTCCCTTCCCTTTGAGGCTCAGTTTTCCCTCTGTAAACTGGGGATTGTTCTCCCTCACTGACCCACCCCAGCCAGTAGCCTCCAGTGCCCGGTGGAACCACTACCCAGCGTCCCCTCCATCCACATAGTGGCCTGGGTGCACAGCTGGGGAGGTGAGCGCAGGCTGAACCTCAGCAGGTGCTTTCAGCAGGGCCCGGAGCTGAGGGGCTTCTGTCCTGGGCTGTCCACTTGCTCCATCTCCTCATGCTCCACAGCCAACCAGGGGATTAAACCCTCCCAGCTCCCCAGCACCCTGCTGAGAGCCCACCTCACTCTAGAAAACCACTTTCTTTTTCACTGATACATTGTCTTCTACACTTGATCTCAGCCAAAAGGCGATACACTGTCTTCTAAATCCTACTGTGAAGGGTGTCAATTAAAACATCATCACATAAAATAGTGCAGCTGATGCCCTGGCTGGTGTGGCCCAGTGGCTTGGGTGTTCCGCAAACCAAAGATCACTGGTTCCGTTCCTGGTCAGGGTATGTGCCTGGGTTACAGGCCAGGTCCCCAGTGGGGGGCGATCTCAGGAGATCACCCATCAATGTGTCTCTCACACATCCATACTTCTGTCCCTTTCCTTCCCTGCTCTCTAAAAATAAATAAACAAAAATCTTTGAATAGAATAGTCCAGCTGCTTTGGACAAGTCTGGCTATTTCCCAGCCATCCCATATGAGCCAGCAAGTCCACTCCTAGGTATATACATACCCAAGAGAAAAGAAAACCTGTGTCCCCACAAAAACCTCTATGTGCATGTCATTCGTAACAGCCAAAGAGAGAAACAACCCTAATGTCCACCAACCAATGAAAACAAACAAAAGGGGGAAGTTCACACACTGGAATACTGTTCAGTTATAAAAAAGAACCGCTATAGGCTACAATACCAATGAACCTTGAAAACATTATGCAAAGTGGAAGATGCCAGTCACGAAGGGCCTAGGTTCGTGTATATGAAATGTCTGAACAGGCAGATATAGAGAGACAGGAAAATCCGCGGTTGCCAGGGCAAGGGGAGACGGAACGACCGCTAATGGGAACAGGACCTGGGAGGGAAGGGGGAGCAAGAAGGCTTTTAAACGGATCATGGCGAGCACCGCTAAAAGCCACTCAATGGTACTTTAAAATAAGTGAACTGGATGGTATGTGTATTAAATCCCAATAAAGCTGTTAAAAATTATATTTTCACCTGCTACTTCTAAAAAGTAAAACTCCAAGGAACAGATTTTCTAACTATGAAAGCCAGCCCGGGTCAGTGGGCGGATTCAAGGTTAAAGGAGATGATGTGTGCGCATGCGCGTGCCATGCGCGGGAGGGGCAGTGCAGCCCTGCGCTAGCTCAGCTCCACTCCCACAGCGGTGCCCACATCTCGGGGTGCCAGTGAGGCCAACATGACACAGCCCTTCAGAGGCGGCAGCCTGCTAGCGGGTCCCCCACTTCCACTCATCTCCTCTATGATCCACCACCCACACCTCACATTCCTGCTCACTGTTTCCCAAAGGCCCCCGTCTCACCTAAAGATGCATCTGTCACACTGACCCCTCGTGGCCACATCATCTCTTGAGGCTGGTCCCTGCCCCAGGACCTCACTGTCAGCAGTTCCTTCTCCCAGGAATGCTCACACCCCGAAATCTTGGCCGGGTTCTCTCCTTCACATATTTTAGGCTTCTGCTTAATTGTCAGCTCCTCCAAGACCATCCTATCACCCCGCTCCCTCCCCAGCGTCGTTCCTCATCTTCCTAGACTGCTTCACACTTCGCTGCTGCACCTCACATTACCCAAAATGTTTCCACTTACTGGTTTATGCTGGTATGTTCTCCCACCAAAACATGAAGGCAGGACTGGGCCCTGTGGACCTCATTACCTCTGAGGTCTGGCCCCTCCGATGTTTTTTAAATGAATGAGCAATCACACATGTGGTTGGCAGCTAGCAACCTGGTCTGCCTCCCCAGCATTCCTGGTGAACAGGGGACCCAGTGCTCTCACACATGGGAGGGGGAGTGAGCACATGACCTAACCTTGGCCACTCAGAACCTTCCCTGCAACTTTATACAGAAAAGCCTGAACTGAGTGGGAGAATCGTCAACAGGCTGCAGCACAGCCAGTGCGCCCCGACACCCTGATGTTAGCCCTGCTCTGGCACTTTCTGGCCAAATGAACCAACAAACTCCATGTTGGACATAAATCAGACTGAGTTGGGTTTCTGCCCCTTGGATTCTGATAACTTGAGGCTATTCCTGCCTACAGGATTCCCGACCCACCAAGATGCTCAGTAAATGTGTGAGACTCTACAAGAGGAAGGGTTCAGCCCACAGGTGGCAGGCCAGCACCTCCAGGTTCCACCAGCCCGAAAGCTCCTCCCCCTGCTGTTAGGAGCATCTCAGTTTTCCTTCGGGGTACCTCTCTCCCCCACTGGCAGTGTTTCAGGCAGGCACGTGATCTGGGTATGGCCACCCAGGGGCCTCTGGACAACTCGAGGCAATGCGCATCAGCCTTCGGCCTTTTTACCTCCCTTTTTGAAAATATTGGGCAAGAGGTGCTCTTTATCTACTGGGGTGGCGGAGCTGGTAAGATGTGGGTTTGAGCTGACACACCCTGGGGAGAGCTGCCTGTGAGGAAAGACCGCACATGGACCAGTACTCGGGGAGGGAGAGAAGAGAGAGTTCCTACAACACAGGTGGAGCCCAGGTGTGGCTTTTCGTTTCTGGGAGCCCAGGACATTATGTTTGTTGGCTAAGCCATTTGAGGTGTGTTTTCACACATTCAAACTGAGGTTATTCTGACCCCAAGAGCCCCCAGCCCCCACCCTGGCTTGGTCCTGCCTTCAAATGCACCCCACTCACGTCAGGCTTGAAGGGTGGCTCCAGCATGCCAGCTCCCAGACGCTTGAAGTTCAGTTTCTTAAAGAGGGGGTGCTCCTTCACCTCACGGGCACTGCCTCCACGACATCCCAGCCGCTCGGCAGGGTCCTTGCAGAGGAGCTGTAGCAGGGGAGGGGGGTCAGGGTGGCCTCGGCAGAAGTGCCCCCGGCCCGGCCCAGACTTCCCGCCGGCCGCCGTACCTGGGAGCAGAGAGAGCGGGCCTGCGGGGAAAAGCGATCGGAGTACTCCTCAGGCACCTCCTTCACCAGCCGCTCTACCTCCTCCCGCTTAATCTTCTTTTTCCTTTGCTGGAAGGGCGACTGGCCAGCGATCATCTCGTACAGGAGGCAGCCAAGTGCCCACCAGTCTGGGCTGAATGTGTACCGCTCATTCTTCACCACCTCCGGAGCTGGGCGGGTGGCACAGGAGTCGGGGTGAGCAGGAGATAGGGGCGCCCCAGGAGCGCCCAGCACATGTCAAGGCTCAAACACCATCCAGCCAGGCCAGCACCAGCAGTGGCCTGGTGGGGACCGTGGTGAGAAGGTGAGCACACACCTCATCAAGGAGAGCTGACGTGGCCTGGCGGGGGGCCGGGTCTAGACTAACTGTTCAAAGTCAAAAATCCGCATTTTTAATGTGAAGCTGTCTGGTTTATTCACTGTTGGCAACAAATTCTAAATTGTTTTAAAAATCACTTGAAGCATAATCAATATAATTTAAGACAAAAAAATAATTTGATTGACTGGCTGGGTGGCTCAGTTAGTTGGAGAGTCATCCTAAGTACCAAAAAGTGGCAGGTTCAATTCCCCATCAGGGCATGTGCAGGAGGCAACCAACCGATATGTCCCACAAGGTGTTTCTCTCTCTCTTAAATCAATAAACATATCCTTGGATAAAGATTTAAAAAACTTAAAAATTCAAAATAATTTTGTCCCAGCTGGTGTGGCTCAGTGGATTGAGCACCAGCCTGCAAACAAAGGGGTCGCTGGTTCAATTCCCAGTCAGGGCACATGCCTGGGTTGTGGGCCAGGTCCCCCCAGTGTGGGTGCATGAGGGGCAGCCATACATTGATGTTTGTTTCCATCTCTTTCTCCCTCCCCTCCCCTCTGTCTAAAAGTAAATAAATAAAGTCTTTAATAAAATCTTAAAAAAAAAGTCTTTAAAAAAACTTTTTTGCTCAAAACACAAATGAGGCCCATGCGGCCACCAGGCTGTAACCTGTGGACTCAGTCACGGAAGGGAGGAGGAAAGTCACCTGCTGGACACCTACACTGCCTGTGGGGCAGGGACCTTGCCTCTGTCGCCGCTCCGCCTTTGAGGCCACCCTGGTACCAGCTGTGATGACCACAGTCAGGGACAGTGAGGTCGGGGAGGTGAAATGTCTGGCCCAGGCACACACCACCAGCAGGATCAGGGAAGAAACCACCTGCAGCTGGGAATCTGCGTTCTGTGTCACGGTCCCAGAGGGACACCTGGGGCCTCATCTCAGCCCTGCCCCACGTGGGTACTCCCACTGAGCGGGGGCAGGTCAGGGGAGTGGAGGGCTGGGGCCAAAATCACAGTTTGAGTTCCCTCACTGGTGTCTCCCGAGAGGCCTGCCAACAGGAGCTCAGTGAGTATTCAGTGAGTGAGTGAAGTGGCTTCGCACGTTGTGTGGGGCCCCGAGTCATGACCTCCTGATCGACAAGAGAGGGGCAATAGCTCTTTCTAGTCCCTGAGACACAGGAGATTCCCAAACAGAAGTGGGAGGACTCACCCATGTAGCCCACGGTGCCCACTCGGCCTTTGATGGTCTGGCCCTCGGGCACGTGCACAGCCAGCCCCAGGTCGGAGATTCGGATGTGACCTGAATGTGGGGGGAAAGTGGGGAGCCCAGTAAGCAGGTGGGCAGGACCCCACCCCACTCCACCCTACCTCTGTGGCCCCCCCACCCACCATGGTCATCCAGTAGAATGTTCTCTGGCTTCAGGTCCCTGTGGGGAGAGAAGGCAGGGTCAGACGCCGCTCAGTTGCCACGCAGTCAGACAGGGCCACCCCCTCCCCGCTTGGTTGCCTCCTGGGAGGAGATGTGCAGTAAGGTGCAGGAGCCATTTGCTGCCAGGGTGGCAGATCACCCTGCCCTCGCCCTGCAGCAGCCCCGGCTCCAGGGAGCAGATGAAGAATGGAACCGGGACCTGGGACTCACTAGGCAAGTAGAGGGCAGCTCCCCAGGTATCATCAGTACCGTTGCTCACCCCGGTTTCGAGGAGCTCCTCCTGGTTCTCCCCATAGCCCTTTGGTGACTGCCTCTACCTTTCCTGTCTGTCAAATGGGGCTGCTCACTCATCCCCTCCGGGTCTACTGGGAGGCCTCAAGGTAATCACCACCAATGACAGTAACAGGTAGAGCCCTCACTGCCAAGCCATGCACTCCGGGCTCCTGGCTCCAGTGTCTCTTATCGAATTATATCATTTGGTCCCTATGACAATCTGCCAGGTGGGAATTATAGCCTCTGTTTTCCAGGAAAGGAAGCGGTATTGGGAGCAGGAAGCAAACTGGCACAAAGTCACAGAGACGGGGGATGACTCCAGGCTCACACCGGTGTCAGCCAGACCCGAGAGCCTGCCTGGAAGGGGCAAGTGCGGGGCCTCCAGCCAGCACGCCACAGGGCTCAGAGGGGCTTGTGGCTACTGAGCTGCCCCAGCACACCCTCGCTCTCCCACCACGTCCACTCGCGCCCAGCTGCAGTGCCCGGCGGCAGCAGAGCTGCGCACCTGTACACGATGCGCTCCCTATGCAGGTCCTCCAGGCCACAGCAAATCTCCGCGGTGTAGAAGACAGCCCGCGCCTCCGAAAAGCCAGCCTGGCCCATGTGGTAGATGTGGAACTTGAGGTCGCCTCCGTTCATCAGCGTCAGCACCAGGCACAGCGCGTCCTTGGTCTCATAGGCGTAGGCCAAGCTCACCTGTGGCCAAGGGGACCCAAGTCCTCAGGCAGGGCCACAGGCCACCTGGTGGTGGGGCTGGTGCCAGTTACCCCCAAAATCCTGTTTAGTGCCACTACAAGGGGGCCCAGCCTGCTTCCCGGGCCTGGTGTCAACACCCTAAGCCTGCCCTTCTTGGACATCTCCAAGAGTGGGAGATGGTGCCCGGAGGGGCTGAAAGGCAGGGTGGGGGGAAGAGACCTCAGCCTGGTGCATGGGAGGGCTGCTGCATGGCCAAGGGGTGGGGCAGGGTCTCCTGTCTGTACTTACTACAAACCTACTGTTCACTTTCTCCAGAATCTGCTTCTCGTTGAGTGCCATGGCCTCCCCTTTCCGCTTCTTGATCCGCTTCTTCTCCAGTTTTTTGCAGGCGTACATCTTGCCTGTTGCCCGCACCTGGCAGGCGCACACCTGCAGCCAGGGTAGATGGGACCAATGGAAACCAGCTGTTCTCTTGCTGGGCATTCGGCGGCTCAGGGTCAGGGAGGGGCTTGTTCAGGACCCATCCTACCCAGCCCATGCACTCTGCAGAGGTCTGACCTGCCACTCACCTCCCCAAAGCCACCTTTGCCCAGGACTCGGTACTGCCTGAAGGTGTTTTTGGTCACTGGCTGCCTGTGGGCGAGGGTTTGGGAAGCAAATGGCTGAGCACGGGTCCATGTAGCAGCTCCAACTGCCTGGCCTGCTCCAGCCTAGCCTTCAAGGAGCTCACCTTTCCAGCCACTTCCACTGCAGGAAACGGTTGAAGTAGATGCTGTCGAGGTAGTCGGCAAAAGGGGCCACACTCAGGTACTCGTGGGTCAGCCTGCAGAGAAGGCCCAGCCCACTCACTGGTCAGCCCGACACCCCAGGTTGTCAGCTTGATGGACCAGGCCCCCCGTTACATGCATGCTCAGCCCAAAAGGCAGCATCCTCAGCCAACCCTCTTGCTAACCCACCTAGGACACCTGTGCTGAAGTAGAGGATGCCACAGAGAGGGGAGGCAACCTGCCCAAGGTCACACAGCAGGTGCAAGACTGGGATAAGAGGCTGAGCCCCTCCACCAGCAGCTGAGCTGTTCACAGTCTGCAGGGCCCACAGAAGTGCCCTCCTAAAGGCACAGTTCTGGGCCTGCGGGAGGGAGCGGCTTACCGGGTGAGCTCCTGGAAGAGGTCTTTGCAGGGCCCCTGCTCCAGCCGCTGTGCGCAGTTGGTCACCATCTGCTCAGGGATCTCAGGGATGAGGTCAGGACCCTGGGGACAGGCCACAGACAGGTCAGTGAAGGGGGCCTCCTTGGCCAGCTGCCCAGGTCTAGGACAGAGACGGCAGATATCTCAGGCCTGCCTGTACTGGGGCGGCTGCAGGCCAGGGGTGTGTCAGCCTGTCTGGTTGCTGAACTGGGTTCCTGCCTCTCCCCTGGAAGCTGGGAGAAGCAGAGCCACCGGCAGGCTGCCCGGCCCACCTCACAGGCTCCGTGTCCGCAGTGCTGCCTGGTGGGCCTGGGGCAGCTCCAGGGCATCTGGGTCCAGGTGGCAGTCACTCCTCTCCCCGCCACCGAGCTCTGCCCACTGCCGTCACCCCTCCATCACTGCTTACTCACCGTGTGGCTCAGAAAATTCTGCATTAGCTGCTGCCCACATGCCTTCCTCTTCTCATCAGGGGTTACTTCATACTCAGCCTGCAGGGTGGGAGGCAGAGGGGCTTGAGGTCTGGGGGAAGTACCAGATGTGGGGTGCCAGGGCACACAGGCCTGGGACCTCCGTCCGCCCTGGGCTGCACTCACCACCCCATCCAGGAAGGCAATGCAGCGGGTCAGCTCAGGCCTCGTCGCGCAGAACTCTCGGAACAGCAGGCGCCCGATGGGCTGCCGCTCACATAGGCTGTGGTAGTCACGCTCTGCAGGCAGAGGTGGGATCTGCTAGGTTCCTAGACCTGGAGACTGTCGGCGGGGCGCTCCGGTCCACCCCACCAGGCCCTGGGCCCCCGCAACAGCTGGAGGTCCTGTGCTATAGCGTGGTGCCCTTTATCTTCTTTAGAACCCTCGCCACGGCCCTGAGCCAGGCACCCTACTACATCGTAGCTTGGGACTCTGAGGCCCAGAAAGGCTTAGCGATTACTCCAAGCTCACACAGGTAGGAGTATGGCTCCAAACCCAGGCCCCTCACCTCCCCCACTGTCTCCTGGCTCACACCACTTGCATTTGTCACAGTGCTGGGGTTGGGTGTGGTCTGAGGTTCCGGCCAGGCCCGGGCTGGGCCCACACCTGCCGCCTGCCTGGCGAAAGTACGGGAGGAAGCTGTGGCTTCCGGCGAGCTCTAGGCTAGGCCTCCTTCCCAGGCGATGGAAGCAGCCACGATCCACTTGCCCAGGTGTGGGTTGTCGAAGGAGCCTGGGCAACCTCGATGCTGCTCAGACTTGGGGCCTCAGCCAGGATAAGCACGAACTGGGTCTTGGTCAAGGCTTTGCTGCACCCCCCAGGGCCGAACTGGGTGGGGCTGAGCACAGGCCTGGGGCTCCCAACTCCGCCGATCTGTGGGCTGGACTGCTCCCTCTGTCCCCTAGGCTCTGCTCCCCTCAGACTGCTCCAAATGTGACACTGTCCTGCTCCCTGCATTCACCCACCAGCCCCCTGCTGTCCTTTTTGCATTTTGCCCTTCACCCATCACAAGCCCAGGAACTGAAACTGGACTGGGTGGCGAAGCCTCAGCCTGCCCCCGATCCCTAACCTTGCCGCTCTGCCCCAGGGCGAGGTCTCAGGGGAGGCTCCCTGGCACCAGCAGGTCCTCCTTGCCTCAGCACCCGGTCCCCACCCAGGCCTCACCGAGGCTGAGCCGCAGCTCCTCGCACTGGCTGATGTGGGGGAACTGCAGCATCTGTCGCCATTTCTTGCTTTTGCCTTTGCGATTCCCACTGCCACCTGTGGGAGCAAGCAGGCAGGCGCTGAGTCTGGCCACCACCGCTGAGTCTGGCCACCACCACGCCTCCCCTCCACCCTCAGCTCACTGAGGCCTCAGGGCCCAGCCCAGGCACGGCTCCCTCCCTCCCTCCAGGCAGCACCCCAGGCCTTCCTTCCACAGTCTCCAACATACCCTCCCTGGGTTCCAGGACACACATGCTCCCCTGAGCCCTCCTGCTAGGGGTCCCTGGGCTGCAAGAGCCAAGAGGATAGTACGGCCAGGCCACTGGGGGAGGGTGGGGTTTTGAGGCAGCCTCGGCCAGCCTGCTGGTTCCTAGCAGGTCGGGTTTCTCAGGTGAAGAAGGTAGAAAAGAACATGACAATGGAGGTACCTGTGTAAGTCAACACCCAGAAGGGAGAGATTCTAGGACATATGGGACATGCCTGAGAGCTGCCAGAGCCAGAGGACAACCTGAGTCACCGGGCCCTGCATCAGGGCTATCAGACACTCAAATAAGGTGGTAGCGGGGGCGTGAGGGGTGGGTTGGCACTCAGGATGTGCACCCCTGCACACCAGGGCTTCCCTGGTCCTGATACCTGTCTCATTTTACTCAGCTGACCCCTCAATTGCAGCTGCTCAGACCAAGGTAGCAGCCCAAATGCCTACTACAAAGCCAGATGTGTGTAGTGAATGTGGACCAGATGGGCGACAACAGGGAGAGGTGGGGAGTGTGGTGAACGGAACCAGGCCTGCCCGTTCTGACGGGGGTGGGGGGGGGCGGTGCGGAGCTGCAGCACAACTTCAGCTGTGGCTCGGCTGCTGCTAAGCAGGAAGGCTGGCTCAGTGTGGCCAGCTCTCCTGATTTCTTAAAAGCCACTGGGAATCCAAACTGTTATGTGAAATATTGATTCCTACTTTTTGAAAACTCCTACTGCAGCCAAATAAAACATGTGCAGAGAGCTAGCCAGATGTGACCCAAGGGCCACGAGGCTGAGAATGGTGGAAGGGGCCTGAGCCTTGGAGTCACAGACCTTGGCTGGAATCTCCAGTTCACACTCTGGGCCCATCACTTTCCCACTATAAGCCTCAACTTCTCCATGTGTACTTCGAGTCCAAAGTCACCTCCAGGGGTGTTGTGAGGGTGACTGGCAGAGCCTGTGTCCAGCACCCAGTAGGACTGTGGCAACAACGGGTGGGCCCCAAATCCAACTGCTCAATGGCAATTTCAAGCTACCACTGTCTGTTGCCTGGCCTCAGTTTCCATCTGGCCTGAAGACAAGTGCTGCAGGGGCAAGGGGCTGCCTTCTAGGGAGGGAGCAGGGCTGGGTCCCTCAATGTGCTTCCTGACCCAAGCTGCCCAGAGGAGGAAGTGTCGTTGCAGGGCACCCATTGGGAAACCCACTAGCAGCCCTCCTGCAGCCTGCGCCCAGCACATCCCACAGTCATTGCTCCACTGTGAGTAAGCAACAGACCCCCAACCCTGGCCAGGCCTCCCCAGAAGGGGAACTCCTCCCCTACCCCCACAGGTTCCTCCCCCAACCCTCCATCCGCCTGCCTCCCCCATCCGTTACTTCCTCCTCCCAGCCACATTAAGGCAGTAGCAGAGTCACATGCAAATATCCTGTTCTGGAACTGCCACCACAGTTAGTGGGGCTCCTCCCCAGCCTAGATGGTCCCCTTGCTGTGCCTCTGGGCACCTGAAAAAGGAAGGGCTATACAAGGGCTCACGCCCCCAGGGCCATCCCATTTCATCCTCACAGCAGCTCTGCCTGACCTGCCCAATTTCATGAGAAAACAGAGACCCTGAAGTGAACCAAGTTGTCTAAGACCACAAACCTGGAAGTACCAGAGGAAGGACTTGAACACGGGTCTGAACACATACACCAAGGGTTCTCAAACCACTTGGGGCCTCAGATCACTTGGCAAGCTGGCAAAGGCCCAGCCCCAAGCTGCTGGCCAGCTCATGAAGGGATTCTGATGCAGCCAGTCCATGGGCCAGGGTTTAGACTCGGGGACAATCGGGATTTCCTTTAGTTTTCATGTCCTGTCCCCAAACACGGCACAAAGAGGTTACTAAAGTTCATAGAGAAGAGATGTGTCTAGAGCCAGGCAGGTGGGAGGGACAGAGCCAGGTGGGGTGAAGGCTCCCCAGGGGAGGAACAGGTCCCCAGACTGGCCATTTCCCCTTATGCCTCACTCACACTCTGGCCAGGCAAGGCAGCGCTCTCAGCAAGCCTGAGGCCTGAACTGGCCACATCCCTGGGAGGAAGGCCTGGCCAAGCTCTCCTCACCCCTCCCTCCCTGGCTTGCTGGATGACAAGGCAGAACAGAATCGGCAGATGCCCCCAGAGGCTGGGAGGAAGGCCCGGTCCCGGACTCGATAAGGGGGACAGGAGATAAGGAAGGCTCTGGGCACTGAGGACCCAGCTGGCCATGCCCATGGCCAGTCAGCACCTTCCTGGGGTCAGTGCCCCGTGGGCAGGCAGAAGGCACCAGATGCTGGGCCAGCTGGGGTCTCTTCTGGGTTTCCTATGGGCTCTGTAGGGAGCATCCTGTGTCCTACACCTGGGTCAGCCACAGACTTCCTATGTGACCTGGGGGACAGTCCCTGCAAAGTGATGCAAAAAGATGAAGCAGAAGACTCTTTCAGCCTGGAAGCCCAGCTAAGAGGGGAAAAACTGTCATGACCTCCCTGTCTTAAGAGTTCCAAAAAGGAGGGTCTTGTTCACTGCAGGTCGCCAGCACCCTGGACAGGACACAGCACAGAGTGGGTGTCTGGTGATTAAGTTACCAAGGTGGACAACAGCAGGAGATGGGCAGACCGAGGACCAGGTCTGGCCCTTCTGTGTCCCCAAGGACACTCTAGAGCAGATGCCTACTAACATCTGGGGTGGCAGCCGTGAGGAGCTCCCTGTGCCAGGCCTTGCACTTACAGCCCAGCCAGCCCAGCAAGCTCTCTTCTCTCAAGGCTGCCTCCCTTATTTCTGTGCCTGTCTCCCCCACTAGACTGTGTGCTTCCTGAAGGCAAAATTCGTGACCCATTCACCTCTGTCCCCAGTGTCATGAAGCCCTGAGCAAGTGGCAGTCACGTTGGTACCATATGTGACCAGCTGTTTCCCCAAATCGGATATTCGTTCATTCATTCTCCAAATCTTTTACCCTGTACGCAGTTTGTGTGGGTCCAGGCTGTGCGCCGGGGCCTGGGGCCAGGGCACGTGGGGGTAAGCTGCCCCTTCCTGAGGCATCTTTTCACCTCTCCTGGGAGAGGCCTCAGAGCAGCTCTCCCGGCTCTCAGGTCCCAACTTTCCCTCTTCCGTTCTCTCGGTTCACCAGACCAGCTCATTCACCCCCTCATTCTTGCCCGCCGCGAGGGCGGCGGCCTGACCCCCGCCCCTTCCTGGGCCCGGGCTCCAGCGGGCAGGTGCGGAGGAGGACGCCGGGCCGGAAGGACTAGTGTCTGCGAGGGGTGCGGGGCACGGAGCGCGCTGCCCTAGGGGATTGGGGTGGCTGGGTCGCCCCGCCGAGCTCAGAGGCCGCGCGTCCACGCTCTTCGCACCCGGCCGCCCTCCCGGCCGCCTCACCTTCCCGGGCCTTGAGAAGCACCGTGTTCGCTACGATATTTTCGAGCTCCATGGGCTGCGGCGCCGGAGGGCCGCGCCGCCGGCCGGGATCGCGCGCGGGAGCCGGGGCCGGATGGCTATCGGCGCGGCTCGGCTCGGCTCACAGTGACCGCGCCGCGGCCTCCGGGGCCTCCGGGCCGCCGCCGCCCGCAGCGCACTCTCTGCCCCCTCCCGGGGGCCACCCTGTTGCCGGCCCGCCCCGCCCCACCCTCTGTTTACTTTACTTGGCCAATAATCGGGCGGGCACTCCCCGCGCCGTCTTCCCATTAGACAACCTCTTCATCTTTCCCCGCCCTCGGAGCCAGGGATTCGCTCAAAGGAGTAGGGAGGCGGGACTTAATAGGTTACCTCTTCCTGGTTGGTTTGCGGCAGAGTTCGGCCCCTAGGTTCGAATTTCTGGGCCTTAGTAGGTTACCGAACTGCCAATTAGGGCCGAGCCCTCAGTTGGGACACGGAGGTGTGTTCTCTGGGTCTTGCCCGGGAGGCCGGATATTCAGTCGTGCTCAGCAGTGCACTCAGATTGGGCCACCAGATAGGGGTGTGGCCCGGGTCCCTTTGGCTCGCCTAGGTTTTTCTAGGGTTTGTAGGGAGGTGGTACACTTAGAATCCTGGGCCTCTGCGGCCGAGCTGCCAGCTGCTTTGGGCCGCATTCCTTTGGGTCGGCCCATCTTGGGAGGGCGCACGTCGGAAGCGGGGAGAGGCGCAGAAGAGGCCGAAGGCCTCCCCAGCGGTTCCCCGGTCTCCGGCTCGACCGCTGCGAATGCCCTCGCCCCACCCCCGTATCCGGATGTTGTGATTTCTCTCCACCCACACGGCCTCTCCAGCCCTCGGCCTCTGCCGCCTTATAAGGCAGCGCTACCACTCCGAGACAGAGGGATGAGCTCACACCCATTACACAGGTGGGAACTGAAGTGCCAGAGGCCCAGTTGCTAGTGAGAAAACAAGGCCAAAGTTTTACAGCTGATCACCTTCTAGTTCAACATCCTACCCTCTCCACCCTACTTCACACACCAGGAAATGAAGGCTTGCCCAATCCCGGTTCTGCTTGCGAGTAAAGCAGAACCAGATTCAACTGGGCTTCTGTTACCTATACATTCATTCATCCAAAAATATAAAGCATCCTCTTTCTGCCAGGCACCGAGCCAGGTGCTGGGGAATGCAGTGGTGTCAGCAAGGTAGCCAGGTTTCCTGCTTACAGCCTAGAAGGGGGACAAAGATGATAATCCTGCAAATAAATAAGTAGAATGGCCTCACAGTGTGGTAAGTGCTGTTATGACTGGACATTAATAAAGAGAAATCTCATTTAAAATGGGATCGGGATGCCAGCAGGGGGAGCCCTCTTGGGCACTACTGCCAGAGGTTAATTCACACCCCAAAAGGAAGGAATTTCCACAGGAAGAGACACTTTGCATGTTGATGCTACTTTATGAGTACAGCAGGAGGGAGGCAGATTTCCCTTCTTACCCCGAACTCTCCCTTTCTTCCACCGGACTTCTCTTTTAAAACAACCTCTCCCAACTTCCTCCTTTTTCTCTGCAAAATAATGTTCCTTTCCTTTGCTTTTTGGATTTGCCCATGGTTTTGATATGATATGCTTGTCCTGAACTGCAATTCTCTACTACTCCTGAATAAACTCCCCTCGTTGGTAAAATGGCTGGCTGTTTTATTTTTTACAACAGCAAGACAAAATAAGAGTGAAGGGGAATGACTTAGAGTATGACAAAGTTCTGGGGAAGAGTTCAAGTAGAGGCAACAGCAAGTGCAAGGGCTCTGAGCCTAGAGTAGGTCTGGTGTGTTCAAGGAGCAGGAAGGCCTGTGTAGCTTCAGGGCCCAGGGGTCAAGAGTGAGACGAAGGAGCAAGGACACTGGCTAGATTGTGGAAGGCTTGGTAGGCCATGGTAGGGCGTTTGTGTTTCTTCAGTGCAACGTGGAGCCTTTGAAAGGATGATTAATACTTAAAAAGATCACTCCAGCTAGTGGACTGTAAGGGGGCTGGAGTGGAACCAGAGGGACTGTCAGGAGGCTACAGAACCCCGACAGAGAGGTCACGGTGGCTTGGGCCGAGAAGGTGGGTGTCGATGGGTGTGGAACAGCGACGTCTGTGTTTTTTTCATCTCGGGACACACATGAACTAAAAAATATACTCTGCGGCACACCAAAAACTATATTTTTTGCTGATCTTACAAAAATAGGTATAATTTTGATTCATTTACATCAGATGGCCATCGTTACGTTGGCTGTCATTTTTTTATTTGACAATCTAAGGCAAGCGGTCCCCAACCTTTTTGGCACTCAGGACTGGTTTTGAGCGGGGGCGGGGGAACAGGAGACAGAGCTCAGTGCCGGCCCCTTCTTAACTCCTGATGTGAGGCCGGGTTCCTAACAGGCCTCTGACCAGCGCCGGTCCGCGGCTCAGGGGTTGGGGACCCCTGGTCTAAGGAAAAAAGGTTGGTGCCCCTGACTACATAGTTAGGTATGGTATATTTTAAAAATTCTTGCAGCTCACTGGTTGAAAATTGCTGATATGGAGGAAAGTGCATAGATCTGAGACACATTTGGGAGTAAAGGTAAGTACCTTACAAGAGGGGAACCCATCTAGGACAGAGGGCAGGTGCCTCGCCCAGTGAGGGCTACTGTGTCCAAGTGAGATCTGAGAGTTAAAGAAGAATGTACAGGTTTCAGCAGTAACTGGGGAGGGGGAAGAGCCTTCTGCACAAAGGGCCAACGCATGTGCACAGCTCTGCAGAAAGAGGCAGCAAGGGCTCATGCACTTGGCCCCTGACCACAGAGCACTGGGCTCAAGTTCCAGGTGCACATTGGAGTGGGTGGGGGGCCGAGAAATGAGGCCAGGCTGTGGAGGGGTCAGGATCAGGGAGGCCTTTAGAAGCCAGGTAAGAGTTTGAACTTTATTTTTAGGGTATCGGGAAGCTGTCGAGACTGTTGTAAGCCCAGGAGCAGTGTGATCAGATTTGCTGACTCTGAGCCACACTGTGGGGGACCTGTTAGGAGTGGGGATCAAGGGCTGGGAGAGAGGGGCTGAGACTGCCTTGCAAATCTCCTGTTCTTTTGGTGCCCAGCATCCAAACACCCCTCCTCTTTAGGAGGAAACCCATGAAATGCAATGACAGGCCCTGCTTTCCACTATGGAAATCAAAGGGGAGGCAGAATTTCCTCTCTAGCTCGCTGATGCATTTTTTCAAGTCTTCCAGTTAGGTATTTGTATCCAAAGCAAGCAATGAACATTAAGACATCAGCGGGACCGGTTAGGATTCACTATGGAGGCAGTGGAAACAGAGCGGGAGGTGGCCAAGCCAAGCTCCTTCTGGAGCATGAGGATTCGGCAAGCCCCCAGGAACAATCAATTTTTTGTCTGCCTGTTGCCCAGAATTGCCTTCCGTTGTTTGCAGCTTTGAGTAACACAGGCGAGAGGCCTTTGAGAAGGAAGCATTAGAAAGAGGAATGACAGCGCCCCGTGTGGGTCAGTGGCCGGGAGTTACAAACAAGCGGCCAGGTTGAGAGCGACCTTGGAGCTGGGATAAGCAGGACTTGGTGATTGACAAGGGGTGAAGAGGGGAAGGGGTCACGCTTAAGTCTCAGGTTTTGGCTCTTCAACCCATTCTCTATCCATAGCCAAAGCAGTCTTTTTAAAAGGGGAAGTTGCCACTCACCATCTGAGATTCATGTTTCTAGGAATTTATCCTACAAATATAATTGCACGCGAGCAAAACAAGAAATGAATGTTCAGGGTTATTTTTTGCAGCATTGTCCAAAAAGATGAAGTGTATTGATTATCCTTTTCGCGGGGGTTACCAAGATACTTTTTGAAGGAATGGTACACATGGAAGAGCGTAAGTAGGTGATTTGATACAACCTACAGAAGAGGGAAGGCAGCCCCAGCGTGGATGCGCTGCTTTGGCCACCAGGGAAGCCCCCACCCCCAACCCGACCTGTGGCTGTGGAAGCTGGCCCGGGGCTTAGCTCTCCTCAAAGAGATAGATGCTCTGCCACGCCAGCCTGGGGAGCGCCTCTGCTGTGCAAGCTGGTCACAAGGTCACCCAATTCTTTGATGGATTTTGTCTGCTCATTCAAGTAATGAGTCTCCAGGAAGTCACACAAATGGGGGTCTTTTTTGTCAGCGGCCAGTTCCTGTGGTTCCTATAGTGACTGACTCACACTTCTTTCCGAGTGTAACACACACTCCATTGCGTTCAGCTCATTCTCCCAGTTGTCACGGTCTGGTTTCTCGGTATCCTGAAGGGAGACTGGTCAGTCACCTCGTTGGTTCTGCAGCCTCATCGGTTTCTCAGCATGTTCCCCCTCCTCATTAGATGGGGCAAAGTTCTTCAAAGCCACATCGTCACGTTCAAAGAGTAAGACAGGGACAGGTAGACATAGGAGGCATAGAGCTCTGGCGGTTGGTGGCTTCCTCCAGGTCCTGGTGGTACCATCTGGGTGGGTGGCGGGGGCCTCGAGGCATCTGAGGGCGCCACTAGGAGTGGAACAGGAGGGCTGGCCCTCAGCGGCCGGAGGGGATGGGAGATGGTGCTGGGTCTGTCTAAGCACCGTTGAAGCAGGAAACTTGTGGCTACTCTCAACCAAGACTTCTCTGCACTAATTGCTCTTATTTTTTTAAGTAGAAGAATATTTATAACAAAGATCTGAGTACAAATAAGTGAAACAAAAATATAAGATAATGACTAATAAAGAAAAGCTTGATTCATTGAAAAATAAATGAAATGGACAACCCAATAGTAAGACTCATCGAAGAGGGAACAAAAATGAGTAAAATCAAAATCTTTTTTTCCCATTGTTGTTCAATTACAGTTGTCCCCATTCTTCCCCTCATTGTTCTCTCCCGCCCCGTTCAACCCCCGCTCCCAAAGACAATCCCCACCCCATTGTCCTTGACCATGGGTTCTTTGTACGCGTTCCTTGACCTGATCCTTCCCCTTCTTCTTCTTTTTTTTTAGATTTTATTTATTTATATGGGGACTCAGTTCACAACCCAGGAATGTGCCCTGACCAGGAATCGAACCACAACGGTTTGGTTTGCAGTCGGGTGCTCAATCCAGTGAGCCACAATCCACCTCCTTAATAGTGACTTTAAGGTACAGGAATACTATGTACCTTAAAAATAAAAAAGTGTGCAGCTGCTCTTCCTGCCCTGGTATAGACCACCTCCAAAATCCATCGTTAAATGAAATAGCAAAGGGCAGAACAGTGTGTAAGGTTTGCTACCATTTCTGTGCAAAGGATCAGGATACACTAGCTTGAGCTGCAGTAACGAATAATCTCTAACTTTCAGTGACTTAAACCAAGTTTACTTCTCAGGTTCACACATGTCCAATGGAGGTTGCTGGGAGGTGGAGAGACTCCTCCACTCAGAGTCGGCCATCAGAGACCTATGGTGATAAGGGCTCCATCTCAAGTTGTGCTTCCACCACAGCTGTGAAAGGAAATGTGAATCCCCTGTGGCCTTGAAGGCTTGCAGACGGAAGTGAGGCAAGTCCCTCCTGTGCGCATTTCATTGGTCAAGGCAAACCACGTAGCCACAACTGACTTGAAAAGAGTGTGGGGTACAACACCACGGGGAAGATCATGTTTTCCAAAGATGAGGGTGGCACTAAACTCCCATCCCACGGACACTTTTGCAGTGTGACCTTACCATCTCCACGTTGAGAGGTGGGCTCTGATTCCCCGTCCTTAGCGACCCCTGTTGTCGGTGGAATCTGAGGGAAGCAATGCACACGCAGTCTGAAGCTAGGTCAGAAGGGCCTACGTAGCCCGGTTCCCAGACAATGGTCACTCTCCGGAAGCTTCTCTTGAAATGTTCCCTCGGAATCAGCAGCTATTACATGACGAGTCCAAACGGGATGGAAAGGCCACATGGAGGTGCGCTGTGTGTACGAGCGAGGAAGTCTCTGAGCAATGATTCCAGCTCCCGGTGGTTGGAATCAGCCCCAGCCCTGGACGTGTCCCCAGCTGAAGGCAGTGTCGTTTGTGGCAGAGAGACAAAGTCATTGCCGCTGGATCCACAAAATCCATGAGCATGTTAAAAATAGTTGTAATTTTACACCGCTAAGTTGGGAGTGTTTTATTTTTTAACACAGAAATGGTTACCTGGACCCTGGCTGATGAGGCTCAATGATTGAGTGCCAGCCTGTGAACCAAAGGGTCCCTGGTTCGATTCCCAGCCAGGGCACATGCCTGGGTTGCAGGCCAGGTCTTGGGTAGGGAGTATGTGAGAGGTAACGACACACTGATGTTTCTCTTTCTCTCTTTCTCCCTTCCTTTCCCTCTCTAAAAATAAATAAATAAAATGTCTAAAAAAACCATATAGCATAAAAAAAGAAATAGTTACCTGGAATAACTATTATTGGTAACGATGTTATTGATTATAGTTGTGAGCAACACTCATCAACGACCGCAGACGGATTTGCCCCCACAGGCACGGACACGCGAGGCTGGGGAACACTGGTTGCTTCCAGGAAGCAGATTAGTGGTCAGGGACAGGCGTGGGAAGGAGGCTTTCCCTCATCAGCATTTTGGACTTTTAATCTCTCTTTTTTATCTTGATTTTTAGAGAGGGAGAGGAAGGGGGACAGAAAGAGAAACGTCGCTCTGTTGCTCCACTTAGTTGCGCACTCATTGGCTGCTTCGTGCGTGCGATCCGACTGGAGATCAAACCTGCGACCTGGGCACAGCGGGACAGCATTCTAAACGCCTGACCTACCCGGCCGGGGCTGGGCTTTGCGTCTCGTGTCACAATACTGCATTGCTTATTTTACTTTAAAGACAATCAACCTGACCTTATTGATCTATTCAGAACCCTCCAGCAGCCTCCTGGGATGGGCAGCCTCCAAGACAGGCCTAGTGCTCCCACCCCTTAGTATTCCTCCCCCCTCCATGGGATGCCCTTCCTTTGACCCTGGGCTGGACCTGATGACTCACTTCTCTTTTTTTTTTTTTTCTAAAGATTTTATTTATTTATCTTCAGAGGGGAAGGGAAGGAGAGAGGGAGAGAAATATCAATGTATGGTTGCTTCCTGTGCATTCCCTGCTGGGAACTGGCCTGCAACCCAGGCATGTGCCCTGACTGGGAATCGAACCGCGATCTCTTGTTTCACAGGCCCGCGCTTAATCCACTAAGCTACGCCAGCCAGGGCTCACTTCTCTTTTTAAAATATATTTTATTCATTATGCTCTTACAGTTATCCCATTCCCCCCTTTATTCCTCTCTGCTCTGCACACCCCCTCCTATCTGCATCCCCCACTTCAGTTCACGTGCATGGGTCATATATACAAGTTCTTTGGCTTCTACATTTCCCATACTATACTTACCCTCCCCCTGTCTATTTTCTACCTACCATTTATGCTTCTTATTCTCTGTACCTTTTCCCCCTCCTTCCTCCTCCCCGTCCCCACTGATAACCCTCCATGTGATCTCCATTTCTGTGATTCTGTTCCTGTTCTAGTTGTTTGCTTAGTTTGTTTTTAGGTTCGGTTGTCAAACCGTGAGTTCGTTGTCCAGTGACTCACTTCTAAGGAAAAGAACGTAGCAACAGTGTTGGAGGGTCACTTCCCAGATTAGGTCACTAAAAGGCTGTGGCTTCCGTTTCAGGCGCCCCTCTCACCTCCTCGCTGGCTCACCCTGAGGGAAGCCAGCTGTCCTGTTGTGAGCTGCCCTATGGAGAGGCCTACACTGCAGGGAACTAAACAAGGTCTTCAGCTAACAACTAAGCCTTGTGAATGAACTTGGAAGTGGGTCCTACCCCAGCCAAGAGTCCTGCAGCCTGGTGAGAGGCTGATCCTGAGGCACCCAGTTAAATAGTGCCCAGGTTCTCGACTTACAAAAATTGTGGCACAATAAATCTTTGTTTTTTAGGCTGTTGAATTTGGGGACAGTTTGTTATCTTTCATTAGCAACAATAGATGGCTAATTTACTTCCCATTACACTTTAAAATAAGCCCTGGCGGGTGTGGCTCAGTGGACTGGGCGCCGGCCTGAGAAGCACAGGGTCGCTGCTTTGATGCCCAGTCAGGGTAAGTGCCTGGGTTGAGGGCCAGGTCACCGGTGGGGGGTGTGCAAGAGGCAACCACATACTGATGTTTCTCTCCTTCTCTTTCTCCTTCCCTTCCCCTCTAAGAATAAATAAATTTAAAAAATAAAACAAAACTCAAGCCCCTCCCACAGCCCACCAAGGCCCAACCTGATGTGGGCTGGTGTAGCTTTCTCCCACGCTCTCCTGCTCCCACTCCCTCCAGCTGTGCTGTGAGGTCAGCCACTTGCTGACCTTCTCTCTGCATCCACCTGGAGCTGCACTGTCCAAACGCAGCAGCCACTAGCCACACGTAGCTATTTAAATTAAAACGAACTCAAATGAAATAAAAAGAAAATTCAGTTCCTCAGTCACCTTTCGAATGCCTAGGAGCCATGTGCGACAAGTGGCCACCATACTGGACGACACAGAGAGAGAGTATTTCCATCACCACAGGAACTGGAAAGTATGCATGGGTGGTAGTTCTGACCTCAGGAGCCTTGGGATCCCAGGGCTCAAATGGCGTCACTCAGTGTTTGTCTTTCCCGTATTCTGACTCTGCTTTCAACCTGTGTTGTTTGCATTGCCAGGCAGGTTTTCCCTCTGAGATGTTAAAGATGACTGCCAGCAGTACCAAGCTTACTTCTCACCAATGTGGCAACTTATATAAAGAGAGAAAGCCTCTATCTTTAAAAAAATATTGTTTTAATTTATTTTTAGAGCAATGGGAAGGGAGGAAGAAAGAGAGGGAGATATCAATGTGTAGTTGCCTCTTGTGCGCCCCCCTACTGGGGACCTGGCCTGCAACCCAGGCATGTGCCCTGACTGGGAATTGAACCTGCGGACCCTTTGGATTGCAAGCCGGTGTTCAATCCACTGAACCACACCAGCCAGGACAAGAGAAAGCCTCTATCTTGATTCCTGCAAAAATCCAGGGGCTGCCCCTCAATGGCTTGATTTGAGTCGGGTGTTCATCTTATCGCTGAGGGCAGAGAGAGGCAGTGTGTTCCCATTTGTTAGGTCTGGATCACATGTCCTCTCCACCCCCAGCTGAGGGGTGGGGTGATCTTTATTTTTTCATTAAATATTTTATGTATGTATGTATGTATGTATGTATTAAAGAGAGGGGAAGGGGGGAGAAAGAGAGGGAGAGAAATATCAGTGTGCAAGAGAAACATCAATCAGTGATCGAACTCACAACCCAGGCATGAACCCTGACCAGGAATCGAATTGGTGACTTTTCACTTTGCGGGACAATGTCCACTGACTGAGCCGCATCAGTCAGGGCTGGAGTAATCTTTATTTTGTCCACGTTGATGAGGAGGGGAAGGCAAGGGGTCTTTCTCGAAAGAACATTGAGGGGCTAAAAAGGTTCTTGGACTAATTCTGACGAGTGTAGAGACTCCCTCACACCAAAGAGCAATCCTCAGACATGGGGTCCCACAGGTAAAGGGCTCAGCCCCACAGGGCAGGGTTGCCCCTACTCTTCACAGGCCAGCTGCAGTCCAAGTTACTGCCTCTGCCTGTGCCTGCCTGCCCGTGAAGGGCTCTGCTGCTTAGGTGTGACTGCTTTGCTGGGTGGCTCCCAGAACTCACTCACTCACTCACTCACTCGATTACCAGTCCATTACAGAGGATGTTAAAGGTTACAAGCCAACAGCCGGGTGAAGAGATTCAGAGAGCAAAGTCCTGAACAAAGGAGCTTCTGTCCTCTCAGAACCGTGGGCCGTGGCCATGGTGTGTGGAAGTGTTTCCTTTCACAGAAAGGCAGCTCTCCTAAAAAGGGGGCCGGTGAGCTGCCCTCATGGGGTTTTATGGAGACTTCATTACACACTCATGATTGATTAAGTCAGTGATTTTCAAGTGGTGCACCACAAGAATTTTTAAAACACGCAATACCTGACTACTTAGTCAGGGGCACTGGCCTATTTTCCCTTAGATTGTCAACTTAAAAAAAAATTACAACAGCCAACACAACAATAGCTGGCCAGCGCGAATGAATCAAAATTATACCTACTTTTTTTGTCAAATCGGCAAAAAACAAATTTTAGTAATTAGTTTATGGGCGCCATGAGATGACAAAGTTTGAAAAATCTCTGGAATAAGCCAATTATGATCTCTTCCCCTGACCAGAGACTGGTTTAGGGGTGTCAGGTGTCCCAATGAGCCATGAGTGGAGGGCTGCTTGGGGTTTTTGTGTGGCAGGTTTCTTCATTTCTAAGGCTTTACTGGAAGGGGAAGTCTTCTTCTTACTGAAGTTTATGTGACTTCTGGAGCCGTGGCAGCCATTATGTGACTATGAGGGAGTCAGCCTGAAGGTCTGCACACGGAGGACCATAGAAAAGGAAATAGCAGAAACATCTTGGGTTCTTGATGACATGGTGAAATCACGGAAAGCATTGCCCCTGGAGCCCCTCTGTCCAGATCTCTGGCAATGTGAAAAGATGAATCTGAATGTCCTTACTGCTTACTTAAGCTTGGTTTTCAAAGGCATCATGACACTGCCAGACCCTCTCACCACCCTGGGCAGTCCACTCAGGATTCACAGTCCTGGGAGAGAGCCCTCGTTAACCAAATTTAGGACTATTTTTTTTTCAATAAAAAAGTTCAACCAAATTCATTTGAAGATCTAACTGGCTTCATTAAGCAATTCATGAGTTGGGAAGCATCCCATCTAGCAACTAGAAAGGCACTCCAAGGAGCTGTATGAACCAGAAGGACTGGAGGAAGCGGGTGGGGCAGGGGCACTCTCAGTGAAAGAAAAGAAAAGGTTAGTTTGGGGCCTGATGTCTTTTCTTTAGGGGAAGAGAAGAGGAAGGGTTTTTATTATGAAGATTTCCTCTTCTTTCTATAGGGGATGGTGAGGGCCTATGTGGCAGGTGCTTGACCAGAAAAGTCCAGACTGGTTGATTAAGATTATGTTTCTGGGAGAAGATGAGGCTGCAGTTAGATCAGGTATTAAATCTACATTTGGTATCATGGGCTTTTAGCACAAGTGATGCCATTTTGGCCCTATGGTTTTCTTTTTGTTTTCTCTAAACAGGTCTCTCTGGCTTTGCTGTGGTGGGGAGAGGGCGACCTGGTTCATGAGGCTTCCACAGTGGGAGAGGGTCGCTAGAAATTACCTTTTCACCACATAGTGGGGGAGGAGTAACCCACCCAATAGAAGAAACTAGAGACAAGAGGGAAAGGAAAAGAGAACAGATGTTGAGCATCCAAATCCCCATGAATGTCCACCTTTGGCCCCAAAGGATTTTACGGCCCATCTCACACTTCCTACAAAGCACCCTGCGCTCAGCACATTCCCCATCTGACATGCTGCATCCAGGCTTCTGTGAAGCTGTATTACTCAGTCTGCCTGGAAGCCTTTGCCCAGCCCCCAAACCCTTACTCATCGTGAAGACTTGTTCATTCCAAAGGCCCTTCCATTCCTAGGAGGAGCCAATACGGGCCTAGGCCTGGGACGCGGTCTGTGCCCAGGTGCAGTCAAGAACTGACTTGAGCCGCTTTCACTGTAATGAGCTTGGCTAAAGCTAGTTTCACTTTCTGTTACCTTTGAAAACAACTGTCGAAAAGGTGCCCAACTTCTCCTGCCCTCCACTGGCTGGGTTTGTGTCCCTGGAAGACTTCCCTGACCTTTCTTCCAGCAGAAGGAAGAAATTGCTACATTCTGTCTCCACTTCATTTCCCAGACTATTTTGTATCAGTCAGGACTCCTTTGAAAACTAACAGAAATGCATTTGATTGCTTTTACTCATTCAGGTAACCAACAATTCTTGAGGGTTCTGGTTTTAGCACCCAGGCCCTCCAACAAAGTCATCGGGGATCCATCCATCCGTACTAGTTGTCAAATGCTGGGTAACGAATTGCCCTAAAACTTATGGCTTCAATCAACAATCAATGACCATTCCTTACAGTTTCTGAGGTTCAGGAATTCAGGAGCAAAAATATTATGTTAATTATGCCTTAATAAGAACAAAAATTCGGGAACAGCGCGGCTGGAAGGCCCTGGCTTGCGGTGGCTCAAGGGGCTGCAGGCCCAATGTTGGTGGAGGCTGCAGTATCCACTCCTACGGCCGCCCCTTCCCACCGCTGTCAGACTGCACTTCTTCCCCACACAGGCCTCTCTGCAGGACCGAGGGTGTGTCCCCACCGCCTGGCTGCTGCCCGCCCCCCTCCCCCGCCCGAGGGAATGATCCAAAAGACCACGGCAGAAACCTCAGTGCCTTTATGACCTGGTCTCGAAAGTCGAACACCATCACCCCTGCCGGTTTCCCTTGAACACACAGAACAGCTCCGACTCCGTGCAGGCACAGACTATTCACAAGGGTGCGCACTCATCGCAGGAGCTGTGATCACAGAGGACCATCTTGGAGACTGCCCCCCACGTTGACCCTCATCATTCCTTCTTGGTTCGCTCCGCATGTCGACTGTGTGTAGGCTTCATTCTCAGGCAGGCCTTCTCCAAGCAGAGACAAAGATGGCCATCACCATCTCCAGGCTCCCGTTCTTAGCGCCTCTAGGAGGAAGAAAGTCCCCTTTTCCCAAAAGCTCTGGTGAGGAAGTCCCAAAGCTGCCTCTGACGGGACAGACTTGTGTATATACACGCTTCTCTTTCAACCAGTCGCTGCGGTCCACAGGTGCCAGGCTCATTGGACGACCTGAGGCCACACCCCCAGCCTTAGGATGGCAGGCAGAGTGGGCAGCACTAGAGACTCATCGAGGGAATAAAGGAGTGGTTCTCAAAGGAAAAATCAGGGCGCCGTTACTGAACCAAGGTTAGCGGACGTTGGGCAGGAAAAACAACGCATGTTCCCTCCCTTGTGCTCCAGCAGCACATGTGTCCCCCGTGTTCTAGCGTTTTCCAGGGGGATCATTCACTTTCTCGGCTCACTTTCTGTGGCTGGTAGAATTCTAAGATGGCCCCCCAAGATGCCCACTCTTGGTGTACGCTTACCTTCCCCCTGTAATTCAATCAAACGCTAATCTAGATGCTTCTGTGGAAGAATGCTGCAAAGGTAATTAAGGTCCCAAATCAACTGACTTTAAGATAGGGAGGTTCTCCTTGGTGGGCCTGGCCTAATCAGGTGAGGTCCTAAAAGGAACAGTGTTCTTCCTGGTGAAGGAGATTCAATGCCCGAGAGAGAGTCAACATGGGGGAGCCTCTGCTGCTGGCTTGGAAGATGCCTAGGACCCTATGGCCAGAAATGCAGGCAGCTTCTAGGAGCTCAGGTGGGCCCCGGCTGACAGCCTGCAAGGGAACGGCGGTGTCGCTCCTACAAATGCAAGGAGCTGAATCCTGCCAACCACCTGAACAGCCTGGAAGTGGATTTTCTCCCAGAGCCTCCAGAGAACTCGGCCTTGGTCTCCCTTTTGTGAGACCCTGAGCAGAAAAACCAGTCACGTAGTGCCAGACTTTCAACCTGTGCGTTTGTGAACTAATAAGTGGATATTGTTTTAAGTTGTGAAGTTTTCGGTTCACTTTAGGCACAACAGAAAACGAGTGCACTTCCCAATGGATCCTAAGATCCCTATCGCAGGGAGCTTCTCTTGGGTCTCCTTAACCTCTCCATCCCCAATGGGACTTGGAACATAAGAAGTCCCTCTTCCTGAGTCCAGTCCCACTATCTGAGAAAGAGAGGGGGACCCCAGCTCCTCATCATTTTACCCTGACCCCCCAACTGCCAGCTCCCTGCTCTTGGGGGCCTGCTGAGGAAGTTGCTCTGATTGGCTTCCCACAAACAGCCTGTGCCCCAGCAGGCCCAGGAGGGCGGCTCGACCAATCTCCACTTCCCAGGCCTCAGGGACCTTTGGTCAGCTCCATCGACCGGGACTCCTGGGCAGGCGGCTGAACCCACGGACAGACCGACGCCATGAGGGCTCTGCTGCTCCTGGGGTCCCTGCTGCTGAGCCTGGAGTCGGTGCTTTCGGTGAGGGCTGCGGGCACCGGGGGAACTGTGCTGGGGTGACCCTGGGGGTCCCTATCACAGCCTGGGTGGCTGCCCACGTCCTGTTGGTCCAGGTGACCTGTGTGGAAGGGTGAGGGCAGCCCAGGAGGCCCAGGCAGGGAGAGAGACGCCAGAGCCTGTGGATCCAAGGGCCCAGCCTGTGTTGCTGGAGGAGAGGCTCCTTGAGAAGGAAGGAGGAAGAAGGGGTCTGGGTCTCTTGAGGAAATCTCTGCCTTTCTTGGTTGTGAGAAGAAGCTGGGGACCTGCATGGGCCCAGGGGCAGGCTACAACTCTCTGGGCAAACTCCCTGCCCTCTTCCCTCCTCCTGTAGCCTCCACCTTGGAAGGACCCCAAGGTGCGTGAGCGTACAGCAGATGAACACGCAGTGGGTAAGTAGCCCAGCTTTGCCCCCTAAGATGCCTTTGGGTGGGAATGAGTAGGGGCGCGGTGCCAATGGTCAGTCCCGGGCTCTTGGAGCGATGGGCAGGATCCTGGACACAGCTGTCACCCTTGTCCCCACAAGGGTCATCTGGCTGGCGTTCAGACCTGAGTGCCTGCTGTGTGCCAAGTCTACGCCGATGGGCACTGGGGCCCAGAGGGCTAGTGAGCTGTGTGCTCCTTGAGGGCGGGGCTTGGGCTGTACCCGAGGGCCCACTCCAGCACCTGCCACTTTTCCTTGGTTTCCCCAGCCTCCCCATGCTTTTCCCGTCCTCAATATGTCTCACAGGCATCGGTCATGCCACACAGAGGCCACAGTCCTTGATAGACAAGGAAAGATCAAGAGCAGGGCGCTGGAGCCCAAATGCCTCTCCAAACTTCAGCTTCCCCCACTGTAAGACTGGTAGAGGAAACACCTTAGGGTGTAGAGAAGGAGAAATGACTCCTAAACCCCTGTTAAAGCACTCAGCTCATTGTCAGGTGCATGGTCAATGCTTAAAATATGTTCGTTTTTCTAATTCAGCTCCCTTGTAGTTGAGGATGTCTGCCATCTCCCCCCTCCCCAAACCCTACCAAAGCTCCCCGTTGCCTTCATTCTTCCAGGCACTAAATATTCACCTAAAGTTGTGAACTGATGGTCCCTGCCCTGGTGGGCCTGGCCCCTTAGCATGGCATGGCACTGAGGCCCAGCACATCCAGCCCTGACTCCCTCTGCCTCCTCTCCTCATTGCTCCATACCCAGCCGAACTGCTCTCTGCCCTCTTGCCTGGTCCAGCCTAGGTGCCCTACCCTTGCCTCATCACCTCCTTAGGATGATCCTCCTCTCTGTCCATCCCATTTGCCTCTTAAAAATCCATTTTGGGCCCTGGCCAGGTAGCTCAGTTGGTTAGAGCATCATCCCGATACACCAAGTTTGCAGGTTTGATCCTCAGTCAGGGCATATACAAGAATCAACCAATGAATGCATTAATAAGTAGAATGATGAATTGATGTTTTTCTCTCTCTCTAAAATAAGATAAAAAAAATTTTTTAAGTCCATCTCAGACCCCTCTCTCTTCCCTTACTGTCCTGTCCCTTGTGTGGTCTTCTGCAAGTGCCTCTGTGCCTTTAACGCCAAAATAGCAGCTAATGCTTATTGAGCAAGTACTATGTGCCAGACTCAGCGCTAAGGGTTTTACAGGTGCTCTCTCATTTACCCTTCACAATGCTCCTCTGAAATAGATACAGACATTTCTTGTTATTTGCGTTAGTCACTATGAACACTGAATTAGCAAACCCTGAACAATTGCTCCTAGAGGAGGTAGAGACTTGGGTTCCTGTGAGTCATTGGCCACACAGTTTTCATCAACTGTCAACATAAAACCTTGTTGCATGTGTGATTCTGCTCAAAGACACCTTGCTTAATATGCACAGTTGGTTCGTTAACACTGAACTCCCAGCCAATGGCATTGCGCTCCTGCCTAGACGAAACTCACCCAGGATGCTTCTCTGCTCCAGAAGGCAAGTTGTGGCCCCCTCACACACTGGACACAGCACTTTGGCACAGCGGGGACCGTTTTCAACAGCAAAAGCACAAACTGTGAACAACGTGGCACTAAACAGGACAAATGTCAAAAGGACACTTGTTCACAGCAGTAGAGCTGGGACAAGAAGCAGTGCCACCTGGTTTGACCTCGGCTGGAAACATGGGCTTCTCTGGTGGCTCAGACTCTGTGCGTCCACAAATGACAGTGAAAGCCTCTGGAGAACTGAGTGGGGTTTTACAGGCAAATTTTTTTTTCAGGAAATTCTTTTTTTTTTTAAAGATTTTATTTATTTATTTTTTAGAGGGGAAGGGAAGGAGAGAGGGAGAGAAATATCAATGTATGTTTGCTTCCTGTGCATTCCCTGCTGGGAACTGGCCTGCAACCCAGGCATGTGCCCTGGCTGGGAATCGAACCGCGATCTCTTGTTTCACAGGCCCGCGCTTAATCCACTAAGCTATGCCAGCCAGGGCTTTACAGGCAAATTTTACCGTGAAGGCAGATTTGCAAATGCCGACTCTGCGAATGATGAGGCTGGATGGTACCATTTTTTAAATTATAATAGCAATATATATATTTTTACTGGCAAAACTTTAAAAATGACAAAAATGCAAAAGAACAAAAAAGTCATCCATAATCCACAATCTTCCAAAAACCATTTTTGAAAATTTTGAGCACAACCTTCTAGATTTCTTTTTAGGGCATACATGCACGTCTTTGGACAAAGAAAGGACCATACTGATGCACCATTTGTAACCTGCTGTTCTTTGTTTAAAATCGTGGACACCTTTATATATATATATATAATCATTTAAATTTTGTATGTGATAAAATACACAAAACATAAAATTTACCATCTTAACCACTTTTAAGTGAACAATTTGGTGGCATCAAGAACCTTCATATTGTGCAACTGTCCCCCCCGCCCCATCCCCAGAACTCTTCATCTTGCAAAACTGAAACTCTGTGACTCCACTATTATTGCCAGTTTCCAGACGAGGAAACTAAGGCTCAGAGTGACCGAGTGACTTCGACATTCAACAAGTATTTATGAAGCGCCTACTTTGTGGCAAGCACTCTTTCAAAGTGTGGGGGAGCTGCAGACTTGCCCAAAGTCACACAGCTCGTAAGCGCTGGAGTCGGAGTCCACTCCAGCTGGCCGACTCCAGGGCCTAATTTCTTAAGCGGGAAGCTTGAAGGCACAGTGATCTTTTCGAGGGTCTACATTTTTTCAACCAGACCCTGAGGGTAGTGCCTGGGAGACCGGGCACAGGGAATGCCCTCAGAGGGTGTGTTGTCCCTGCAGTTCTCACTGACACTGGGGAGCCCTGCCACTTCCCTTTCCGGTACCACCGGCAGCTGTATCACAGGTGCACCCGCAGGGGCAGACCTGGCCTGCGGCCCTGGTAAGATGACCCAGAAGGGGCTGGAACAGGGGCTTGGGGAGATGGACTCTGCCCACCCTTCTACCTAAGGAACCCTGCTTGCAGACAGGAGGCTGTGATAGGGAAGGGTGGGCCAGCCCCCTGGGCGAGCAGGGAGCGTCCTCTCTTTCTCCAGGTGTGCCACTACCCCCAACTTCGAGCGGGACCAACGATGGGCGTACTGCCTGGAGCCCAAGAAAGTGCAAGGTGCCTCATGCAGCCTCTGGGGGGGGGGGGCCCAAGGTCCTCTCTTCCCCCTCGGTTACTCTCCTGAGCCTCATCAGACCCTACACACCTGGGGTTCTGTGCCCACTTAGCCCCTTCCTCCCGCCGGAGAAGTTCAGGGAGGGGGGAGTCCCATTTTGCATATGGATAAACTAAGGCCTGGGAACAAGGCAAAAAGACAAGACAAGGAGGTTCAGGTGTGGATGTGGCTCCCACATGCCTGACTCAGGACTCCCCCTTCCCGGCACTGTGTCCCTCTCTCAGACGCCTGTAGCAAGCACAACCCCTGCCAGAGGGGAGGGACCTGTGTGAACACGCGGAGGGGGCCACACTGCCTCTGTCCCCAGCACTTCACCGGGAAGCACTGCCAAAGAGGTAAGGAGGTGCTGCGGCAGGGGGTGTGGGGGCTGGGGAATGGAGGCAGCCCCCACCTACTGAGGAGGTCCCAGGACCCTCAGAGACCTGGCCTGGTCCCAGCCTTTCCTGAGACCATCGCCTCACTTTGTTCCCAGAGAAGTGCTTTGAGCCTCAGCTGTTCCAGTTCTTCCATCAGAATGACATATGGCACAGGCTGGAGCCGGCGGGTGTGTCCAGGTGCCAGTGCCAGGGTCCCCAAGCTCACTGCAAGCCGCTGGCCAGCCAGGGTGAGTGGATCGGCTGGAAACTGGCCAGGAGGAGAATCGAAGGTCAGAGGTCGGATGAAAGGAAGAAAAGCTGGCAGAAGGCCAGGCGGCGTGCCTAGGGAATGGCAAGGGTTCTCTGTGGGGTCTTTTGGCCCAGAGGGGGCTCACTGCGCTCCTTCTTCCAGTCTGCCGGAACAACCCATGCCTCCACGGGGGGCGCTGCCTGGAGGCGGAGGGCCACCACCTGTGCAGTTGTCCCAAGGGCTATGGAGGACGCCTCTGCGACCTGGGTGAGTCCTGCTCTAGTGGGAGGCAGAAGCCCCACCCCCAAGTGGGGAGGACTCACAGAAAGGCACCTGAGAGAGTGACGAAAGTGGCTGAGAGCCGGGTGGGACACTATACCACCTGCTGGCTGCAGGGAGCCTTCCCTCTCCCCAGACCTTGAGGCCAGCTGCTTCGAAGGCAGCGGGGTCAGCTATCGAGGCACCGCTGGGACCACGGTCTTCAATGCACAGTGTGAGCCATGGACCTCGGACGCCACCTATCGGAACATGACTGTAGAGCAAGCACTGAACTGGGGACTGGGCGACCATGCCTTGTGCCGGTTTGTAGGATGGGGCAGGGCACAGTGTCCCCCTCCTCCTCAGAACTTTGTGGCGCTCCCCACGCTCTACCAGTATCCTCCCCGGTGGTTGCAGGAACCCAGACAATGATACCCGCCCGTGGTGTTTCGTGCGGAGAGACGGCCGGCAGAGCTGGGAATACTGTAGCCTACCACGGTGCCGAGCCCCAGCCTCCACAAAGCCCCAGTTCCCGCCTTCGCCCCAACCCCGCCGTGAGCTCCCGGACCTCCCCCTGCCCTCGCTCGCAGCAGATAAGGAGCCTCAGCTCGCGACCCCAGGTAGTTGGGAAGGGGGCAGGAAGACCAAGCAGAGGGGGCGCGGGCGAGCTATGTTCCAGCCACTCGCGGGTCTCCCTGGCCTCAGCCCGAGCTCCTCCACAGTCTCGCCTGGGCCTGGGACCGAACTGGCGGGCTGCGGACAGCGGCTCCGGAAACGGCTGCCCTCATTGAGCCGCGTCGTCGGGGGACTGGTGGCGTTGCCCGGCGCGCACCCTTACATCGCCGCGCTGTACTGGGGCCACAATTTCTGCGCCGGCAGCCTCATCGCCCCCTGCTGGGTGCTGACCGCGGCTCACTGCCTGCAGAACCGGCCAGTACCGCCTGCCCAGCGCCAGCTCAGGACTCGGCTCCCTTTCTCTGGGCCTAGTTTCCGTGGCGACACGCGAACCCGTGCCCTGTTCTCCCCACTTTCCCCTCCAGAGTTCCCCTGGAGGAAGCTGAAACCCAGGCTGTGGCTCGGGAACTGGGGTCCTCCAGACTGCGGGTGGCCGACTCTGAGCTCGCATCCTTTCCCCACCACGCCCACAGGCCGGCGCCGGAGGAGATGACTGTGGTGCTGGGCCAGGACCGCCATAACCAGAGCTGTGAGCAGTGCCAGACTCTGGCCGTGCGCACCTACCACCTGCACGAGGCCTTCTCGCCCACCACCTATCAGCACGACCTGGGTGCGTAGGGGCGCCCCGCGGGGATCAGGGGCCTTGTGAGGAAGGCTCAGAGGCCGGCGCGAGGGGCCTCACGCTCCTCTCCGCCCGGGTTAGCGTTACTGCGCCTGCAGGAGAGCTCGGACGGCCGCTGCGCGCACTTGTCGGCTTCCGTGCGACCCGTTTGCCTGCCGAGCAGCGCCGGCAACCCTGCAGAACCCGAGGCTGTGCTCTGCGAAGTAGCCGGCTGGGGCCACCAATTCGAGGGTAGGCAGAACCGCTGGGGCGGAAGGGAGACCTCTGGCCACCGGGGGTAAGCAAGAAAAATTGGCCACTTGGATATCACGAGGGACAGGAGGCGCTGACCTGGTGGGTTGTGAGGACGTGCAGAGTCCTTTTTACTGCAGCCGTCCCTCCCAGGTTCTGGGGTTGGGGGCCTCCAAGCAAATGAGGGGCACAGGGTCACACTTTCTCTTGGTTCCCACTGGGTGCCGGGCTGCAAGGCTAACTAGGACACTGCCCAGCGCTCTCGAGGGCTCCCAAAGCAGGGCTGCTCGCCCCGCCCACTCCCCCCCCAGTCTCCCGCCTCAGTTTTCTGGTCCAGGAAATGGGGTTGCCAGCAGCTCTCTCCCTCACGGGCTTGCTGCGAGGGAGGCTGGTGATCAGTAGGTCAGGTTCCCTGGCCAGGCGGGGAGTGGGGGTGGGAGGGGTCTGAGGAAAACGTTCTCTGCTCGCAGGGGCGGAGGAATACGCCAGCTTTCTGCAGGAGGCACAGGTGCCGCTTATCCCTCCAGAGCGCTGCTCCTCCCCCAGCATGCATGGTGCAGCCTTCGCCCCCGGGATGCTCTGTGCCGGCTTCCCCGAGGGCGGCGTGGACGCGTGCCAGGTAAACCCTCCAGCCACTTTGTGCCTTGCCCCCACCCCGGGAAGCGCAGACCCCAGGCCAAGGGTGCTGAGCCTTGTGTCCTCGACCCAGGGTGACTCCGGGGGTCCACTGGTATGTGAGGAGGAGGCCGCAGAGCGCCAGCTCATCCTGCGAGGCATTGTCAGCTGGGGCTCAGGTTGTGGCGACCGCAACAAGCCGGGTGTGTACACTGATGTGGCCAACTACCTGACCTGGATCCGGGAGCACACCGCTTCCTGACCGCCCAGGAACGCGTCTTTTCCTCCTCGGCGATTCTGGAATGGGAGGACGGCTGGACCCGATCCTGGACGGCGAGGATTGTGCTGCAGCGCCGCCAGCCCGGCACCAGGCATGGCGTAAACTGTCAATAAAGTGCTTTTGGCAATGCTTGAGAGGCCCAGCTCCCTCCACAGCCCCCAGGGTCTCCTGGGATCTTATGCAAGGTTTAGACTCCTGCCCAGCTGACATTTACCAAGCCGGGTGTACCGAGCCCTGTACACAGGTTATTCCTCGGATGAAATGTTAATACTTTCCGTTTATGGAGAAGTTCTCAACCTCGACTGTACATCCGAGTCATCTGGAGAGCTTTTTGAACCTATGCCCAAGATCCGCCTCAGATCGATTAAATCAACACATAGCTCTAGGAATGGGGCAGGGGCATGTTTTAAAAACTCTCCAGGTGATGATTACACGTGCAGCCAGAGTTGAGAACCATGGTTAGAAATGCTTAACCTCTAATAGTGGTGTGGACCCTTGGGCCCGGTAGCCAACGTGGAAGTCCCCTTACTTCCACCCAACCCGCCATACCAGGGCCGCGGGGTCTCAAAATGTGACCGTTGCACCAGCAGCAACGGCCTCACTAGGGAACTTGTTAGAAAGGCCTTTTTGCAGGGTGCATGCCCTACTGCTGAACTGGAAACTCCGAGCTGGGGCCCAGCAACCTGTCTGAGAGCTTTCTGGGCGGTTCTGATGCTCCTAACATTTGGGAACCATGTTTGGGGACCAGGCGCAGAGGTCCACTGTCCAGACATGGCATCTTATTTGTTTCTGTGTTTTCACACCCATGTGCACTGTGCTTGTGGCCATCTGCGTTGGTTTTCAAGGATTATTTTGACTCTTGGGTGATCCCCTTCCCCAGACTAAAGGTGAACTTCTCTAGGTGTGGGATACAACCCCGCCCTCATTCCCCAGCTGGAAGTAGCTGCACTGTGACATCACAGCCCCGCCCCCACACCCATCACAGTGCCACAGGTGTTTTAGGCTGGAGCAGCCCCGCAACCCTCAAAAGTACCAGGCGAGGGGCATACCTGGAGCCCGAATGGGTGAGTGGAAAGGCTACATCAGTGCGGTGCTGCGCGACCAGCGCATCGATGATGTGGCCATCGTGGGCCACTCGGACAATCGTTGCGTGTGGGCATCGCGGCCCGGGGGCCTGCTGGCAGCCATCTCACCGCAGGAGGTGGGCGTGCTCACCGGTCCTGACCGTGGCACCTTTCTGCACGCGGGCCTGAGCGTGGCGGGCCGCCGCTGTTGTGTTATCCGAGACCACCTGCTGGCGGAGGGCGATGGCGTGCTGGACGCACGCACAAAGGGGCTGGATGGGCGTGCCCTGTGCGTGGGCCACACGCCGCGCGTGCTCCTCGTGCTTATGGGCCGACGGGGTGTGCACGGGGGCATCCTCAACAAGACGACACATGACCTGATCAAGTGGCTGGGCACTCAGGGCACCTAGTAGTGCGGCCACGTTGGCAGTGGAGCCACAATAAAGGCAGACCTGGACACGGCCCACATCCTGCCATTGTGTGGGGGAAGGGGACAGGTTGCTGAGGGGGACACCGGCTTCCTGCAAGGTGCTTGCAGAAGGTTTACCTGGTAGGGTTGGGATCCTGGGTCCAGAGGCTCCCCAGCCTCCCATGCCCTGGACCTGGCCCTCCCGTCGGTGCCCTGCAGAGGCCCCTGACTGGCTCCCCAGGCCAGAGCCAGGGGTGGGGACCTTGAAGTCTTCCCAGGGTCCTAGGGACACCACATCTGAGCAAGAGCCCTAGGGAGCAGCCTTCTCAAACCCTCTAGCTCAGAGCCGAACATCCTTTCCCGCAAAATTTCCCCCACGTGCTCTGGATGGATGGAGTGGCTCAGTGTGGAATGTGCATAGGTCTGCAAACAAGAGGTTGCTGGTTCAATTCCCGGTCAGGGCACCTGCCTGAGTTGCCAGCCAGGTCCCTGGTTGGGGGCATGCGAGAGGCACCCAATTGATGTTTCTCTTCCTCCCTCCCTTCCCCTCTCTCTTTAAGTAAATAAATAAAATCTTTAAGAATCATTCCCCATGAACTGTAATCCTTCCCACCCTAGCGCTGCTCACCCTTCCACTTGCCAGGAGAAAACACCAGCAAAGCTCATGAGTGAGGGACAGGATGTGGCTGGTAGCTTGGGGATCATCCAGGGGCCTTGCATTTCCCCCATGTAGCCCTATGGAGGGGCTGGGGGGTGGGTGGCAGTGAAGGAATACGTCCAAGACCATCACAACTGGGTCTGGGCCCTACAGCCTTCCTGCCTCCTTGGGGTCTGAAGGCTCCAGAGATGTCCCTGGACTACAGGGGGGAACTTTGACACCTCTTGCCCCTTGACCTGGGCCCTGTAGGCCTCAGCTGGGGTTGGGGGAAGGCTATGGAGGAAGAGGAACTGAAAACTTGAGTGGGTTAAACGAGGCATGGTTTATTGCCAAAGATAGAGGACCAAGCTGGGAGGAAGGAGGATGGCTGCTCCTTACTCCCTCTATGCTGGTACACGGGGCATTGCTTCTCTTGTCCATCCCGGACTTCCTGGCCCTTCCCCCAGTGGCCCTGATAAGCTGTCACCCGTCACTTGTTTTTGGGAGAACTGATCTCCTGTGCAGCGGGGCAGGAATCCCACGTCTGCAGCCACTTGGGCCGGTGCTGTGGGCTGTGACTCTTCAGGACGCTGATGAGCACCAGGAAAGCCAAAAGAGGGAGGGAAGGAGCCCGAGACGTGGGTGAGCCCAGAGACCAGGAGGAACCACAGGAAGTCAGCCTGGTGGGGTGGGAGATGCAGGTGCAGAGAGCCTGAGGGCACATGCCCTGCCGGTGGCCTTGGGGGGCCTGCAAGGAGTCTGAGCTGTGGACTGGGCTCAGTACTGCAGGGCCAAGAGGATTGCTGGGCGAGCTTGCAGGCCGGCTCTCTCTGGGAGCAGTGGCTGTCTTTGGGGGGCAATGATGCTGCTGAGCCCCAGCCCATGGCCTCTCCTCACCACTAGATGAGAGCAAACCGATGTTCAAATACATAATGAAAGTTTAATTCCTTTTTTCCCCCTTTAAATCAGGTTGTGTTCAGAAAGGGGTTGTAGCGGTGATGCAGAATGCTGGGTGAGGATGAGAAGCATGGTGTCAAGGAGGAAGGATAGTGACAGGGAGGGGGCGAGAATCCAGCCAGTGACTCAGGCACCGACCACACTTGTGCATGAGCAGACAGTGGCAAATCACACACTCAGATCCTCCCTACTTCCACCTGGCCCAGCTGGAGCTGTGCGGACACGAGTACACAAGGACAGGCCTCCAAACAGTGTGCAAAGGGCTGAAAGTCACACCCAGGCCCTCACAGAGCCCCAGGGGCTCTGCACTGTGCACCCGTGCAGGCCGACACACAGGCTCCCACGGCGACTCTCAGTCCCACAGCCCAGACCTCTGGGGACCTGCGTAAGCACAGGAGCGAGCCCAGGGTACACAGACAGCCCCCCCGGCCTCCCACCGCAGGCACCAGGCACAGGCCGTTCCTCACCCCAGGTGGCAGTCAGGGCTGCAGCCTAGAGGTGGGTGGCATTGTGGCGCGCAGGCAGGGCAAGGCGGGGAGAGGGTGTGGCTGGGGGCAGCTCCTCTAGGAAGACCCTCGCAGGTAGCGGGGGTGAGCGGGGCTCGGGCCTGGCACAGCATAGGGTGGCCCGGGTGATGAGGCGGTCCAGGGGCTGCAGGGAGTGCATCCAGCGGGGCAGGAACTCCCAGGTCTGCAGCCACTTGGGCAGGCGCCTCGGGCTGCGACTCTGCAGAACGCTGATGAGCACCACGAAGGCCAGCAGGGCCACGAAGGGCGCACCCACGCCCACCATGGCCCGCCAGCCTGCCATGGAGATGCCGAACACCAGCGAGGGCAGCAGCAGAAAGCACAGCAGGAGGTACAGGACGGCAAACCAGCGGTACTTGGCGGTGCGTTTGCCTAGTGCCTTGGCCATGCGGATGGGCAGGCGCATGCAGGGCACTGGGTACCACAGCAGGATGCCCGAGATGTTGAAGAAGAAGTGGCAGAGGGCGATCTGCAGGAGAGAGGGCGAAGGAGCCGAGGTGGGCACAGACGTGGGAATAGCTCAGAGGGGCCCAATCTGGTCCAGGAGGTGGGAAAGTCACCATAGGGTTGACATGCCCCCATAAAACGCTGTGACACTTCTGGGTCAGCGGGCAAATAACCACTGCCCAGAACTCTCCATGTCTCCCCGACAAACCTCTCTCCGAGGAATTCCCCGGCAGATCCTGTCCGAGCCCAGCAGCTGCAAGATTCTTCCTAGTTTCTAGCTTAGCAACTCTGGTCACCTGATGGGTTCACACCCCAGCCCTCGACCCTGGCTTGTCATTACGCCTTTGCTCCCAGAACAGGCACCTCTCTGCCATGTCCCCCTACTCGCTCTTGATCCCCCAGACTGGGCTAGGCCCCCTCTCACAGCATCCTCAGAGTGCACACCCCACTGGCCATTTACTGGTGTGACTCTGAGTCACATCTTTACTAAGTACAAAGTAGCCACCAGCTCTACTTTGCCCGTAGGGTTGCCGTGGAGCCTGGCAGGGCAGGTGGCCCCTAGTCAGCAGTCAAAAGTCCGTTTCACGTTATCCCACCCTGGGCCAGCGCCACGCTCCGGCCCCAGTCTGACCCTCGTGCTGGCGGAGCTACTCCCTGGGGCACACCTGGAAGGCACTGGGCAGCTTCTCCCGGGGGCTGGCCAGTGCGGCCAGGATGGCCGTGGTGGTGGTACCGATGTTGGAGCCCAGCGTGAGGGGGTAGGCGCGCTCGATGCTGATCACACCCAGGCCTGGGGGCAGAGGGCAAGGTGTGGTCTCCCCAGCTCCCCCTTCAGCCCCTTGCCTGCCACCCAGCCCTCCCACCCCGAGCGTGGACACTCACCAATGAGTGGGGTGATGGCCGAGGTGAACACAGAACTGCTCTGGACAACGAAGGTCATGCCAGCGCCCACCACCATGGCTAAGTAGCCTGTGGCCCAGGTGAAGGGGGCGGGGAAGTCTGCGAATAACCCATCCCAGCAGGTCAGTGTGGGGCGGGTGTTGGGACCAGAGTAGGGACCCTCCTCTCGGAGGTCTCGGATGCCAGCTTCCAAGTGGGACCTTGTCAGTCCCCTGTTCAACTGGGATGGGGTCTGCTGGTCCTCTGGTCCCGGACTCAAGGCCTGTCTCCACCTGGCTCTGTCTCGCTTTTGCCCAGGCTGTTCCCTCTCCGAAATGCCCACCCTCAGGGCAGCCTGCAGTGGAGAGCCCTCCCTATCCCGCCCTCCTCCCACCGCCTAGCTCCCGTCCCGCATTTGTCACGCACGCAGCCTTGCCCGTGTGCCAGGAAGCGTCCTGAAAAGCCCAGAATGAAGCTGACAATGAAAATCAGATCCCCCAAGTGTCCCCATTGTCCTTAGTAAAGCCCAGACCCTGAGCACAGCCTGAGGCCCTGTGATCCCTCCTCCTTACCTCCCAGACCTCCCCCACCTCTCTCCGCCCCCTTCCCTAAGCCACACGCTGGCCACAGACCTGCCCCCGCTGCTTCCTGCCTCCAGCCTGTGCCTTGCCGCTCTGCCACCAGGAAGGCCAAGGCCGTTCAGCTACATCTCGACTCCTCCTCATTTAGGTCTCTGCTCAAATGTCCCCCCTGCACAGGGGCTGCTCACCACCTGCCAGGAGCAGCCTCCTCCATACTCCATTGTGTTGCCTTTTAGCTTTCTCCTTGGCTGACCTCCCCCCACCCACCCCCACCGTTTGTTTTCCATGGCCATCTCCGCCTCCAGGCTGAGAGCCGCCCCCACCCAGGGCAGGACCCGTCTCCCTACCTCACTTCTCTCCCCTCCCACTACACCGAGCTTGGCACAGGGTAGGGGCTTGATGACTGACTACCTGCTGATTCAATCACAGAGGCCTCCGAGAATCTCCTTAGAGCCACCTGCTGACAGACCCCTGCCGCCAGCACCTCAGGGGCCTCAGAGACCGACCACCAGGTTCCATCTCTTCTTTGTTCACAGGAGGAAACAGGCTCAGAGGCGGCAGGGCTTTACCCAGCTCGAGGAGCAGGGCAGCGGCAAGGGTCACTGCCATCTGCAAGGGCCCACGCCGGGGCCGGCCCACCGCTGCCTGGCACTCACCGGTGTTGATGACCTTCTGAATGACCTTGGCCACCTGGCCCTTGAGCAGAGAGTTGAGCATCTTGACGAGCAGGATGAGGCAGGTACACAGGAGCACCAAGGAGCCAGCCAGCAGGATGAGCCCCACAGCCAGGTCAGGCAGACTTGTGTCCACAAAGATGTGGTTGCCTGTTGGGGGGGTGTCAGATTGCTGAGAGCTGACACACCCTGGCTCCCAGCCCCCCACCTTTGGAGCTTAAGGCCCTACCTCAGTCCCTTAAACCTCAACAGCCAGCCTGACCGGAGCCCAGGAGCTGGGCTGGTTGGCAGCTGTCCTTCCTGGGGGCAGCCCTACCTCCACCGGCTCTGCCCTGCTGGGCCGGGCCTCTCCTGCATGGCAGACACTCACATTTCTCCATGCTCGCATTTCTGAGGGTCCGACTGCTGTTGGTCTCCGCCCTGGGCATGGGGGTGGAAGCCTAGATTAAGAGGAGAGTGACTTAGGAAATTCAGGAAAATGCAGCCTGGGGTTGGGGCCAAGGTGGAGATTCAGGAGAGATGGACATGCGGGGATGGTGATGGGCCTCCTGGCTGCACGCCCCTGGGTGCTGTGCAGCCCCAGGTGCTGTGCTTGCCCGCTCTGAGGCGGTCTCCGCTGCTGCAGAGGCGAGGGCGAAAACACCTGCCACACAGGTGCGGCCATGGTCAGCCCTCTGCGGTTCTGCCCCGGTAGTCCACTCAACTGGCTTCTGGGCTCACAGGGCCCACTGACCTGGTGGCTTCCTGTCCCCGTTTCTGCTGCCTCTCCTTGGCATGAGGCTGCTGTCCACGGTTCTCTTCTCCTGAAATCTCTCCCATTTTTATTGCCGATCCCTCTCGGTGCCCTCTCTACCCCAGCACCCTGGCCCAGCCTCCCATCTGAGGCCCAAGCTCTATTCCTCTTTTGCTCACTTCCTTATTGGAGAGAGTCAGGGGGTAGGGGACCCCTTGGAGGGCCCAGGCCCCAGGCCCCAGGCCCCACAGCTCTTTCCTTCCCTACTTATTATCAGTGAAGCAATGGGTTTTTCTGGTGAGGCGCCTTGAGCCAGAGGACCCAGGGCCAAGCAAACAGCCTAACCGAGGGGCTCAGCTGGAGGTGGTGCACGCAGTGTGCCGGGCCTGTAGGGGCCACAGCCCCTCAGCTCCAGGCCACTGTGACCCTCCAGGGGCGCAGTGCAGCGTGGCCAAAGGGCCCAATTCAACAAGAGAGACCACAGTTCTATAGTTTTAGGTAAAACCTGATATGCAAATGTTGACAACTTTAAGACATGCTTTACCATTCTGTGAAGGTCAGTCTGGTCTGGGGAGCATTCATTTGTAGCTTCGTTGGGTTAAGGAGTTATTGTCTTTAAATGCCATCCCTCTTCCCCAGACCCCAGCATGAGATGAGAAAGTGCCCTGGGCTGGGCTGGGCTGGGCCCCACAATTTCATCGAGGGCGTGGGAGCCGGAAGGGGCAGTCACTCCCAGGGCCCCAGGCAAAATGCCAGAGCCACAACTTCTCTTGTCCCTACAGACAAACCATGCTGCCTCTTTTGGGAGCTGATATGGGTGCTGGTTCCATTCCCCTGGAGCTCTGCGTTCCACACGCCGCCGACCTCCCCCCACCCCCTGTGCTGAGTGAGGGTACAGGTGCAGGTGGGGTCCTGGCACTTTATGTTACAGCTTTTTTAGGTTTGACTTTAAACTGTGTCATTTAAAAAACGTATGATAAGATGAGACCTACTTATGGCACCTGGCTTTAGGTTGGGGTTTATTTTAGTGGTGTGTGCTCCCTTGCACGGGGCACCGTCCTCGGCTGTGTTCCCAGCTTGTCACACTAGAGCCTCGGGGCACTCCCAAGCAGGCTGAGAAACCAGGAGGAAATAGTCTCTGATGGGCTTGGTTAGAAAAGCCAAGCAATTGGTAGGAACTGCTCTGCAGGTGAGGGACAGAGCCAGGTGTGAGGGGAAAGCCAGGTGTGAGGGGAGAGCCAGGTGTTTGCTGTCAGGCAGGTCTGAGTTCAAACCCCGCCTCTTACACCAGCCACCTTGCACATGCCGTGCCACCTCCCTGAGCTCCTTCTCTCTGAAGCAGGACAGTGAAAGAGCTGTTTACAGGGTTACAGGGGAAAATGTGTGTGAGACACTCACCTAAGAACTTAGCTCATGACAGTGGCTCCAGATAAGGACAGACCCCTTCCCTCCCTGGGCCCATCACCTGGGAAGGGTGTGTATGTGTGTGTGTGTGTGTGTGTGAGAGAGAGAGAGAGAGAGAGAGAGAGAGAAAGAGAGAGAGAGAGAAAGGAAGACTGACTTCTTAGGTCAGAATCAATGGTTCCCACATATATGCCTGAGGACCTTGACCCTGTTGGAGGGGACCTTGGTGGGTCTTCCTTCCTGGGGGACCCCAGCCTGGAGCCCAGGGAAACAGGCGATGACCGGAGATGAGTGGGGAAGGGGTCTGTGGGATTCTGGGAGGCTGGAGAAAGACAGGAATTTCTCTGGGGTCCCCTAGGAGCTGGCAGTGTTGGGGCAGGACAAGGGTGAGGGCTAAGGCCTCTGGGGTTTTGGAGCCTTGACCTTCCTGCCCAGGGTGGTGTGGCCCTGAGCTCACAGGGAAGTCCAGAGGCTGTCAAGGGGAGAAGGGAGAGGGTGGAAGCTGCAGCCAGATAAAGAGCTGGCAAGCCCTGGGTCTGGGACACCCCACCCAGGATGTGGCAGTCCCTCCTGGGGGTGTGGTGCAATTCGGGGGAGTGTTGGGGGGAGATGTGGTTAGGGTGGTGAATTTGGTGGGAAGCAGAGGGCAGATGAGCCTCCCGAGGCCCTGAGCTCAAACCCCAGCTGTGCCACCCCCAGCTGTGCGACCCTGGACCAGACACACAGCCTCTCAGGGCCTCCGTTTCTTCCCCTGTGGCAGGGGGTTCGTCAGCCTGCCCACCTCTCCCCAGGGGCTAGTTGTGAGGAATCTCGGAAGAGAGAGTTGGGATTGAAATGTTTGCCGAGCCATCCCAAATTAAGGATGCACCTCTGGGAACTGAGAGATGATTAAGCTCACAAAACAACGCCAGGCTAGGAGAATCCTTTCCTGGGGAGAGAACCAGGCTGGGGGCCTGCGCACTAGCTTCCCCTCCAAAGGAGGGGCCCTGAGGGTCTTTGTTTCTGAGACGCAGATCTCCACGCCGGCAGCGCCATCTGGTGGTGAAGAGGGGAACTCCTTAGAGCATCACCTGCCGCACTGGCGGGTTTATCTGGGTGGCTGCAGCCACCTGGTGGCCCTCAGGTGTGATGGGCACAATGGGGAATGCACGTGAGTGGTGGGGCACCAGACTGGCATCTGGAAGAGGCTTTAAGATGAAAATTCAGGAACACGGGCTCCAAGTTCCACCAGGATTTTCCTCTTCCTCAGTCACATGGACTGGGGCAAGCCTCTCTGAGCCTCAGTTTCCTCATCTGTAAAATAGGGATGTGGTCACCCCTGCTTCTTAGATCGCAAGTCCTCACAAAATGCTTGTTGGCACCAGGCCGGTCTGGCCGGCAGTCCACAGTGCGACCACACAAGAGCACCAAGGGCTGTAGCAGCACTAAAACTGCCTCTGGTTTTTCTTTGCCCATCTGGACAACCTCAGACTTCTAGTCCTCTCCTTGGTGACATGGTTCGCTGGAGACTGGGTTGGGCGAGGTCAGGTCCAGCTTGGTGAAAGCATGGAGGCAACGGGGACAGGCTGGAAGGGAGCGCAGGGAGACTCGGTGGCCAAAGCAAAACCCAAGTCTTCAGTGCTGGAGGATCCGCCAACATACATCACCTCCAGCTGCATGAACCATATCCCACGGGGCTGTCCCAGAGAGAGAGCAAGAACAGGGAGCTCAGGTCCCACCCCCTGGTTATTCTCCAAGCCAAGGAAACTGCTCTTAAAGGGTCTCCAGAACTCAGGCATGTGGCAGCCAGAGCAGCGAGGACAGCCCGGCTGAGTGACTTTGGGCAGGCTGCTGCACGTCTCTGAGCCTTGGGTGCCTCCTGTGGAAGACGGGTTGCCATGTCTACCTCACCAACACGGTGTGAGTGTTTTCGTCGGGGAGGGCTGCGTGCAGTGGTGCGTGCTGCAGGGGGCCTGCCGGATGCAGGTGGGCAGCAGGGCTCCCGAGCAGCGAGGAGCTGGGCCGCGGAGCTCCCTTCCACAGCCTGTTTTATTGGGAAGATCAAAGTGTGGGATTTCTCTCCCTGCAGGTGTTGCAAAGAGGCAGAGAAGGTTGTGATGATTCGTTGAGCTCGAGGGGGCTCCGCCAGCTGGTGACAAAGTGGAGGTTGTTAGCAAGGTCCCAAAACCAGCACCAAAGCTGCCTGCACCAGCTTTCCGATGTCAGACTGCCTCGAACTCTCAGCAGGGCTCGGCTGGAGCTGTGCTGTCAGATGCCAGGGAGCCTCGGAGGGCAGGGTGAGAGGCTTCTCTCCGCGCATGCCGGGATAAAGGCTCGGTGACATGGAGTAGTAGCAAGCGGAGATGATGAGGGGGAAAGGCTTGGGCTTAGAGTTTCTTTCTTTCTTGTTCTAAGTGGGGTTACTTCTTATATGTAATAACCAAGGGGGAGCAGGTACTGGGGCTTATGGTTTTGATGAAGCAGATTCCCATTGATGGCTGAGGGAGAAAGTGTGCTAGTTGCCTGCTTCCTCATCAGTCTGGTGTCACGGCCAGTCCCTGAGTGTCCAACTCATCCAGGGACATCTTTATTCCAGGCCGTAGAAGCCGGGAAGCAGCAGAGACAGTGCAGAGGGACGAGGGGACACAGGCCTGTGGGAGTCTTCAGGGGAAGGAGCCCCAGTGTCAGCACCAGGGGCTGCTGTGTCTCCAGTGAGGTGTCCACGTGGCCTGCTTGTCCTGCTCCTGGGCCTGTACCTTGTTCATCCTGCTCTCCTGGGCATCCTTGTAGCACTCTGTCCCTGCCCTCTCTGCGTGTGCCTGGGTCCCCAGACTCGGCAGAGCTGAGCCAGTAAACCCCTGTACCCCGTGGGGAAGAGAGAGTCCTAGGCCGTGAGACCTGCGCTTGGGGCCCTGACAGGGTAGGACAAGCTGTGGCAAGTTTCTTCACCCCTTGGAGCCTATTTCTCTGCTGGTGAAACCAGAGGGTTGAGGCAGATCAGGGGCCCCCAAACTGAGCACAGAGCAAACAGAGGGCTCATAGAAATTAGGCTGCCAGGCCTCACCCCCGAGTGTTTCCTGATTTGGTAGGTGGAGGGGAGGGGCTGAATACTTCGAATTTCTAACAGGTTCCCAGGTGGCATGGGTGACACTGATCCACACTTTGAGAACCACTGGGCTAATCAATTGCATGACTATTCTAATCGATTAGTAATGGCTGCCTCGAGTCAGTGTGAGGCATGGTCTCACAGAAGAGGGGCCGCGTCTTTGCTCTCTCTGTGCTAATGATGTTTAGGGTCTGCGTGGAGCCTTGTAAAGAGACAAGGGCACCTACAGTCGGCTGTCCCAAGAGGCGGTTCTTTCACCTGGGGCTGGACCTGGGACTCACCTCTGTGGTGTCTGGGTGGCACCAGATCCTGATGAGACTGTGGTTCCTCAGGGACTCGTCGCCCATGGCAATGCTGGTGATCACGGACTTGTCCAGCTGTGGGCCAGATGTGGGCACTGTGAGCGTGGGGCGCCTGCCACACCCAGCCCCCACCCGCACCGCCACCCCCGCCCCACCTGGATGATGAGCTTAGTGAAGGGCTCCGTAATGATCTTGAGCAGGTCAGGGGCGTCTCGGCCGCTGCGGATGTTGAAGGAGGCCACCACCAGTCGAGTGACGTGGTACAGGTACCCAGTGGCAGCCTCCAAGGGCAACAGGACGAGAACCGACAGCCAGTTGAAGCAGTCATGCACGGTGGCCCCTGCGAAGGCCCTGGGTGGGAAGGCCATGTTGCAGGGTAGGCCGGGCCTGGACGTGATCGCTCCGCGGTTCCTGGACCACCCTCCCCCTACTCCCAGGCCCCTCCCCCCTCTGCCCCCTCACCGCCGGAAATCGGTCCTGTCCCCCGCCTGCATCAGGGCCACGATGGTGTTGGTGACAGAGGTGCCGATGTTGGAGCCCATAATGATTGGGATGGCAGAGCTGACCTCCAACACTGGGGGCGAGGGGGCCTCTTAGCTGGAGAGGCGGTGGACGCCCAGCTCCCACCCCCCAGCACCTGCCCTGTCCTGGAGCCCCTCGGGCATTCCTGCCATGCTGTGGACCCCTCCAGGCCTCAGTGTCACAGGTACCTGTGGGTACATGCTATGTGTTTCACGTATGTGAATGCACATGAGCCAATGCATGAAGGTGAACATGGGCATGGTCGTGTGTGCATGCAAATATGTGCATGCCCTGCCAACCAATTAGAATTGGCGTCTATACGCAAGTGTGATGCTCAGTTTCGTGTGTCAGCATAGTTATGTCGCTGTGAAGGTGTTTTGTAGGTGTGACTGCCTCTGCAATCAGCTGACCTTAAGCAAAGGTGATAAACCTCAATAATCTGGGGGGCCCCATCCAATGAGACACAAGGCAAAAGGCCTTCGGAGTGCCGCTGGGGCTTCCCTGAGGAAGAAGAGGCTCCACCTCTGTGCTGCAGCTTCTGCCCCAGAGTTCCACCCGCCCCTCCCAGCGGCCTGCACGCCTGCCGTGGGCATGCGTGCCAGCCTCGCAGTCCCCGGGCCAAGTCCGTGCAAGCAGCTGTATATAGACATACGTATCCCCCTATAGGCTCTGCTCCTCTGGTTTCCCAGGTGCTGTTCTCCCGACTGGTGGAACAGATACCATGTGGTGTTGCGGAGGTGAGCCATCCTGGGTCTGTGCCCCCGTCTGCTACCCTTCTAGCTCCTGGGACCCCCCCTCCTGACTGAGACTCCTGTCCAGGCCTAGGAGGACAGAGGAGGAGATGACAGAGCTCTGCCCTATGCCCTCCACCCCTGTTTTCACTCCTGCCCTTGCCCTCATCCCTGACACTCCCCCAGCAAGCCCCCAGCACACCCCGCTGCCCACACTGTGCCCCGGCCCTGCGGGCGCACTCACAGCCAGAGGAGACCATGCTGACAATGATGGAGGTGGAGGTGCTGGAGCTCTGCACCAGCACGGTCACCAGGATGCCCACCACCAGCCCCGCCACTGGGTTGGACAGGATGGCATTGTCCTTGAAGATGTCACCAGCCACCTTCCCTGGGAAGCATGAGGCACATTGTCCAAGGCCCTTCAGGGACCCATCCCCGGGCCCCTCCCCTGGCCCTACCTCCAGCCAGCTGGAAGGCGGAACTGAGTACATCCAGGGAGCAGACAAAGAGGTAGAGGAAAGCGAGCATCAGGGGCACCTTGAGCAGCGTCACAGCAGCCCGGCGCAGCTTCTGGGCCAGCCGGGGCTCTGGAGATGGGACGATCATGAATGCATGGCCAGAGGGCTGGGCAGTGGCGACCAACACCCCCACCTCCCCCGCTGAGGCCCACCTGGCTTCGGCTCCTCCTCCAGGGCCAGCTTGGTGGGCAGCGGGTCATGGAGCTCCAGAACCTCCCCGAAGGGGCAGCCGGGCTCGGCGAGGGCCACCGGGCCCAGGCTGGGGAAGGCATAGGCAGAGGTCCCTGGGATCCTGTGCAGGACTGTGGAGGGAGGCTGGTCAGGAGTTCCCAGAGTCCCCAGGTCCCCAAGGGGACGAGGGGTAGGGGAGGAGGGGAGGCTTCCCCTGGGGTGTGGGCAACCGTGAGCAAGCAGGGTCTGGGGTGGGAGCACGCTCACCCTGAGGGCTGGGCACGTAGGCAAAGGCCGCCCCACGCATCACATGGCCCCTGACCGGGAGAGGGGAGACGGCAGGGCCCCCCAGCCTGTCTCCGTAGGACATCATCCTGAGCACACGTGCTGGGTTCTGCAGCAACAGCGAATGACAGCTGATGGGCCCTGGACACTTGCACAGCCATCCCCACGCACACAGAGTCACGATGTATGATTCCAAACACATGCCCATAGACACCCCCCCGCCAGGTACACACACACATCCCCATACCTGGGGACACACACTCAGGTGGTCAGCACAGATTTGGGCACTCACTTACTCACTCACTCACTCAGCAAGTATTTATTGAGCATCTATGGTACCCTGAGCATAAGCAAGATGCTGGGGTACCGTGGTGACTAAATACAGACACAGCACCTGCCCCCCCAAAGCTCAGAGTTTGGTGGGGAGACATATGTCAGTGAAATAATCCCTCAGATAGATGGGAAATGGCAATGAGGACAAGAGTTCCAATGACAGATATGGCTGCCCCCAGAGTGCCTGGCGGCGGGGGCGGGGGGGGGGGCAGGAAGAGGGGATCCAGCTGAGAGGAACCAGCACAAGGTTACCAGGAGAAGGGGAAGGGGTGGGTGCTGAGGCCAGGCCACGTGCAGGGAGGAGCCCAGAATGCCCTGCAGCGGGCGAGGACAGGGAACGAGGGGGCAGAGACCTCGGGGTGGCTGGGGATGGGTGCACAGGAGCTTTGCCCGTCCTGAGGGCAGTGTGGAGCCACGGACACCTCAGGGGAGGGTCCACAGGGCTGGGTTCACCTCACAAGCGAACCTCTTTCCCTGCCCATCTCTTAGTCCCCCCAACAGTAAACACGCCCTGCCAACTTTCTCCCATGAAGGGGGCTCAGAGCAGGACTGGTTTAGGTAAGGAGGGCCCCCACACTGGCCCCCACGTTTGGGAAGCCCAGGCTTGCTTAGGCACCCCCACCCCCTGAACTGCCCCAGGAGTTCTTGGCTCTTGGGGCTGGAGTACCCCAGTCTGCTTCCGCAATGCCCCCTCCCCCCCATTCCCAGCATTGTCCCATGGGGCCCTGGCTGTGGGGCGGGGACAGGGGATGCCAAGCTGAGTGCCAGATCCTTAGGGAGAGCAGCCCTTTCTACTTTGGGGGTGAGCCAGACTGGGTCAGCACTGAGATGTTATGGGGGTGGAAAGAGGGGCACAGTTAGGACACAGGTGAGGGGTTGAGGTGATGAACTGTTTCTCATTAAGTGTGGGGATAAGGTTGGGAGGAGAGGGCCCTGGGCTCACCTTGGGATTCTGTGTTTCGGCTCCTGCTCAGCTGCTCAGGGAAATCCCAAGGGCCTGAAGAGAAACTGGGACCCTCCACTTTATACCCTCAGATCAAGGGCAAAGTCCCTAGAACCCTAGCTGCCCTCCCTTTGTTCCCCCATTAACCTCATCCCCGAGATTCCTCCCAGTTAATTGCTAATCGTCAGCTCTGCAGGGGGAGTCTGCAGTCAGGCTCACCCCCAACTGCCCCGCCCCACCCCACAGATGCTCAGCCTGCAACGCCGCCCAGACCCAGCGAGGGCCCAGACACAGCCCGCACCCCACCCCCACCCCCACCCCACCCCAGGGACCCTGAAGCCACTCAGGCACCGCGTTGCCAGGGTCCCCAAAGATTCTCTGGCTCCAGCCTCTTCTCATTCTTGGCCTGACAGGACTGCCCAAGGAGTGACCCAAACATCCTGCGGCCTTGCCATGGGTCTGTGGGTCTGTGTGTCTGTGTGTCTGTGTGTCTGGGGGGGTGTTTGGAGGAGGAGGAGTCTGTAATGGAAGAAGCAATGGGAGACTGACCTGGAGGAGCCGTGTGCTGTGCAATCTTGGAGCGTCTCCAATGCCCAACCATGGATCCAGGGTGTGAGCCTAACAGAACGTGAAGCCCTGGCCAGACCAAGAAGGGCCCGTCTGCATTTTAGAATAGCCCCTCTGGGTGGGGTGGGGTTGGGATGTGTCCCGGAGCGAGTCTGGAAGCAGAGAGACCAGTTAGGAGGCGGAGAGATGATGAGTTCTGAACCAAGGTGGGCGGGAGGGATGGAGAGGAGAGGATACATCCCAGGGGCACCAGGGCAGCAGGACCGGGGATCAGAAGAGAGGAAGGGAGTGGGAATACTGGGCAGCTGGGTTTCCGGGTTGGGGGACCGATAACGATGTGAAAGTCAGAGGCGTCTGAGGAAGGCTTTGAGCAGTTTGCTCCCCTCTCACGGGCCATGGAGCCTGAGCTGGGGACCAGATTCCAGAGAGTTGAGGAGGAAACTTCCTTTCCAAGGGATCAAGGTTTGATCAGAACCAGCAGTAGTTGGTTCCATTCAAGATCTAGTAGGGCAACTGCCTAACATTGTACATCCACCCCCCACCCCCACGCCCCACCCACCCATCTCCCATCCACCCCCCTAACCCCACACCCCCATCCACCCCCAACCCCACCCCCCTCCATCCACTCCACCATCCACCCACCCCCATCCACCCCTCCATCCACCCACCCACCCACTCACCCGTGCACTTATCCACTCATCATCCACCCATCCATCTGTCCCTTCATCCATCCATCCACCAACCCACCTAGCCAGCCAGCTGGCCTATGTCTATCCATCTATTGGGTTGGCCAAAAAGTTCAAGTTCATTTAGTTTTTCTGCAGGATGGGTCTAGTAGTGCTTATTTAGGTTTAACTTCATTTGAAACAATTTTGTTAGATTGTATTGTGACAACTGTCATATCAGTGTGCATTAAAAAAAAAATCAGCTCTGGCTGGTGGTCACTGGTTCAATTCCCAGTCAGGGCACATGCCTGGGTCCCCAGTAGGGGGTGCATGAGAGGCAGCCACACATTGATGTTTCTCTCCCTGTCTTTCTCCCTCCCTTCCCCTCTCTCTAAAGATAAAGAAATAAAATCTTAAAAAAAAAATAAAAAATAAGCATCAAAACTGGTGAATTTGTGTGCAGCCATTGTAATATTGAAGATAGAAGAAAACATATATTTTCAGCATATTATGCTTTATTATTTCAAGAAAGGTAAAAATGCAACTGAAACACACACAAAAATAAGATTTGTGCAGTGTGTGGAGAAGGTGCTGTGACTGATTGAATGTGTAAAAGTGGTTTGCGAAGTGTCTTGGTACTTTGACATTTTGGCCAAATCTCTGCTGTGGGGCTGTCGTATGCACTGGAAGATGTTCAGCAGTGCCCTGGCCTCTACCCACTAGAAGCCAATAGTGGGAGACAGCCGACATACTCAGAATATCCACATCAATAATATTATTGGTGGAAATGAAGAAATGTGTCTTATTTTACAGAAAGAACTAAACAGAATTTTGGCCAACCCAATATTTCTAAGCACATTCGTCAAGTTCTTACTCTGTGCTGAGCCAGGATTGGCAGGGTCGGCTTCCCTCCTGGTCCAAACAATGGCCCAGTCCCTGCGTCAGCCGGGATTCTGAGGCGTCGCCTCACCTCCCTGACAAAATGGCACTTGGCTCGGCCTTTCCAGTGAGCCGTGGGAGGCGGTGAGATAAACGACCCTTCTCTGTGCCCGGAACAGAGCCCCTCGGCGTGCTGGTTTTCTGCGTGCTCTTCATGCTCTCGTGCCCTTTGACTGTGTTCGGGCGGCTGAGGTGTCCTGGCCAAAGACAGGGCCCCACCTTCTCTGGAATCTCAGTCCTGCCTCTGCCTGCCCGGGGTCCCCTGAGCTGCACCCCTGCTCAACCCCGATCGCGGCTGTGGGTGACATAGGCCCAGCCTTTTCCATCACGGAAGACAGAAATCTGCACAGATCCCCTTGAGTGTGACAAAGGTTAACTAGTTAGTGGTTAATTCGCAGAGCATTGTGGGGACTGGTCAGAATAAACTCTCTGTCAAAGTGGCTAAGAGCAGAGCACACAACTCCACCTCCCCGTGGCTGTGTCAGTTTAAGCCACAGAACCCACAGGGGACAGAAGAGGTGGGGTGGGGGTGTGGCCGGGGTCGGTTCGGTAGAGTGACCACATGTTCTGGTTTGCCTGGCCAGGTCCTGGTATGGCTGGTGGCCCAGGGTCCCCTTTCACTTTGAAAAGCACCCTGCTCAGGACAGACAAGAAGCCATATGGCCCTAGGGCTTGTTCTGGGGGGTCCTGGGGGACCGAGAGGCAGGGGATCAGCTGGAAAGTCTCCATTCATAGCAAAAGGAAATTAAAAATAACCCTGCTTCTCAGAAATGTTGCCATCATGTTCAGAACACCCCCTTTCATCCTTTTCCCTCTGTCTTCTCCTTTAAAGTTTCTATGAGTTTATTTGAGCCAAACTCACAACACGCTGGGAAGCAGGATCTCAGATGCTCTGGCGAACAGCTGTTTTGCAGTTCTTTCATGCCCGTACATCTGGAATGAAGAAGGGAATCTCTCTGCCTTTTCACCCACTGAGGATTTCCGTGTCTATGAAAGACTGTGTCTTGCCCTTTTTCATCTACCGTTATATCAAAAGCCTTTTCCTGTGTCTTTACACTCAGCCCAGATGTGGTTTTTCTTTTAAAGATTTTATTTATTTATTTTTAGACAAAGGGGAAGGAAGGGAGAAAGAGAGGGAGAGAAACCTCAGTGTGTGGTTGCCTTTCACACCCCCCCAACTGGGGACCTGGCCTGCAACCCAGGCGTGTGCCCCGACAGGGAATTGAACCGGCAGCCTTTTGGCTCACAGGCTGGCACTCAATCCACTGAGCCACACCAGCCAGGGCTGCTTCTCCTTCTCAATAACGCTATGATCTTTGGCGGTTTTGACATCTCTCTTCTTTGCTCTCATGGGGTTAGTGGGGGAGGCAGTGATTGATCACATCCAAAATATTCCCCCAAATTCTGGGCGGGGGGTGGGCTGCTATAGCCCCAGCACAAGTTCTGAAATGTGGATCTGACCAGAGCTGCTTTTGGACCCCTGACAGCCGCGGAGAAGGTGGCTGCACTCCAGCCCTAGCCTCTCAGCCCCTCTGCTCATTCAACCCCCACCCCCACCCCGCCCACAGCCCAGCTTTTCCCGGTCTGTGACAGGCTGTGTGTCCCCCTGAATGGTGACCCTGTCCTGTCTGCTCACGTGCACTCTAGCCACAGCCTCCCCAGACCTCTGGGCCTGCGGCCTGGGTGGTTGGGGTGTCTCACCTGGAGAAAAGGCTTCCAGGAGGAAGAGCGGTTGTGGAGGGAAGACGCCCAGATCTGCCCGTGCCGACTGTGTCTGGGGAGCTCTGTGCGAGCAGCTAGGTCCTCGCTGGGGTCTGCGGCACAGGCCATGCTCCGGAACCCAGCAGAGGCCTCAGGGAGCAGCGTGGGTCGGCCCTTGGTCAGGAAATGGGGCAGGAGTCTTCGAGAGGTCCTTCTCCTCCTCCTCCTTGTCTCCAATCTATCACACAGTTCTCCTGGCTCTGCTTTCCCGCCGGCCACCACCCCTCTCCTGCATTGTTGCAATACCTCTGCCCTCCCTCCTCCCAATCCAGTCTCCAAACACACAGTCAGACAGCCCTTCCAAATGCACTTCTTATCACCTTGCCCCCTTCCCTTTTAACACCTGTCCGGGCTAGCCTCTCAGCACCTGGGGGCTCAGCATGACCTGGCTTCCCCTGGGAAGGGGCCCGGGGAGAGTGTGGTGAGGAGAGCTGTGGTGGGCTGAGCCCAGAGGAGCCCCCATAGTCCCAGGCGGGCAGAGGAAGACGGAGCTTGGGCCTGCAGCTGGCCTGGGGCCCTGGAGGGACAGCAGAGAAGCAGGTGCCCTAGAAACCAAAGTCTCCACATTTTGGGAGAGAGAGAGCCTGGTCTCTGGGTCTGCTGAGATGGCAGGTGATGGGAGAACAGAGCGATTCAGTGACGCAGGAGAGCCGTCTTGGGCCAGCATTGAGGGAAGAGGCAGCTTGCAAGGAGTGGGAAGCGCGAAGAGCATGGCCCATGGGAACGTGACAAGCTGACAGACAATGAATTTCGTCACACCAACGGAAATGATTCCCCAGGAGCAACGTAGCTGCTGAACAGAGAGCATGATGCCAAGAACAAGTGTGCTTGCGTCTGGAACGAAGGGAGCCGTGGGGGTGGGTGGGCACGCCCACTGTCTGCACGATTCTCCATTAAGATCAACTGCTCCTTAAATAAGTGATCCCTGGCCAGGTGGTTCAGTGGGTTGGAGCGTCATCCTGTACAACAAAAGGCTGTGGGTTCGATCCCCGGTCAAGGCAGCCATTCTTCCCCAGGGGGTGGGTTACAGATAAAGGCCAGCTGCCACTGCCCTTTGGGAAACAGAGCAATCCCTCTTGACTTTGTCCCCTCTTGAAGAGGCTGGACTTCAATCCCAGCTGCCCGGCACAGAGCAGGCAGGGCCCTGAGACATGTCCCTCCCAGGCCCCATTTTCCAAAGCATGGGCAGCTGACCTGAGAATGTCCTGTCTCTGTTTTGGGGATAAGAGCCCCGGACAATGATTAATCCTAGTGGCTCATGTGCTGGTCACTCATTTACTGATGAGGCCAAAGTCTGGGGCCGAAAGAGCTGAGGCTGCTTTAGGCTTCCTCAGAAGTCACCTCCTGGTCTCTCCATGTCTCTCCAGCCCTGTGCCCGGGGCTTTATGGTGGCCCCAAGGACCAGGCCTGAGTGTGAGGCTGGGGACGGCACGCTCCCAGATGGCAGTGCGCGCTCTGGCTTCTCGGTTCCACACTGAAACTCGGAGGCCTGGCTTTAGGCTTCGGGTCCTGGGCTCGAGTGTCTGGGGTCTCCACTCTGGTTGTGGCCTGCACCCTAAGTTCTCAGGTCGAAGCTCTGCATTCTGGGTCTGGGTTCTGGCTTCCTTCGGCCTCTCAGCACGGGGGCAGGAAGACGGTGGCTGCCGCTCCCCTCCCGTCCCAGCCGGCCAGGACTTCACCAGGAAGCCAGCGCCCTGGGCTGGTCTGGAGGTGGGACATGGGCTCTAAGGCACTTCTCCTTGGCTCTGCCCCCAGCCAGCGCTCTGGGGAGAGGAGGCACAGGACACATACACTTATTCACGTCCCCAGCTCTTTTTGGAGCCCCAGGGCCAACACGGATGGGAGTGGCACCGCCGGCAGCTGTGCAGTGACAGGGGCCTGCGTCCAGTCCAGCCCGGGCCGCTTCTGATGGCATGTAATCAACCATGAGCGTTCCTCCCTGCGTGGGCCTTCGTTTCCTTGTGGGAGCTGAATTCCAACCTCTAATCCCCCAGAAGTCAGAGTCACTTGACCACCAGGCCAGGCCCCCCACGGGCTGCACCTTGTGCTCACCCTTGGGGGTGGGGTGGCAGTGGCTGTCCGGCAGGGGTGTGGGGGGAGCTCGGGCTGGTAGCTGCATCAGCACTTTGGGCTGGGCTTCAGATGAGCAGCCCCCGCCTCCACCCGCCCCCATCCTGGCCTGGAGCCTCGGTCCCCGAGTGCCCTGTGCGTGCGCTGGGCCCCTATTGTACCCTCACCTTTCCCAGCTGTTAGGTGGGATCGGGGGTAAGAGACAGGGAACAAGATTCTCTCTTGGAGGCTTGGAACCCTATGGGCTTAGGTCCCTTGGGGTCCTTGAGGAAGTCACACCTGCTGGCTCAGCCTGTGTCCTCCGTAAGATGGGAGTGTTAGAGGCCTGCTGGGTGCTAGGTGGACAGGCCTACTCCCCTCCAGGCCGCCCACCTGGTGGGGTGAAGGGAAGCAGCCCTGTGACCCCTCCCAACCACCCAGGGGTCTAGCTCCACACAGCGGCTTCAGAATGGGGACTATGGGTTGACCAGCTGATGCCCCGCCCCTGGGCCTGGCAGGGCGAGACTGCAAGGGCTCAGGGCCCAGAGGGGTTCTGGGAAAGCAGGATCTAGGAGGAGGGAACTGCATTTCCCTCGCCCAGGGCTGCTGCAGGGGACGGGTTGGAGCTGGAGGTCACAGAGAGGACTGCGGCACAGAAACACACCTGGCCAGCCAGCACGTGCCTGCGGAGGCGGTGGGCTGAAGCTTGGTTCTGTTTCTGGAGAAGCAGACGGCGGCCAGCAGCAACAAAGCAGAGGCCTTGGGAAGTTCTTTGTACAATGACGATTTAAAAATTACAGCTTAAAAAAACATTAAAGCTAAGGTGACAGTCTCCTTTGAGCACTACTCCCAATCCTAGTCCTCTCCCCATCTCCCCGTCAGTTTGGCATGATCCTTCTAGAATATTCTCTCTTCTTTCTGTACACTTACAAGTGCCTGTGTGTTTGTGGTTTTTATAAAGGTTTCATGCCATATGCGTTGCTCTTTCTTTTTTAATTTTTTTTTACTGAACAATAACACATCTTGGAGAACTTTCCATATCAGGACACGCCGTACCCAGTTGCTTGGCTGCTGTGCTGTCGCAGAGTGTGGCAACCCCACCACGTGTAGTGACGCCATCCCCTCCCCCCTCCACAGTCGGCTCTTTGCCAGTTTTCAGCCCATAGACAACCCTGCAGGGATGGGCCTCCTTGTGCCCAGGAGTAACTCTCCAGGGCTACTACTAGGGCTCACACAAGGTATGTTTTTAATTTTTAGCAGAAATTCTGAAATTGCCCCCCCCAGAGTAGCCATCTCCATGTCCCCTCCCAGAAAGGGCCCTGGCTCCCCATCAGGGTTTGTACAGCATCCGGGTCCTCCCTGAGGGGTGTCCCTGAGTCAGACAGCCTGTGGGCTGGCGGCTCAAGCTCCTTACAGAATCCTGGGCTGTCACTTCCCCTCCTGCAGCTGTGGTTCCATGTCCACTGGGCTGTCTGGTTACGAGGACAAAGAAGAGATACAGGAGTGAACTTGCCTAACTTGGGGACCTCAGCAGGTCAGTAGGTGTGAATTCTTTCCCCTGCTGGGGCCGACCTTTAGGGCGACTCTTCACCTGACCCACAGCCCCCGTGCTCACAAGGCAATCTCCTTGGCTCCCAGGTTTGACAGGTGTCATTGTTTGGAGTTGGGGGGTGGGGTGTGCAGAAGGCTGCGCTTGGCCTGCAGGATCTGCCAACTTCAAGAAGATACACCATCTCTTAGCTGGTGTCTCCACCTCTCTATCCCGGGGGCATGGAAGGTGTCTCCTGCCACGGGGAGAAGCCCTGGGGCCCAGGAAATAAGAGGGGCTCTGTGGCTGATCAGGGAAGGGACATGGGCTGTCTCCCTGCCCGTCACTGGCCGCAGACTGTGACCCTGGTGCTATGCAGTGCCCTGCCCAGGATCCCCACTGCCCTGTGGTCCCTGAATCCTTTGTGGGAACTATCTGAGGCTGTGGCATCCTTTGTGAGCCCACTAGGCCAAGGGGATACAGAGGTGACCAAGTCGGGTGAGGTCCCTGCCCTCGAGACCCCTGCATGGGATTGTCAGCAAACAGAGTGAAGAAGCAGATGAGATTGTAGCAGTGGGCTGAGAGCTGTGGGGGGAACTGTGGGGATGGCAGAGCACAAGTGGGGAACACTCCGTACTCAGTGTGTCAGTCCACTTGGGCTGCTGGAGCAGAAACACCAGAGACTGGCTGGCTTGTGAGCGGCAGGAACAGACGTCTCCCAGCTCCCGAGGATGGGAGTCCAAGGGCAGAGTGTGGCATGCCTGGGGCCTGGCGAGGGCTCTCTTCCAGGTTGCAGACAGCCGGGCTCACCGTCCTCTCCCTGTGTCCTCACTCGGTGGCAGGGGCGAAGGAGCTCTCTGGGGCCTCCTCTACGGGCCTGGTCCCAATCATGAGGGCTCCACCCTCATGTCCTCATCACCTCCCAAAGGCCCCGCCTCCAAGCACCCTCACACTGGGGCTGGGACCTGAACATGCGAGGGTAGGGGACACCCCCGTTTAGACCACAGCACAAGGTGACCAGTGAAGGCTCCTCTGAGGTGTCTGAGAAGAGACTTGCAGCAAAGCAGGGCTTCTCGTTGCAGACCTTAGCAGCCCCACAGAAACAAGAAGCACACACTCGGAAAGAAACGTGCGGCTGCCTCCCCAGCAGGTCTGGAAGTGGCCGTCTTCAGGCACCTCCGCCGTCCCCCCAGTCCTGCTCTCCTGTGTTGCCCTCGTCCACATGCAGGTCCCCTCCCTGCAGGTCCTTCTACAAACCCCCAGGAGATGGTAGAAAATGACCAGGATCAGGATTTTGATTGGGGGAGAGGACCATCCCTGGACTGAACTGACTGGCCAGGTTTGGGTCATGAGCTCGTGCCAGCGGCTAGGGGTCACCACAGCCAAACGACATGGACCATGGACGAGGCGGCAGAGTGCTGACGCCCCCTCTCCCAGGAAGGCCTGGCTGTGAGTTCTGGGGAAAGGCACAGCAGACCAGCAATGCCCCTCGGCTCCTCCAGTCACGTCACTGGGGTGGTGGTGGAGCTCCAGGCAAAGTGGATGGCCAGGCCAGCATGAAGAGCTGGGACGAGGATGAGAGTGCAACCCCTCCAGGTGGTCAGAGGGCCCCTCACCCCCCCCATACCTCCTGGAGGATCCTGTGTCCCCTTGCTGCCCCTGTCACAGCGCCGGGACTGAGTCTGGCTTCTCTGCCTGCAGGCAGGCCCCTCCTTCTGGGAGTTCTTCCCCGCTCCCTCTCCCTGTGTGGGGTTTCCCTGCTGCCTGGGGGCAGGGATGACCACCTAGCCAAAGCAGCGAGGGGCAGAACCCTCCTTGCAACAACGCCTGGTGTCCCCACATGGCCTTCAATGCATCCAAAGAAACCGCAGCCATGTCTGCAGGGACACACTCGGGCCCTAGAGAAGAAGAAAACACCCACCAGACACCCAACTCAGACGGGAGCCCGAGGAGCCGCAGGGTCACACCTGGCAGAGGCACCGCTCCCCAGGGGGTCCTCCCCTTCCCCTCCCTCCCTCCTGTGTTCCCCCACCCCACCCCCACACTTTGTGCAGCCAGGAAGAGAAGCTCTGACAACAGGAAGTCAGGGGGCACGTCCTGAGGTCCCCAAGAGCTTCCGGGCACTGCGCCCTTGGTGACAGGTGCAATGTGGTTTTTGGGGGGTGGGGGTGGGGGGTACAGCATACGCAAGGAACACACCTCATGACAGAACAATAATAATAATTATAATAACAATATTATACATTCAAGACAAACCCAGCTGCCCCAAGCCAACTGGAAAATCCGTCTGTCCAGTAGAGTCCAGTGGGTAGAAGGAGGGGCTGCCTAGCTGCACCCCCAGGCCTTGCTCATACCAACTCCCTGAGGAGGGGCCTGCCCCTCCTCCTGCTCCCTGATAAGGCTTGGCACAGGGCGGGGAGGCTGGCACTGCCAACACCACCCCTCTGTGTTGGGCAAGCCTGCACGGGGGTGTGGGAAGGGAGGAGGGGAGCTGCACCTACCCGCAGTGGCCTGCTTCAAGGGGTGGGTGGGTGAGCTTCTGAGGGACCAAGTAGTGGCAGCTGTGGGGTGTGGCTACTTTGAGCCCCTCTCCACCGCCTTGTGGCTCTTCCTTCGGGCCAGCCCGTGGCAGGAAGGGGCCAGGGACACTCACGGCACGGACAGGGCATGCAGGGCAGGGCCATGGCATGCTCGGCCTGCCAGGGGCCATGCAGCCAGCCCGGACTGTCGGACAGCTGTCAGAGGGCTGAGTGGGTCACACAGTCCAAGGGGTCTCTCTCTGGTGGGGCTGATGATTCAGTCTGTGGTGGGGCCTCTTGGGAGCTGGGCCCTTGGGCAGGCAGTTGCAGAAATTCTGGAAGCACCAGGTCCTCTTTGCGCAGAAGGCCCCTTTGGTCATGAGCCCCGCTGCTTTGTACCCGGTTCAGCAGCTCCACTAGGCCTGGGGGTGGCCACAGAATCAGGGGACCCACCTGCAGAGAGCTGCCCACTCTCTTCCACCACAGCCCACTGCCCATACCGTGGCCACAGCCTTCCAGACCCCAGCACTGGAAACCCCTGCCTGCCAGCCCAATCCCAGCCTGGCCAGTCCCCCAACCCCAATGGCCCCCAGCCCTCTTGTCACACCTCCAATGACATCCAATCCCCTGATGCCACCTCAATGGTGTCAAACCCCCCTGGGTTTCTAGTCCCCACCATCCCCAAAGTACCTTCGATGTCACAAGTCTGTCGCCTCCCAGTGACACTGCTGGGCTCCCTGGCTGTGCAGCTGAGCGGCAGTGGAGGAGGGTGGGCTGCCCTGTCCGGGGTTCTAGGCGGGGCGCGCTGTGAGAACGTGGGGTCAGAGCCACAGCCAGGAGGTGAGGCGTGGCGGGTAAAAGAGGGCTTCCCGCCTCTTACTCACCTGGCTATGGCAGGGGGGTGCATCGCCAGCTTCGGAAATCGTCACACCTGGGCAGAGAGCGCCACCTTTTGTGTTTGCGTCCCACCTGGACCCCCTGACTCCTTGATCCGCCCCAGCCCCGAGGACCATGCCCCGGGCCAACATCCCCTACCTGGGAGCGTGTCCAAAACCAGTCTCTGGGCCGCCACGGAGCTCACTAGCTTCCCCAGATCCAGCGGCTGCTTCTCGCCTGGCTGCGGGGACAGGTCAGCAGCCTGCAGGACAGGGAGCCCACTCCCCGCCGCCCCGCCCCAGCCCCGCGACCACGCCCGCTCACCAGGCGCAGCTCCACCTGTTGCGGGCTCAGGCCGTGCTTCGCCAGGGTGGGCTGCAGCGCTTCCTGCAGCCGCTTGGTGGGCTTGGCCGAGATCAGCACCACGCGCTGTAGCGGCGCCAACTCGAGGCTGCACACGACCCTCAGGCTGCGAAAGGACCGAGGGCGGACCCGCCTCTCCTCCCAACCCACACCCTCCAGCCCCGGGAGGAGGCGGTGCCTGAACCAGGAGGGAGGGCCAGCCGGGTGCGGGGTGGGTAATGACTTAGCCCAAGGGGAGGGGTTAGCCCAAGAGGCGGGACCTGCAGGGAAGAACTGTAGCTGGAACGGCGACCCGACCCAAGCCTGGAGGAAGGGGCACTCACTGGAAGGTGGTCCTGTTCTCCAGTCTCACTTCCTGGTCCGCCAGCACGGTGCAGTCCTGATCCAGGATCAGGGCCTTCTGCAGACGCCAGGCAGGCTCTGAGTCCCTCCCCCACCCCGAGTTAGCCCCGCTGTCCCAGGGGACCGCCTTCACCTCTTCGGTGGCTGCCCTAACATTTACAGGGAAGGGTGGATGGGCAGGTGAACCATAGAGATGTGGATGCGGTAGAGACCAGGCTGGAGGCAGAACCCGGCATGGCCAAAGCCAGGGAGAAGGCTGGCAGGAATGCTGGACACACTTGCAGAAAGAGTGGGAGAAAGAGTTGCAGAAAGAGTGCAGAAAGAAAGGGAGTTATGGGGAAATCGCCGGGGGGCGGGGGGCGGGGGGCGGGGGACGGGGCGGGCACCCGACAGTGAAGGGGCTGCTTGGGTAAGGGGCAGTCTTAAGTCCTGGATCCCAGGGCGCCTCTCCCTGGGTCCGGGCAGGACCTGACTCCTGGGCAGCTGTGCCTCGTCCCTCAGCATGTGAAGCCCACCCAGACCAGCTGGACGTATGTCCTCCCTCACCACCCGTCTTTGGTTGGCCACCCAGGGCTTGTCGCTTTTCGGACATTTGTCCACTTCTCTCCATCCCCACCTACTAAGGACACATCTTGTCTCCTCACTGCAAAAAGGGTGTCCCCCCCAGTCTGCCATGAGGACTGGAGGATGCAAAGCGTCTGGCACAGCAGGCCCAGAAACAGCTGCTGTGGGGATTACAGCCCCCAGAGGCTCTGTGATCTGCACCAGCTGGGGGCAAGGAGGCAGCCTCTACACTGCCCTGGGCCCGTTGTCTGCTGCAGGGGCAGGTGGAGTGTGAGTGGTGAAGTTATATTTAGCAGTCCTGAAAACCCATCTGGGCTGTGGAGGCTGCTCTGGAGGCCCAAGAGAGTGGGCAGAGCTCTCCCCACCCTTGCCCTCACACTCCTGAGCTCTGGGCCCCTGAGCAGGCCCTGAACCACTCACCCACGGCCAGGTCATCAATTAAGCTCTTCCCTCTGCCTGGACTGTCCTCCCCCCACAGCTCTGAGGGCAAACCCCTCTCATCCTCATCAACTGCGGCCTCTTCCAGGAAGCCTTCCTGGGACCAGCCAGAAATGCGTACCTCACACCAGAAACCCTCTGGAGGTTTGACTCCTCCTCCCTGATCATACCCTGCCTGGCTCACCTCTAGCCAGTGGACCTGGAGGACAGAGCTCAGGCCCGGGCCCCTCTGCCCACCCCCCGGGCAGGGTGTGAGGGCTTGTCTGCTGGCTGAATGAAATCCTGATGGGTCTTCTGGGATGCAGCACTCTTCCTTCAGACCCCTCACTGGGCAGCTTGGTTTAAAGCGAGTTTCCCCCTAGACTCCCCTTTAAAGCTAGGCTACTTTGTACCTAGAGGAAAGTTTTCACAGGTTAGGTATGCGTGGGTGCTCCTGATGGCAGAGTAGGGGAGGGCTCCCCCAAATAGTGATTTCAGGGGTAGACAGTCTGAGGTAGGAGGGCTGGGGAAAACCCACCTCCAGCAGGGGTTCCTCCTACTCTACCACCCAAAACCATCAGAGTGAGATGCTGGGTGAAGCTGGAAATCAGGATGGGTGGGGTGGGGTGGGGTAGGATTTTTGGAAGTTGAGAGTGGATGTCTGGGTTTGAGTGAGGAGTTGGTGCTGGGTTGATTTGGACTTGGGCATGGGGGGGGAGAGGTATGGTGGGAAGAGGCTGGAGTTAAGAAGAGGGTGAGCCAGCTTCTGAACCAAAGGGTCACCAGTTCGATTCCCAGTCAGATCACATGCCTGGGTTGTGGGCCAGGTCCCCAGTAGGGGGTGAGCAAGAGGCAACCACACATTGGTTGCCCTCTCTCCCTCCCTTCCCCTCTCACTAAAAATAAATAAATTAATTAAATCTTTAAAAAAAAGAGAAGGGGATGAGGATAGGGGATAGCGTTGGAATTAGGGTCGGTCAGGGGGTCAGGAATGGAACTGGGATTGAGGTCACAATGGAGCAGAGGCAGGAATTGGGTTGGGGTTGGGGTGAGGACCAGAAGGGGAGTCAGAGCTGGCGACAAGGCCAGGTTCGCACCTGCTCGTTGCCCACCAGGTAGACCTTGATGTCAGGTAGAGAGAGGCCACGTTTCTCACAGATGCCGGACAGCATGGCACGAATGGTGAGGCCGGGCCGGGCCAGGGCCAAGGAGGCTGTGCCATCAGGCAGGTATATGCAACAGTACTTCCCTTGCCGGCTTTCACTCTCACCTTCTGAGCTCCCAAGGCTCTTCCGATGGCTCTAATTCAGGGCAGGAGTGGTGGGGAGGTCATGGGTGCACATTCAAGGACAGGCGGACAGGTGAGCTCACGGGGCATACACGTCGCAGAGCACACCTGTCGTCCTACAGGCACGAGGATACTCAGCTGGGCATACGGGTACCCAGGGGAAGGTCCGCCCACCGACACCCCCCACAGTGTACACCTGGGCACCCACACGTGCACAGGCATCGCTTGCATGGGACCCACTGTGGTGAGAGCAGGTAGGAAGCAAGGAGGCGAAGGAACTGGCTGCAAGAAGCAAGCGAGGGACATGGAAGTGGGGATGGTGACCGGGAAGGATGGCGGCCACACAAAGGGACCCTAGCCGGCACTTCGTCTCCCCCAGCAGTCGCTCACCTCAGATTTGCTGCTGGTGAAGGCAAGGAAGCCGAGGTCCAGACTGGCCGAGGAGTTGAGGGAGCCCTGGGACTCTCGTCTCAAGGCCGAGTTTGCCCCGGTGCCCGCCAGTTCTAGGAGAGAGGCAGCAGTGAGCAGGGCAGCCCCCGACCCCCAACTCCTGCAGAGGCCTCTCCTCAGCCGGTGGCCGGGTGGAGCTCTCCTGCACGGGCCTAACGCGGTTTGGGGTCCTGCAAGCCTCGCTACCGAGGGGGCTTCCCAGACTTCTGGGGTGTAGCCTGGGAACCAAGCCACCGGGGGAACGCGGTGGCCGCAGGGCCCTGCATTCCTGTCGGTTTTCACAAACTGTGGGTGGGACAAGTAGGAGGAAGGGGTTCTCAAGGTTTGTCTGCACTCCCGCCCCCTCTTCTCGGGGCTGCTCCTGCCCTCACCCCTGCGGAAGGACTTGCGGAGCGGGCGGCCCCCGGGGCCCTCGGCGGTCGGCAGCTGCCCCAGCTCCTCCACACCCAGCGGCAGCGACTTCCCGGGCTTCAGCTTCGGCTTCTGGGGGCACACGGAAGGCGCTGGCACCGGGCCAGGCCCCAGCCCGCACGCAGACCCCGGGCAAACCTGCAGATCTGCACCCGGCACCCCGCGCCCCACAGCCCCTCGTCCACACCTTCCTGGCGGAGTCTGGGCTGCCGAGGCGCGAGAAGCCGGGGTCCGGGAGGGGGCGCCCCTCCGCCTCCGCCAGGAGGCACTCGCGGTACAGCGGGGACTTGACGAAGCGCGCATAGCTGTCGAATTTCATCAAGTTGAAGATCTACGGGGCAGGCGCCGCGGCGGTGAGCCGGGGTCCCAGGCCGGGCCCCGAGGAGTTGGCTTGGTCTCTCACCTAGGAAGCAAGCCCCTGGCCCCTCCCGCCCACCTTCAAGGCCCAGGCCCTGTCCCTACGCTTGGCCCCACCCATTTTGCGACTAGGCCACGCCCCTGGCCCACTTCTTCACCGCAGCCTGGAGTAAATACCTCGGAACAGCGCCCTGCCCCTCATTTATTTGTGTTTAAACCCTCTACCGAATTTGCCCCTTCCCAACCCCACCCCTCATTCCCTGCCCTACGGGACTCAGGCTCCACCTCTGGATCTGGCCCCGCCTCGGCTTCTGAGCTCCCTTCCAAAGCCACGCCCCCTCACCTGAAGTTGCTGCGCCCGGAACATATCGGGTCTGGGATTAGCCAGCACCTCTTCTCCGAGCCAGGCCTGCCGGTCGATGTTCACCGGGCTTAGTGCTTGGCTGGACAGGAACTCCTGGTAGATGCTGCGGGCTTCCTGAGCTAGCTGGGGAAGGAGGGACAGGTGAAGGTCAGGGGCACTGCCCAGGCCCTGATCCCACCGCTCTGCCTCACTCCCTCTTCTCCCCACCTTCTGGATGTCGCTGGCAGGGATTTGCTGGAAGCTCTCGCAGGCCTTCCAGAAAGTCAGGTTCTCAGCGCTGTACTCCTTCTTCAGGAACTCCTAGGGATGAGGGGTGGGGGGTGGATGGCGGTGGTGGGTCCGGTGGGCATGTAAGGAGAAGGCAGTCAGGAGTGGGAGACCCAGTCAGGGGATGTGGGCAAAGGGGTTGGGATAGAGACTCAAAGCCTAGAGGTCAAACCAGACAGACGGACAGGGCCAAGGCAGGTGCACAGAGAGAAAAGGAGAGGCAGACACAAGATCAGAGAGATGCAAAGTTCCCAGCTGGCAGGAGACGAAGAGAGTGCTAAAGAAAAGCTGTGGGAAAGGCAGCTGACAGAGTAGTCCTGAGGGCCAGCCTGAAGTGCCATGCATGCCTCCCACCCCCCTGCCATCTGCTGTGCCCCCCATCCCACCCCAGGACTCACAGTGAAGTAGGCCTGGCCCAGGGGGTCCTGCAGCAGCCGCTCGAAGGACAGGCCCCAGCTGGCCACGGGCTGGTCCTCGGTGGGGAAGGAGCTGCTGGGGCCACTGGGGAGGCTGCGGATGCTGAGGGAGCTGCCCCGTCCATCACCTTGGCCCTGGGGCCCCGCTGCACTGCTCAGCTCTGCAGGGGAACAGACAAGTGGCCGAGGCCTCCCCAGCCCTAGGCCCAACCCCACCTACAGATACTTTCCCTGAAAAGATAGCAAGAGGCAGGGGTATCCCCACCCCATTTCCACAGACACCACACCGCAGCCCCAAGCAGGGTCCCTCCACATGCCCTGTCACTCACCTCCATCTGAGACAGCCAAAACCTGCAAGAGACCAGAGGTAGAAAATGAGGGTACAGCGCAGGACGGGTTCTCAAAGGACAGTTCTGGGCCAGTCCCCAGGACTGGAGCTGTGTCCTCTGCCCGGAGGCCCATGCTGGGCATTCCCGGCCCAGTCACTGCTTGTTCAAGGTTTTGCTTAGGCTATCCCCGGCTCCTCTTCCATCACGGGTCAAGCCCTGTGTGCTGCAACTTCTGCCTGGTATCCCCTGCCCCCCATCGCCCCTGCCTCCCTCCTCCAGCGCCTGCTCTGTAAGCCCAGGGGTGTAGCTTGGTGGGTAGGAGCACAGGCTCTGAATGCTGTCTCTGCCCCTAGCTGTATGACTTGGGGCAAGTCACTTGCTTGTCTTCACCTGGAAACAGAGGATGATGGTAATCATAGTAACCTACTTCCTGGGGCTGTTGTGAGGACCAAATCAAATGAAAGTGTCAGTAGCATCTAGAACAGTGGCCACCATGTGCTGCTGTCTTTGAGGAAGGAAAGGAGCCTCTGTAGCTGATGATCTCCTTATTGCAATGGTTTCCTCTTGGGGACCAGGGTCTCCCTTGGGTTCCAGCCCCCTTGGGCAGGGCACAGGATGCTATTTTATAGTACAGAGCAGTGGCTCTCAACCTTCAGTGTGCATTAGAAACACTGGGAGGGCCCCCCCCACTCAAACAGTCAGGTTTGGTAGGTCCAGGATGGGGCCTGAGACTCTCTATTGCTAACAGGCTCCTAGGCAATGCTGATGTTGCTGGCCCCACGGACCACACTATGAGTGATGTTGCTGTAGTGGCCAACTCCCTTCTCCCTCCACGGAGAATTCCTCTGACTTCTCTGGGAATCCCAAGCATTAGTGAAACAGAAAAACTTTCCTTTCAGAATGACTCTTGCTTGGTCTTCCTACGTTCCCAGAAGCTCCTCCAGCTTCCTCATCATCTCCAACCCCTCCAAGGTGGCCCCTGCCCCTCCCCAACGCTGTCCTGGGCCCTTCCACCCACATCTTCTCAGCTCCAAACACATAGCCAACTTCCTGCTAATGTCTCCACCCCAGTGTCCCACAAGTCCTTCAAATCCATCCAGTCCCAAATGGAAGCCACCTCTGCCACCACCACAGCAGGGCTCCCAACCCACGTCCCTGCATCTCATCTTTCTTACCTTCACCTGAGCTCCCAACACCAGGGCTTGAGTCATCCCCAGTGCCTCCCTCCCTCTCACCTCCTACATTTTCACTAGGCCCTGTCGTGGGAGCTTCCGCCACTCGCCCCTCCCTTCCATCCCCACTGGAAGCAGGTCTGCAAACACCCCTCCCCGCAGAAAGCCTCTCCCTGCCCCCCTGGTTGCAGCCTCCCTCTCTGCTCCCCACTTGCACCTGGGGTCACGTGCAGTTGGCCTGCAGATATGTGAGATGTCACTAATATCTTGTCCCTCCAAATGTTTTTTTTCTTTTTAAATTTAAAGAGGTTTCCCACATTTAAAAATCAGGAGTTTTACAGAAAACCCCAGCTTTATGCCCCAGCCACCCTGAGCTTCTTCCAGCATGGCAACCTCGGCTGGCACTGAGCAGCAACCGGTGCCTGGAAGGGGCTCGGCTCTCCTCGGAGGCCCCTGGGGCCAGTCCGATGCATTTGTGTTACTTATGGCAGCAGGTGCCACCCAGACTGCGTGGGTTTAAATCTGTGCTGTGTGACATTGGACAAGGTACTTCACCTCTCTGTGCCTCAGTTTCTTCCTCTCTACAAATGGAGCAAACACTAATCATCCTGACCTTAAAGCCTTGCTGTGAGTAAACAAATTAGCTGTATATGTAAAGAACTCAGGACCCTCTGCGATGTGTAAGTGTGTAAGTGTTCGGGGAACATTATGATACTGTTGCTGTGTTAGTACCTGCAGCCGACCCTGCTCCCGCTTTCTAGTTGGGGGGCCTGCCACAGAGGAAGAGCACAGGTGTGAGAGTCTGTCAGACCCGAATTCAACCCCCAGCCCTGCCCTTTTCTAGTTTCAGTACCGTGGCCCCCTCCCTGACCCTCCTCTCCAGCTGGGAGCACCAAGGAGAAGGGACAATTTTTGAAGGGCAACGGCAGCGCCCCTGCTCCAGTGCGCCTAGCCCTCCCCTCCCCGCCTTTGCTCTCCCCATCGGATGGTCCTGTCCGAGCCATCTCTCACAGCTCCAGGAGAAAGCCCCAACTGTGGGTGGGGGGTGTGCCTATGGCCACCCCTTCCAACCTGCTCTTTCCCTTCCAGCCACCTGCGCACCCAGGCTGCTCTCTCTGCTGCTCTCGCCCCCATGGCTGCTGGGGCAGGCCGGGACCCCAGAGAAGGCAAGGCTCTGCCACCGAAGCCAGCCCTACTCCTGTTTTGTTTTATTCTCTGCATGAGGTCAAATTGACTTTCTGTGTCTTTAGGTGGGGCCAGCTCCCAGGTCCTCCCCAGGCCCCACTCCTGGCCCCGGGAGGCCAGCAGATACTGGGTCATAGCCGCAGCTCTGCCTGGGCCTGACTGACCAACCCCTTCACCCTCCCTCTTTCCCTCCTCCTCCCCCCACCCTACACTTTATTAAAGTTTTCTGGTTTTCCCTCACCCCTACACATTCCTGCTTCCTGCTTTGCTGTTTCGTCTGCCTGGTATCTGCTTCTGCTCCCCTGCCCAGTGGCTCTCCAATCTCTGCCCATTGACATCCATCCTCCCTAAATACCAGCCGCCTGAGTCCCCCTGCCCTTATCTGGGCCTCTCTCCCTTATTAGTCTGGCAGCTTCTGGAAGGCAGGCTTGCGTTGTAGGAGGGAACCAACCTGCACTCCCTCCCACGAAGCACCCTCCTTGCCCAGGGCTTCCAAGCAGCCATCATGGCCCTGAGCAGCTCTGCTCTGCCCCCCTAGGCTGCCCCAGCAACCCCCCACCCGGGATGCTCCACCTATGAACACCCCCACCTCTGCAGTGCACCTTCCCGAGCCCCTCCTGCCCCACTGGCTGGTGTCCTGTGCAGCTGAGGCCAAGACAGGAGAGGGACCGACATCCCCAGGTGGGAGGGTTGGAGTGGAGGCTAGTTCCAGTTCCACCTTGCCAGTGGAAGTGACCTCCCTTCTTTGGGCCTCAGTTTGCCCTTTGATGGCAGGGGGCTCAGCTTTCCCAGACTGCTGGGGCTGCTGGGAAGGACAACTGGCCTGTATGTGAAAGCAGCAGGCATGAGGCGGTCAGGGGCTCCTCCGCTGACCTCATGCCGAGCTGCTGGCCAGGCTCCTACCTGCCCAGGCTCCCAGGCCAGGGGAAGTTGTGCTGAGTAGGGCTGGCCTTGCCCCACCCCGGCCTGCCTGAGGAGAAGTGGTGCATGAATGGTGAGAAAAGGGGAAGAGAGGATGAGGAAGGGTGTGGTGTCCAGTGGCATACCCAATCCATGGCCGGGCATCATCAGTTTGCCATACTTTTTCTTAGGAACCGGGCCCTGCAGGAGCCGCTGGTGTCTAAATACTAAGGTGAGGGCAGCCCAGCATTTCCTGAGCGCCCTAGGGTGACAGGCACTCTCTGACAGCACACGGGCTTGTTCCCACGCGGTCCTCACATCCTGAGCCTGTGTGGCAGCAATTACTCCTCCTGTCCGTCTCTCAGGTGAGGACACCTAGGCCTGAAGTCACGCAGCTGCGAAGTGGCCAGCGTGAAACTGGAGCCCACCCAGGTGTGCCTGACTATGGAGCCTGAGGTCTTTCCTCCACTACGCTGGCTCCCAGGGTGGACAGGAGACCTCCCAGGCCCCAGGGCCTCAGCCGTTGGGTCATAGGTGGGGGCAAAGCCCATCGGGAGTAAAGGGCCCAGGGGCTCCTCGTGAACCCTGACCCCTGGAAGGGTCGGATCTCAAAGGGAGGGCTCGGACCTCAAAGGGAGGGCTGATTTACTGTGTGTCTTCTATACCACCACCGCTTTTATCCTAGCCTGGGGAGGCCAAGGCCCAGGGACTCCCGCAGAGAACACGGCCAGCCTGGCTCCTCCAGTCTGCGCCAGCCCTGGGGAGCTGACCCCAGACTTGGTGCCTCTGTGAGGCCACCTGTCTCTCAGATGGCCCAGAGGCGCATGGGCTCTGCCTTGCACATCTCCTTGTCAGGTGGGGAGGACCAAGCGGGCCTCCCAAGAGTGACGGAACACGATGAGCGCCCCTCCCAGTGTCCCCACATCTGGGCCTTTCCCGACGCCACGCCTGCCTCCAGCTGGCGCGTCCTTCTAGGACTTCTCCCCGGCCCCAGTGCACCAAGTGCACGGACAGGCTGCTTCCCCCTCCCAGGCCCCCTCGAGCTTTCTGGATCCCTGAGCAGCAGCTCTTATCCAAACCAAAATTTTACTCTGGTATTTGTGCCCATGTCTTTTCTGTCTTGCCAAACTGGGAGCTGCCTGAGGGCAGGGGACAGGATGATGGGTCTGGGTCTTGAGAGCCGGGTCAGGGCTGGCACCGAGCAGGCCCTGCGGAGGGGTTGTTGAATGAACGAGTGAGCAAATGAGGTGGCAGTTGGGGCTGTGTGGAGGCCTCTCTGGGAGGGGGCTGGGAGTCATCTCTAAGTGACAGGTTTCATTGCAACTGCCTGACATGCTGAGCGGCAGAAAGACAAGGCTGACAAATGAAACTGCCTGTGCAGGGAATGACGAGGGTGGGGTGGCAGCCGGGGGAGGTGGGGGAGGACAGAGCCAGGCAGTTCGGGGAGGTGGAGGAGCCCTGGCATTGAGTCAGGCGAGCTGGGTTCAAATGTGGGCCCCTCCATCCCGCCGGCTGCCCTCCCCAAGTCATTCACTCCTCTGAGCCTCCATCAGGAGGTGATTCATGGAAGGAGCCGGATGCCTGGCTCACAGATGTCTGTCCATGCTCATCCCTGCTACAGCCGCCAATGCCCTTCTGTCCCCCCCCCCCCTTAGCTGAGCTCGGCCTCAGAAAGCTCCCAGAGACCAGCAAGAGGCCCATCTGTGGCCCTTGGGATTCCCAGAGGTGGCACAGAACATCCAGAACAGGCCCAGGAAGGGCAAAGATAGACCTGTGTGAGCAGGTCACCGAGAGGAAAGCCCGAGGGAGGGCTTGCCGAGGCTGGGGGCAGAGCTCGGGTGCCCTCCTTGCTCTCAGTGGCTTTGGGCAGAGAAGACATAGTTGACGAGGGAAGAGCAGAGGCAGAGTGTGCCTCTGGGCCCCTCAGCTGCCGCCTGGGGTGGGCGTGGGAGTGGGCATCGTCCCCCTTGGCCTGGACACCCAAGTGTCTTGCCTATAGGCTAGGAGTGCGAGGCCCACAGGTTCCTGAACTTTCAGTTAGGCTTATGGTAGGGAGAGTGAGATGGGCACCTGGGCCAGCTCGGAGGGGTCTGCCTCTCTCCCACCCCACTAGCCTGGGGATGAGCAATAAAGAGATGCTGGGAGAAGGAGAGAGGAAAATGAATCTTGAGACTTAGAAGGCAGGAGTGGGGTTGGGGATGGCTTAGCTTCTTGGTGGGGCAGGGGATCCTTGAAGAGGGGCTGATGATGAAGGGGGAACTGGGCTGACATTTATGGAGCCCTCATATTCATCATTCCTATTCCTCATTCCACTTAAGCATCTCAGCAAGACTTAGAGATCAGTTTTATTCTCCTCATTTTCAGATGAAGAAATTGAGGGTCAGAGAGGACCCCCTACTAAGGAAGAACAGAGCCAAGACTGGAACCCAGGCCTCCCTAGATCCATGGGCTTTGTTCCACAATACTAGGCTGGGGCCTGGTGGGAGGCTAGGACAATCTGGCCTTTGTGGGCTTGTTAGGAGGGACTAGGGACCTGCCAAATGGGCTGGTATTCTAGGGAGAGAAGGGAGGCCCAGCACAGCCTTCCCCATCTATTGAATGAATAAAGAAGCTAGACCTTACAAGGGCAGCTCGACCCGGGGTCCAAGCAGCCAAGGAGAGTGTTTAGGGAGTGGGGCAGCAGCAGCCAGGGCATACTAGAGGCCAGCTACCCCTGCACCTCCCGGTAGCTCAAGAATGGAACAGACAAACTGTACCAACCTGGCCTGACCCTTCTGAGCCACCCCAGGCTGCCCAACGACTGCTGGTTCTGGCAGGAAGCCTCAGGAGCCGGTCCAGCAGCAGGGCAGCAACCTAGTAAGGACTGCCCCTTACCTGACCTTGGGCCTCAGAACATGGGGTGAGGAGGGGAGGGCTGAAACTAAATGAGGTGTGAGGGCTTGGGCCCATGGGGGTGTGCAGGGGGCACGGGGCATGCCAAGCAGCCCCAGATGGTGTCAGAGGAGCAGGAGAGGCAGCAGCGGGGCCTGGACCAGAAGTCTGTGCCTGCTGTGCTCTGGTCTGACCCCCAGGGTTGCCCTAGGTCTCCAGCAAGTCAATCTGGAAGGTCCAGGGATGAGGGCATCAGGTCTCACCGCCTGCTGTCTGAACCCAAGTTCTTCCGCCCGCTAGCAGCATGCAGGTTCTTGCCCAGCCCTGCTGGGTGTGCTCCCGGGCTCCACCCTGGGTGTGCCCATCCCTCCCCACGGGCCTGGCCTGGAGCCTACACTCACCATGCGCCCGTTGGGGACGCCCAGGTGCTTGGGCTTCCCTGGCATGCCTCCGCTGTTCACTGGTCCCCGCCACGGGGGGCGCCCACCATGGGGACTCTGGGCAGTGCGCCGAGGCCAGAGCTTGCAGGGCGGCAGGCAGGCGCGGATAGAGCCCAGCTCTGCTCCTGTGGGCCCTCACATCCTGAAACACCAGCTCACTACCTCTTTTCTCTGCCACAGGAAGTGTCTCTATAGAAACGGAACCACAGAAAAAAGCAAGGTCTAAGAGTGAACGCCTCTTCCTACACACACGTTCACACACACAGGCTGCCAGCGCAACCTTGCAGTGCCCCACGCAGGCACCGACACACGGCGGGGGCCCTGCATGCTTGGAGAGGAGCCCAGACTGGTCTGGCCCGGCCCAGGAGCTCCAGGGTCATGTCTGGGCACACAGAAAGGCACGCCCACACACCTAGGCAACTCTGGGCAACCCAGCAGGGGCTCCGTGGACACACGTGTATATATAAGTATATGTGCACCAAGCATCCACACGTGGGCTTTACTCAGCACACACTTATCTCACACCTGTTGCGTGATGGGCATGTACACACTCAGCACCCCTCCCCCAGGCAGTTGTGCCCGTGCAGTCACTCCCTCCATCCCCCGATGCTTCCCAGGCACGTGCCCAGGTGTGCGCACAGGTGGGCACCTCGCACGCGTGGTCATGCGCTTACAGGCCGTTCAGGTGAGCCCATCATAAACACATGGGCTCTCCTTCATAAGGACTGCCTGGTGTTCAATCATCTGTCTGCACAATCTCGGGGACAGGCACATGTGACAGGCACACCTGCACCCAGCACAGGTGTGCGCCACGCTCGCCCACGAGGGCAGGGGCACGGGTCAGGTGCATCTGTGCCTTCATAGTCCCCTCGCTCACATACAAACCCATCTTGGCAAAGTCCTGCCAGCCAGAGAGTGGCACCCTGTGCTCAGCCTGGCCAGCCCCAGGGGACCCGGGCCTTTTAGCCAGAGTCCTCGGTTCTCCTCCTTACACGCGCATGTTCCCTCTACTGTATGTATGGACTTAGGGCCCTCAGCTCCAGTTTGGGCCCCTCTCTCAACAGGGAAAAGGTGACACTCCCTTTTCCATATTCTTCCCTCTATACCCTGCCCCCTTTTAGGGCTGTAACCTGAAGATTTTGGTGGCAGAGACTCATTCTTCACCACAAATTCATGTTCTTTTCTTCCTGGGCACATGGCTGAACTTTAATTTCCCAGGATCCCTTGCAGTCATGTGTGTCCATGTGACTAGCTCCCACCAGTTGAATGTGAGTGGAATGGTGCGTGCTGTTTGAAGTGTTGTTTCAAAGACGTGCTCTCTGCATTCTCTTTTCCCTTCATCTGGCTGGCTGCAGAAGATGATGAGGCTGTAGGGGACTGTGGAGCCACCACAAGGAAGAGGTCAGGGTCTCTGCATTAGTGCTCGAAGGCAAGCCACACATCAACCAGAAACAGCAGCCTTGGACTGTTATATATGATCAAGAAATAAACTTGAAGCCATTACATACATTAGGACTTATTTGTTATAGCAGCTAGCATTACCCTAGTTAAATCACCTCTTCATCCAGCCCTGACTCACCTCCTTCTGGACACCTTGCTCTGGGCGACCCAGACAGAGGGATCCATTCAGACATGAATGTGTATGAGGTGTGTGTATGAGGGGCTGCTTTGGGCCTGGAGCATTGCCCGTGGTGGTTTTAGTACATGACAGTGTGAATGTGCTTGTGAGGGGGCTGGAGAGTGTGTGGCATGAGTGGAGACTGCCCGCCTGTCTACTGTGCCATGGCTCTGAGCCTGGGCTTCGGAGGGGACTTTACAATTTACAGGGTTTTCTCCTGAACTGACCTCATTTGATCCTCACAATCTCCTTGTGACTGGTTCTCATTATTCCCATTTTACAGATCAGGAAACTGAGACTCAGAGAGATGTGAGTTGCCCAAGGTTGCACATCAAGTTAGAGATCTGCTAAGCTGTGAACACGTGTGCTTGGGGTTCCAGGAGTTGGGCCTGGGCCACCACCAGCCCGGGTGCTAGCAGTTCACCTTCCTTCTCCAAAAGACCCAATCACACACTCTGCCTGGGACCCCCTCCCATGGTCCTCTCTGGCTCCTGAGAGATGCCTCTCCCTACCTGTCCACGTGGATGACAGTTTCATCTCTGACCACATCTCCACACCAGGGACCCCAGGAAACCCTGGGGGTTCCTATCTCTTAGTGCTTACCTACTTCACTCCATGGGCGTGGTGGGGACCTTCACCACGGACACCGTTCTCAACTTCTCTGTCCCTGGCTTCCCACAGGGCATCACTTACTGATGTCTAGTCTTCCTGTGGGACTTCCGATCTCCATCCCCCGTGGAGACCTCGCTGGCTCGGGCCTTGCCCTCTCTCATCTGGTCCTAATGACCTCCTATTCAGTCGACCCACCTGTCATGTGGCTCCAGTCTCCTCACCATAGCAAGAGAAATCCACATTGGCCACTCCCATGCTTAAAACCATTCCATTACCTTCTGGAAAAAAGTCATGTTCCTTAGCTGGGAATTGCAGGCCCTTTGAGGACTGGCCTCAGCCACACTCTTGGCCATCACTGTTCAGCCATTCCAAGCTGCCCGCACTCCTTATACTTTCAGGCGTCCCTCCCTGCCTTCGAATTTCCTGTTCCCCTTTCTGATAAATTACTCATTCTTTATGACTTGATTCCAGGTTCTAGAACAAATATTCATTCTTCCACCAATTACTTATTAATCACCTCCTATGTGTCAAGTACTGTTGTAGATGCTTGGGATTCAGTAGTGACAGAACTCCCAGCCCTCATGGCGATCTAGTTGAATGTACATGTCCTTGTTTCTATGGTTATAAATAAAAAAGCTCATTAAAAATATATAACCCAGCCCTGGCTGGTATGACTCAGTGGTTGGAGTGCCAGCCTGCATATCAAAGGGTCCTCGGTTCGATTCCCAGTCTAGGGCACATGCCTGGGTTGTGGGCCAGGTCCCCAGGAGGGGGCCCAGAGAGGCAAGCACACAGTGATGGTTCTCTCCCTCTCTTTCTCCTTCCCTACCCCTCTCTAAAAAATAAATAAAATCTTTTTTAAAAATGACCCAGAAAAGACCTCTCATCACTTAAACCTGAATAAGTTGATTAATTCAAAAGAGAAGCTTCTTAAAATTTAACAAAGAGTAACCAACGAAGATCCCGCCCTATGATCTATAACAAGGGTCATTAATTCAAATGTCTAGAGGGGCCAGACAGGAGGGCTAAATTAGTGGTCAGCATGTAGAGTGTACACTAGCTTAGAAGAGGAAGGCATTTGTAGGGGGGCAGCCCATGGGCTTAGCTTGGTTGGATCTTCCAACTTTTCCAGAGAAACCAGAAATTTTGTTTCTAATATGAATTTAAGAGTCCTGAATTAAATATATTGGTAGTTAAATCACCTATTAAAAAAGCATTAGCAGGTAAAAGCAAAGCTGTATTTGGCTGTATTAGTCAGTCGTGTGGACTGGTGGGCAGATTTAGTTCCTGCGACCTCTGCTCCAGAAGTCAGGGAGCCTCGGGTGTCACTGGAATGTCACACATGAGCTGTATTTGGCTGCGAATAACACCAGTTTTCAACCTTTGGTTCACGGCTGGCTTTCCTGCACCTTTAATGTACTCTTCTTGCTGCACCAGGCAGGCACTACGATCATTTAGATCTGCATGGGCTCCAAACATCACTGGGGTCCCGAGTCAGGGTCCAGGCCTGCTGTTTCCTACTTAACCCCGACTGGGCCTCAGGAGCTGGGAGAAGTGGACACCCTAAAATCACTGGTAATTCTAAGTCCTCTAGGGTGTGAAGCTGCAGGGGGTTAAGCCAGAACTAGCTAAGGCACACTAGAGGTCACCCAGGGAGTCCGAGGTGGCGCGGGAGTTGGAATTCAGGTCTCAGCCTTCGAATTAGAGATCCTTTGCTCTCGGACTGGGAAAAGTTACTCCAAGGAAGTGGTCAGTAGCCGGAGGCCCAGAGCAATGTAATCTTCGTTCGTTCGGCCCGCGCGAGCAGCCCACCAAAACTACAAGTTCCAGCACGCCTCGCTTCGCCGGCTGCACTCGTTCAACAGCTAACTCAAACCATCCCTCTGCTCCCCATTGGCTCACAGTCCTAACGTGCTGTTCCATGATTGGTTGTGGTTCGTAAGAACCTGTTGCGGAGGCAGGCTGACAGGTTCGTTGGGGAAGTCAAGAAAGTGTAGAACTACATTTGATCATTATGGGGGCCGCTCAGCAAATAAAGCCACCGTCCCTTGCTGTGAGGCTTTGCTTTTAACTCCAGGTGACACTAGGTTTAGAGGGTTTCCGGCCGGAGGCCATTATATGGGACACCCGGAAGGCGGAAGTGCTAGAGCGGAAGTGGCGGAGAGGAACGGAGAATGGCGGCGGAAGGATGGATTTGGCGCTGGGGCTGGGGCCGGCGGTGCCCGGGGAGGCCTGGGCTTCCCGGCCCCGGCCCTGGCCCCACGACACCTCTACTTCTTATCCTGTTGCTGGGGTCGGTGGCTGCGGATATAACTGACGGCAACAGTGAACACCTCAAGCGGGAGCATTCGCTTATTAAGCCCTATCAAGGTGAGGCCTGGGGCGGGAACGAGTGCAGGGCGAAGGCGAGGCTGCACCGGGTTGGCAAAGGGAGCCCCTTTTCTCACGAGCGGGACAGCTCTCTGGGTTTCCTGCCTCTGACAAGGCCAGTCCTGTTACCCACCTGTCTGTGCCCATCACTCTGCCCGCAGGGGTCGGTTCCAGCTCTATGCCCCTCTGGGACTTCCAAGGCAGCACTATACTCACCAGCCAGTACGTGCGTCTGACCCCTGATGAGCGCAGCAAAGAAGGCTCTATCTGGAATCACCAGGTGAGTGGTTCCCCAGAGGCCAGGCGTAACCTTAAGAAAGCCACTACTCCCGGCCTCTGCTGCAGCCCAGACCGGAGTTTGGTTTGAAGGCTCGCCCCTCCCTCCCCCGCCCCTTTCCCCATGTTGGTCTATCCACCGATAATAACAGGCAATGGCTATTGAAGTTATTTTGTGTCGGGAGCCGTGCTTGACACTTTACCTCCTTCTCACTTAATTCTTTCAAAACCCACGTGAAGGAAGGCATGTCATTTCCGTTTTGCTGACTAAGGAGCTAAGGCTCAGAGTTAAGTGGGGCTGTCAGGCTGTCTGAATTGAACCCTCTCAAATGTGGGATAAATGGAAACAACAGGGCCTTTATCGGGTGTTTTGCCGTGCGTTATACACTGACTTGAGCACGCCTTACTGCGTTTAATTCTCGAACGGGCTTCTCGAGATAGGTGGCTGTTGTGGCTTTGTGCAGAGCTAACACTGAGTAATTTAGCGTAAACGGAATCTGAACTCGGATATCTCTGATCTCCAAGCCCAGCAGTTCACTTGTTATGCGTGACCGCCCCCTGGAGGGCGAAGGCACCCCTTAGAAGCGCTTGCAGACTCAGTCTCCTTCCCCAGTGCTTAACTGAGAGTCTGGTCGTTAGACGTTAGTGTTATGGACTTGGGGGCAGATTTAGTTGCTGCGACCTCTGCTCCAGAGGTCAGGGAGCCCTAGGTGTCACTGGAATGTCACACATGAGCAGTGGCCAAAGTCAGTTGCTACACAGACTCCGCACTGGGGAAATCGAGGCCAGGAGAAAGTGTAAGGGGGATAATTTGGGGCTGGGGCGCAGCTTGAGGTGGGGCCTGCTCCTGCCTCATCCAGCCTGGCCCCAGCTTTTCCTGTGTCCTAGTTTTCTCCATCACCCTCCTCTTGGTCCCTTCTGGTTGACATCCCCATTCTCTTCTGGGGGCCCACACTGTCTCATGTTGCCTCATCTGCCTGTCCCCTCAGCTCCTCCTCTCCTTACCGCTAGGGGCATGCAGGGTGCCTCTCTCAGCTTTTACTCTGATCCTTGGAGCCTGGGGTCTTGGAACCTGGGGTAAACACGTGGCACGCCCACACATTCTGCCCCCTGGTGCCGGGGACTGCGGGTCATCTGCCTCGTTGACTTTGTTCAGAATCCTGTGCCTCAGGGTCTTTGCCTGTGCAGTTGGCCCCCTCTCTGGGGCTCTGCCTCTTGGCCCTTCCAGCCTGCTTGGCTCCTTCTCATCTGTTAAGTCTCAGCCCAGTGCTGCCCACTGAGAGAGGCCTTCAACAAAAGAACCCCCCTGAGTCACATTCTGTCACATTATTCTGCCTTAGCACTTTCAGATAATTTAAAAAAATGAACCCTGGTCAGTGTGGCTCAGTTGGTTGGATGTCATCCTGCAAAGCAAAAGGTCATTGGTTTGATTCCCAGTCAGGGCACAGTGCCTGGGTTTCGGGTTCGGTCCTGGTCGGAGTGTGTGCGAGAGGCAACAGTGTTTCTCAAATCGATGCTTCTCTCCCTTTCTTTCTCCCTTTCTTCCCCCTCTCTAAAAATAAATAAATAAAATCTTTTACAAAATGACAGTGTAGCCATACATTTTCTATGGAAATGAGTTCAGTTTAGCATTAAGGCTTTTTTTAAAAGTAAGGTACAAGTAGTGCTGGAACTGTTGGAAATTGGGTCCAGTCACAAGTAACTGATCATGGTTGTAGGTTGCGGGTGGTTGGCGTTGTCAGTGGTGTGACACTGTCACAGGGCTGGCAGGATTCTGCACTGTATCGAACTGCTTTCTCCCACTTTCCCATTCAGCTCCAGGGACCTTTGCTGTTTGGCCCTACAGGTGTTCCTACAGATGTTCCCCAAGGGTTGGCGTGTTTCCTACAGTTTCTGAAAGACGTTTCTTAGAGCTCTTAGAATTTTCTGCCCAGAGTTTCCCAAGAGCCAGCTCTTCCTGTACTGGGTTGGAGAGATGCTTTCTGGACTTTTCTCTTTCTTGTCGCCACTACTCACTCCATCTGGGAGAGGCAGCCAGTGAGCAAACACTACTGAGGACCTGCTGCGTCGAAGCAGAGATGAGGCACAGGCCTGCTGTGGCACAAGGGCAGACGGTCGGGTGAAGGGCTGGAGCTCCAGGTGCCTGGCAGCTGGGGTTCAAGGCAGCCTGCGGGGCCGGTGTGGCGGCTGCAGCCCAGTCTCCGGGCGTCATCGCTGGTGTCGGTCTGCACGTAGCTGCCCCCTCCCTTTGTAAACAGGTGGCCTAAGTTTAAATATTTGTAAGAGATCTAGTTTCCAACGTATTTTAAATATTGCCATTTTAAAGTAAAACTTAAAGTGTAGTCAGTGTAGTTGGTGGAATCTGAATATTGTGATTCAATGTCCACTCTTTCTTTTAAACACTGGAGTCAGCCCAGATCGTATGTCAGTTCTTTATTGAACTTGTGTTTCGTTTCATTTCCCAACGCAGAGTGCTGCCCTGATGCAGTGTGTTAGCTGCTGGAAAACCTCCACCCCTGCGGCTAACGTATGCGCACTAATTTACACTGTTTAGCCTTGTGGGTTTCCTCGGGATTAGTGCCAGTGCACAACAGATCAAAATAAGCACGCTACACATTACGCAGTGTTCAAATAATTATTATAGAAAAGCGAAAGTTTATTGAAATGCATCTCAGGGAGCTGTCACCCCCCACCCTGTCTGGATGGATGTTACTGTCAGAGTGAAACAGCCTGCAGCCCGTCTTCTGCTTCTTGTTTTTCTAAGTGTCAACGCCGGGACACAGGGAGTTGTTCTGTCGCAGGGTCACTCAGTACTTCCACAAAAGAAGGAAGGTAATCGTTTTCTCCTTCTGGTGGCTTTCTTTGTTTTCTCCCTCCTTTTCCGTCCTTCCTAAGTATAGTTTCTTTTGTCTTTTTCTTTCTGTCTCTTTTGCTTTGTAAGACTTAAGATGTGTGTAATAATGTCTTTGAATCCATTTTAGTAAGTGTTAGACATCTCTCTACACTTTTCTTTGCCCTGTTCTTTCGCCGTTCATTCTGAAACTCCAATTACACGTGTCTCCGGGGGTGTCCGGCCGCGGCCCAGGATGGCTGTGAATGCCGCCCGACACAAAACCGTAAATTTGCTTTAAACCTTTTCTTTTGTTCATTAGTTTTCGTTAGTGTTTGTGTATTTAATGTGTGGCCCAAGACAACAGTTCTTCTCCCAGTGCGGCCCAGAGACGCCGAAAGGCTGGACACCCGTTCAGACTGTCTCGCTCCTTCCTCTGCCTCTTACTCAGTGTTTCGCATCGGTCATGCTTCTGGTCTCTCTGCTTAATCTGGATATTTTTACCTGACTGGTCTGGAGTTTACTAGTTCTCTCTTCATCTGTTTTGAATCTGTTGTAAAACCTATCCATTACATTGTTAATTTCAGTTATTGTAGTTTTCAGTCTGGAATTTTTATAGTTTTAAAAAACTTCAGTGATCTACCAAAGTTCTCGGTCTTGTCTCTCACCTCCCCGAGCTGGTCAACCAGTTGTGCGCACCGCCGACATCTGGGGTTCCTGTGAGCCTCCTCCCTCCCTCCCTCTGGTCTTTGTTTGTATCTTGTCTTTTCACGTGCCTGGCATTGTTCATTGTGTGCCGGATGTTGTCTTTGTACTGTAAGGCCTAGAGGAGTCTCTCATCAGATTTCAGAGATTCAGAGGACTCAGCTGGGCTGCAGTCCCTGGGAGGGCGCTTCTCCTTCGTTCTTGTTTTTGGCCCAACACAGAGCAGGGGCGCTGCACCCGCTCAGCAGGCTCTGGACTTGGATTTCTTGTCTGTCTGTCTTTGAGAGCTGGTTCTCAACCCTCTCACTCACCCCTCTGGAATCTGCACATTTCCCAGAGCCAGCGAACCGTCGAGAACCGGGAAGGCCGATTTCACAAGACTGGCAAGCTGCCTCGCAGGTGCCTGCTGGCGCTGTGTCCTCTGGGCTGGGCTGGGTCCCATCTGCTGGGTTCCATCTGCTGGGTGTGCGGTGCCCAGAGCTGAAATGCTGGGTCTGCTGAGCTCACGAGTGCACAAGGCCGTTGGCCCACAATGGGACGGAAAGGTCTTTGTTTTTGAGTGTTTTTTTTCCGATTACAGAGGCAGCGCATTCATTACATAGAAGTCAAAATAGAAAGTAAACACCCTGTCCAGAGTCGCATGCGCTCAGGTCGGCTCCCCACAGTCCTTCCACTCTTCCTTCCCCTGCACCTGTCAGTCCCGGTCTCTTTCAGATGGGAATGTAGCGCGTGTGGCTCTGCTCCTCCTGTAAAAGGCTGCAACAGCCAAACCGCCCCCAGGAAGGTGAGAGGGAGCGCTCACAGTCCTGCTGGCTGAGTGCGTTTCTTTGCTTTTCCTCCACAGGGGTGTTAATGATCTCTTTAATAGTTGCCAGTCAGACAGGTCAACAGTATCTGTTTTCATTCGCCTGTCTGATGGGCCTGTGTTTAATCACTTGCTCACACACCCATCTGCAGACTTCTGCTCGTGGGTTCTTTTCAAAGGTTGTGTCAGCTGTAGTTTTCATGAGCAGCTTCCTGGTGGGCGAGGCCAGGCCCCTTCCCTCGCCGCAGCCGTGCCCAGCCCCGCACCTGGTATTCCTGATGCCAGGGAGCATCTGCCTTCCCTCAGGTCGCGGTAGCCTGGAGGCTCCGGGGCGTGGCCCTTCTGCCCCTGCCCTGCTGCCGTCACCACGCTGGGGCCGGCTGGGGCTGCAGGAGTCAGGGGTGGGTACGCTGCTGGCCTAGAGGGGTTTGCAGTCAGCCGGACCCAGATTTGAGTCCCTCAGTTTGGAAGGTCGGTTAGAAGGGAAGATGGTGGGGGTGGGAGGCTGGAAAGGAGCTGATGCAGTTTGAGTTAAGGACCTGCAGGCCATGGGAGGGACGGAAGATAGCTAAGGTTTTCGCCTCAGACAGGCCTGGGTGTGATGCAAGGCCGCCCTACCTGCTGTGGGCTGTCGTTTGTCTCTGAATGTGTTTTCTCTTCTGTTAATATGTGGCTCAAGAGGGGATCCTGATCCTTCCACAGGATCCCAGGCCAGGGGCACTGGGGTGGAGAGAAAACAAGGTGGACAGGGTTGTCTGGTTTTGAGGAACGTGAGTCAAAGTCAGGAAGGCTGGTGCTGGGCTGGGTGGGTTCTGGGCCTCAGGCAGCCTTGGGACCCTGTGTGGCCTCCCCCTCCTTCCCTGAGAGGCCTGGCAGCCCCCTCTCTCCCGTTGAGGAAGCTAGAGGGTCCATTGGCCCATGGTGCTCATGCCCGGCTGCCTGGCCCCCTCTGGGGAGGGCCTGGTCTCCGTGCCGCAAGGTCCAGGCTGGCATACCACCAGCTGGCAGGATGGCCCAGAGAGCTCAGAGCAGCCCCCCACCCCCCACCCCGCCCCCTGCAGCCTTGCTTCCTCAAGGACTGGGAGATGCATGTCCACTTCAAAGTGCACGGCGCCGGGAAGAAGAACCTCCACGGAGACGGCATCGCCCTGTGGTACACTCGGGACCGCCTTGTGCACGGTAGGGCTGCGCTCCGTGTGCGGGGCCCCTGTGGCCGAGGGCCCTCCACTCTGCACTCTCCCGTTAGGCTGCTGCTGCTCTTCTTCAGAGAGCCCTGGGACCTCGGGTTGGCTGAGGGTGGTCCCCTAGGGAAGAAGAGGGGCTGGGCCCTGCAGCTCAGCTCAGTCCCCGCGGCAGCCTGCTGTTGCGCACCAGTGAAGAATGGCTTTCCCCACTTCAGAGTGTTATTTTTAAAAAGCAGAAGCAAGGAAGTCTGTATGTGGCTCTTAAAGTTCAAAGTGTTTCCTCTCTGGACCTTGGCAGGAAGCTGCTGGCCCCCAGGTTAGAGGACGGGGCTTCCCGGTTTTCACAGGCTGGGCGCCCTCTCATCACTGCACACTCAGAGCACAGGGCCGGCTGCTGTCCGCTGACGTTCAGGCTTCCAACTCGGTCCCCTCTGCTGGACCCAGGACCACCTGCAGGCTTTTCCTTTAGAGACCGGGTGCCCGACAGCAGGCTGCTGTCTCTCATCCCCCCCGACTGGCACTACTTTGGTGTTCAGGTTAGCCAGGGCACGGCCCCGATTCCCTACAACTGCAGTGTCTCTTTCTCACCCCAGGGCCTGTTTTTGGAAGCAAAGACAACTTCCACGGCTTAGCCATTTTCCTGGACACGTACCCCAACGATGAGACCACGGAGGTAGGCCCCTGCTCCCTCCTGTGCAGCAGGGCAGGAGGGGCTGGGAAGCTGGCAGGGGGACCCTGCCACTCGGCAGGCTGGGCCGGCCGTGGAGTAACCGGTGTCTCGGTCTCAGCGCGTGTTCCCGTACATCTCGGTGATGGTGAACAATGGCTCCCTGTCCTACGACCACAGCAAAGACGGCCGCTGGACCGAGCTGGCGGGCTGCACGGCCGACTTCCGCAACCGTGATCACGACACCTTTCTGGCCGTGCGCTACTCCCGTGGCCGCCTGACGGTGAGCGGGCGCAGTGGGGAGTGTGGGGCGGGGTGTCCCCTGCCTGACGGGCTTTGCGGGGTGGGTGGGCAGGCTGGGCCTGTGGTGTGTGTCACCTGCCGGCTGGCCGCAGGTGATGACCGACTTGGAGGACAAGAACGAGTGGAAGAACTGCATCGACATCACGGGAGTGCGCCTTCCCACCGGCTACTACTTTGGGGCCTCGGCTGGCACTGGCGACCTGTCTGGTGAGTGGGCTGTACAGGGTGTTGAGTCTTAGCTGTGACCTTCCCTGGTTTGCTGGGCTTGCGGCACAGCTGGTTACTTTCCTTCTTGGACTTCCTACATCAGCTCCATGCTCACCCGGTCTCTTTGTGTCAGCTCAGTTTTGGCTCTCCCAGGGCTCAGCCTGTGAGCAGGCTTGGCCGTCTGGCCCTCTCTTTAGGCAGCTTTGAACTGGACCCTTAGACCCCAGATTGCTGCCTGCAGCCCAGCATCGTCGTCACCAACCCGCTCAGTGTCTCCACTCAGCTGCCCCGAGGGTGTCTCCGCCTTTACGTGCCCACAGCTGATGACCACATCTTGCCACCAGGACATAAATGATAGCTCTGTCCTTCTAGTTGCTCAGTCTAAGAACCTTATTGTCATTCTGGACTTCCCTCTTGTCTCACATGCCCCCTGCCATCCATCGGCGAGCCCCACCAGCTTTGTCTCCACAGTGGAGCAGACCACCTGTTGCCTCTCCCTCACTCCCTGGGGGGTCCCGTCCACCACCCTCCCTCACTCAGAAGCTGCAGGAGCCCCCAGGTGACCCCCTCCCTGGGGATCTCCAGCCCCCAGCAGTCGCTCCCAGCTCAGCAGCCAGAGCGACCCCACAAAACTCACAAGAGGTGTCACCATGTCTCTGCTCAGAGCACTGCAGTGGCTCCCTGCTCGTTCAGGGTCAAGGCCACCACCGGTCCCAGCCATGGCCTGCAGGGCTCTGGTACCAGCCCCTCCCCCACTCGCCTCCTCTGGAGCTCTGTTCCCAGCTCCTTGGTTGTGCCGTCTCTAGCTGCTCAGGCACCAGGGCCTCCTGCTTGGGCCTCCATCCCATGTCTCACTCTCATCCTCACGTCTTGCTCAGGTGTCACTTCCTCAGTGGGGTCTTCCCGATTCCCTTGCTTAAAATTGTACACACTACCCCAGATGCCTGCACACTCTCCGAGAAGTCACGTGACGTGTGCTTAGGTAGCTAGTGGCCTCTGTCCCTTGTCACTGGACGGGGACCATCAGGAGTGTGAGCGATGAAGGGATGTCATTCACGCCCGGAGGCAGCAGAGCACAGATGGGAGCTGCAGTCTGCGGATCCGCGTGTGTCCTGGGCCTCCGGGAGCTGTGTACCCCGGGCTGTCAGGTGCTCCTGGCTCTGCCCACCTGGCCGCTGGGCTTCTGCTCTTTAGTTCCCCATTTCCAGGCTGTTCCTCAGAGTCCGGTCAGTGAGCGGGGCTGACGGTCGGGACCTGCCTCAGCTGGAGCCTTGGCCTCACAGTCTCAGAAACGGGTGGTCGGTGGCCGTCAAGCAGAGGGTCTTCCCTGCCTGGTCTGTTTGCACTGGGCCTTCCCCACGCCTCAGGAGCAGTTGCTGACTGCACATCAGGGCCGCACCCACAGCCAGGCAGGAGTGGGCTCTCCCCTGGAACCTGGCCACTGTACATGGCAGGGAGAGGCATGGGCCATGTGCCCTGAGGTGGGCTCAGGGTCCTTACCCGCCAACACTTGGTCCCACAGACAATCACGACATCATCTCCATGAAGCTGTTCCAGCTGATGGTAGAGCACACCCCCGACGAGGACAACATCGACTGGACCAAGATCGAGCCCAGCGTCAATTTCCTCAAGTCACCTAAAGGTACGTGTTTGGGGCCCCTCCCACTCGGGCCTACATGGGACTGGGGCCGGGCCAAGGCCAGCGTGGTGCGTGCTCGTGGCCCCCCTGCTGTTGCGGGTCTGGCTGTGGTTGTGGCCTGGGCTCTGGGACTGGCAAGTCATGCCAATGAGCAGTGTGGCAGCACTGGAGCCTGCTCCCTCCCACGGTTGGGGCCAGGGCGAGGGCGGGGAAAGCCGCAGGGGCGTTTGTTGGTGGAGGTGTTGAGCAGGGCACCGATAGTGCATGTGCGTGACCTCAGTGAATGGCTGGGGAGTAGGTCCTACCACTGACCGGAGGCACTGATCCTTTAGTTTCCTCAGCTAGAAGGGGATAGAGCAGGATTTGAACTTGAGTTTTTGCAAAACTCCAGTGTCTGGGCTCTTCTCAGAGCACTCAGTAGCCACAGCTTTGCCCTCACAGAGGGAGGGTTCTCGTTGGCGAAGGAGGCCGTGTTTGGAGAAACCCTCTCGGCCCAGCTCATGGTCAGCTGTGAGCTGAACAGTGTGAGCTGAAACGGACCCAGTGTTTTATGTGACAGCTCACTTTTTTAAGGTTCAGGTTACTTTTAAATGTTTTGAGAGCAAAAAAAACATTTGCCTTAGGCCATGGGCTTACCACTTTGGACTAAGGGTTTCTGGCTGCTGAGGGCTCAGAGACCTTGTTGCTCCCACCTACCCAGCATCCCCACCCGCTTGGCCAGGCAGGGATCAACCCGTTTTCAGACCGACTGCCCCATTTGCCCTTCCAGCAGTGAGTTCCAAAGTCCCCACTCGGTGTTAGTGGTGTGTTGGTGCTGCCCCAGGGCTCACTGTAGTAACTGAAGCAGGGAAGGGGACACAGGGGCCTTGGGAACCCTGGGCGCCCCTGGCTCCATCAGCGGCTACCACTGTCACTGTGCAGGGGTGGCACCACAGGCCTGCCGGGGAGGGTGTCGGTTGGCTCGTGGCTGGCGTTCCAGGACTGGCACTCATCAGGGTCACTGACAGGGCTGGTGGGCAGCTGCGTGGTGAGACCAGAGTAGGACAGGGTAGAGGCCTGGGAACCGTCGGAGCTGCCAGGTGCATCCAGGGGTGAGTCGGGGCAGCGTTCAGCTGGGGCTGCATCTCTGCAGATGCGGCCCTCAGACCTCTGCACCAGTGTGGGCCGGGCCTGTGAAAGCAGGTCCTGGGCTTCCCGGGCGGAGCGGGCTCTCGCAGAGCCCAGGAATCCAGTGTCCACTGGCTCCTTGAAGCAGCAAGGCACCCCCCCAGGCCTCGATCTCCGGGATCGCTGGGGTCGCCCCTGTTCAGTGCCTGCCCCTCTCCGGTGCAGTGGGCAGCCACAGCTCCCATGGGGGTGGGGCCTTGTCAGGGCCACCGCCCGGCCCTGTCCTGTTGGGAGCTGCCTGGCCCCTCTGCCGGGCCACCTCAGCCCCCCTCTCTTCTCCCTCAGACAACGTGGACGACCCGTCGGGGAACTTCCGCAGCGGGCCCCTGACGGGGTGGCGGGTGTTCCTGCTGCTGCTGTGCGCGCTCTTGGGCATCATCGTGTGTGCTGTGGTGGGGGCCGTGGTGTTCCAGAGGCGGCAGGAGCGCAACAAGCGTTTCTACTGAGTGGCCGGCGCCTGGCTCAGGGGGGCCTGGCTTTGGCCTCCAGCACTAATGTGAACTTTTTTTTTTTACTGATTGTAAAAGAAAAACAAGATGATCTTATTTCTTAACAGTTTCAAAGAAATAATTAAAGTATTTTCGTACATTTTGCTTCTTGCCCAGCAGGGACAGGCTGCAGGGCTGGGGAGTAGGGTTTGGCATCCCCCCTCTGGAGACAGAGGCCCCTGCCTGTGGCTAGCGCCTTGGGAGCAGGGTCTGCCCAGGAGCTGGGCGGAGGCCCCGGCAGGTGGCTGCTGAACACTGGAGGCTCCCCAGCCGTAGGGGTGGGCGCCTGAGGACATGAACAATGGTTCGGTTCTGTGCCGCACACGGCAGAAGAGGTCGGGTAGGGAACCAGGGCTGTGTGTCCGCCTCTGCGCTCCCCAAGGCAGACCCTCCAGTGAGGCTGGAGGAGTAGTTTGGTGGGGCCCTGAGTGAGGCTGTTTGCTGAATAAAGTGAGATAACCACCCTCAGCTGTGTGGCTGCCCTGAGGGGCCGTTGTTTTCTTCAAACACCTTCCAAGTGGCCAGGCTTCCCACGCTCAGCCTCATGCCCTGGGGCAGGCGCTGTGCTCCCAGTTCCTGGGGGGACACAGCTCTCCCCGCCAGCAAAGCTTGCCCAGTGTCACGTAGCATGGGGTCATGGGGACAGGTGCTCTGTGTTCCTGTGCCCCCCCATGTGCTCTGGGCCTCTAGGTGAAAGGGTGTGGTGGGGGGAGGATTTGGGGTGCCATGCAGAAGGTTCCAGGATGATCTGGGAGGGATTAGGGGCAGGGGTCAGGCTTGAGCATTCCCTTTGGGGTGCATTGAAGGGATGGAGGTGTCAAAAGAGGTGGAAGAAAGCCAGCAGCTGACAGGAAGTGCCTGCCATCTTTGTGACTGCACCCAGGCCGCGGCCTGCCCCCACCGCCAGTCTCCCCCGTCCTGACCATCCAGCCCACCTCGGAACACTGCCCCCAACTGGTTCAGAGCCGCCTTCAGCGTCTTCACACCCGAGGCTCCAGAACATCTGAGTCTCCAAGTTAAAAGCAAGAGCAACCCTACCTTCCTGTCGCAAGCAGGCTTTCTGTGGTATACGCTGGCAGTCGGGCTGTCATTGTGAACAGTGGGCATATAGGAGGAGAGAGCGGGTGAGAACTTCCTCCCTCTGTCCCTCGACCTCACTCTGGAGCTCTTTGCTGGCCTGCTGGGAACTGGCCTGTGCACAGTGTGTCACGGGCCACCTGCCGCAGATTGCCCGCAGGCTCACGGTGACCAGGAGGCCTGACCCGCATCTCTCTCACAGGCCTGGGAGCCCGCTCACGGAGCCGTGAGAGTGAACAGGGTCCTTGTGACTGAGACACTTGGAGCTCTGTCCCCTGAACAGTTTCTTTGTACTTGAAAAGCAGCGAACTCTGGGTGCTTCCGGATGCCGGTTGTGGCTCTGGGTGGCTGATGCATGGTAGCTCATTTCGCTCCATGGCACTTAGCCACGTGGGTACTAGGGACCCACTAGGGCAGGCTGCTCTGCCCCTCCCCCCACCACGTCCGTCCCGGGACACCGTGTCCACACCGACGCACAGCAGCTCTGCACGGCTGCCACGGTGCTTGTCAGCGCCACGCTGGCTGTGCTTCGGCTTTCATTTTTGCCTGACTTGGCTGTCCCTGAATTCCCAAGTCGCAAGGCAGTTGGGCATCTTCATGGCTCTCACCTTCACCGCGCAGCGGAGTCATCTGGAGAGCAAAGGCGAGCTGCCTGGTTCTCCTGCTCTGGTGTGAGAAGCCGGGGGACCCGGGCATGGTGGCTTTGAAAGGACCCCCTGGTGGTGCTGACCAGTGTACAGGCTCGAGCCGGCAGCCGTCGGACCCACGGCCAGGCAGAGGGTTGGTGCCCACAGCTGTGCTCGGCTGCCAGGGTCCCTTTCACTTCACAGCTCATGGCTCGAGGACTGGTGTTCCCGCCCACCTGCCTGTCCTCACACAGGGATCACAATGCTGCCACCTACAGCTTGCCATGGGCATCTGAAATAATTATCTCCTTCTGAGGAAGTGAGAATAAATCTGTATTCTCGGGTCACAGTCTGGGAAGTGGTATCACCACACTGTCATCCTCTGCCCCGAAACGTGTGCCCTGCCCTGCAGAGGTGATGGCTGCTGATTCTGATCGGTCTGGTGTTCCTTTTTGAAAATTGTTATTCTATTCCGGTTGTTGCAATTTTCCCCCTTTGCCCTCCTCTCCCCAGCCCACCGCCCACTCCCAGTCAGTCCCCACACTGTGGTCCGTGTCCGTGGGGCATTCACTGGGGGCTTTGACTTGCCCCTTCCCCTTTGCCCACCCCTTTGGCCACTTTCAGTCCATTCCATGTTTCCATGTCTTTTGCTCACTAGTTTATTTTGTTCATTAGTTTCCTCTTGTAAGTGAGATCACATGGTATTTGTCTTTGGCTGACTGGCTGATCTCACTTAGCATAATGTTCTCCAGTTCCATCCATGCTGTCACAAAAGGCAGGAGTTCTTTCTGCTGCGCAGTACTCCATTGTGTAAATGCTCCACGGTTTTTGGGTCCACTCATCTACTGGTGGGCATGTTATGTGTTTCTTAAAAATGTTAGCATGGAGGTGTGTATCCCTCAATACATGGTATGGCTTTGCATCCTAAAAAATTACAAATAATGGTATGTACAGAGTATTCCTCAGCTTTTTTTTTTTTAAGATTTATTTATTTTTAGAGGGAGGGGGAGGGAGAAAGAGAGAAACATCAATGTGTGGTTGCCTCTCTTGTGTCCCCTACTGGGGACCTGGCCCACAACCCAGGCATGTGCCCTGACTGGGAATCAAACTGGCAACCCTTTGCTTTGCAGCTGGTGCTCAATCCACTGAGCCACACCAGCCAGGGCTATTCCTCAGCTTTTAAAACGTAACATTGAGAGCCTGTGTGACATGCAGCTGGAGCTGTGGCATGAGCAGACTCTAGCGTATCCGGTCTGCATGGCCGACCTCTAGATGGTTTCCAGGCTTTGTTTTCAGACCCAACGCTGCTCTGCACACTGGAGCCCATCCTCATGCGCCGAGTGCAGGAACAGCTGCATTGCAGCCACGTGCGTTCGGTTTGATGGGGTGCCACAGTGTTCTCAGGGTGCCTTTATCCAGTCTGCTTCCACCTTAGCTGCTGAGATCCCCTCTTCTTAGAAGACCTCTTCTAAGAAGTGAGATGCCCACTTCTTAGCACATACTGTCGGAGTGCTTAATTTTTGAGTCTGATAGGTGCCAAAGTTTTTTTTTTCTTAAGATTTATTTATTTTTAGAGAGGTGAAGAGAGGGAGAGAAACATCAGCGTGTCGTTGCTTCTTGCGTGCCCTCTCTTGAGGACCTGGCCTGCAACCCAGGCACATGCCCTGACTGGGAAGCAAACCGGCGACCTTTTGGTTTACAGGCCTCCACTCAATCTGCTGAGTGACACCAGCCAGGGCCACAGTTTTAATTTGCATTTCTCTCCTAGTCAGCTTGAGGACCTGCGTATCCCCAAAGACGGCATTTGTTTCTCCCATGAGGGGCGTTGATTCTGCCCCTCTTCCTTGTGTCAGGCCCTTTGCAGACGTCTCCTCGTCTCTCTGCTGTTCCGATGATGTGTGGAATGTTTTAATACCACTCACTAATCTTTTCCAAAGATTTCACCCCCAAAAGTGTTTACATTTTGCTTTTCAAATTTAGCATTCAGCATATTGGGAGTTTGTTTTTGTGTGGGGAGTGATGTCGGGGTCTGGTGGTCCCTTCCATGCTGATGTCCAGCCCATTGTGCCAGCAGCACCTTCACTGACACATTCGTTTCTCTGCACCAGCCACAGCGCCACTGAGGCAGGGGCTCAGCTGATGGTGGCTGCATCTTGATACTGCTCCCTCGCCTTCCTCCTCTTCCATGGCCTTGGCCTGAAGGCTGAAAACTCAGCTGAACCTCCCAGCTCCTTCTGGGTGCCGGTGCCGGTGCCGGTGCCGGAGCCGGAGCTGGAGGAGATGCTTGAGGCGGTCAGCCTTGGAGGTTCTCAGTAACTGCATCAGGCAGCAGGAGGAGGGGGTGTCTCGAGCTGGGGAGCCCCGTGTGACCTTGGAGGCCAGGGGGAGTGCAGGTCTTTTCACACAGCTGGGGTGCTGCTCCAGCCTGGACTGCCAACCACAGGGCTTTCATATGAAAAAGTCAATCTGTATTTGTTCACAGCTGCTGTGAGTCATATTTTCTGTTTGTGGCTAAAACCAGCCAGCCCTGTGTCTGGCCCCAGGTTCATGTCTGCTCTGGACTGCAGCTAACACACACCCACTCGGTTCTGGCCACTAGGACAGCAAACAGACCAAAGGGACAGAAGACGGGGGGATCAGGTAGGACAAATAAGTAAAATACGTGCCCTGTAGCACTTGTATTCATTTCGTGGAGCTGCCATGGCGAAAGCCCACAGACTGGGTGGCTCCAAACAGATGGATTGTCTCCCAGCTCTGAGCTGGGGTCTGCATCGCGGCGTGACAGGGCCGCGCTCCCTCCGACGACTCTGGAGGGAATCCTTCCTCCCTTCTTCCTAAGTTCTCGCCATCCTTGGCTTGTCGCCACACCACTCCAATCTCTGGCTCCATCGTCGCACAGTTGTGTTTACATCGCCTTCTGTCTGTCTGTCTCCAAGTCTCCCCTTGGTAACAGCACCAGTCCTACTGGATTAGCCACCCCCGCCTCGCCTTATCTTGGTTAGAGATACACATAGATTGTTTCCAAAGAAAGTCATATCCTGAGGGGCTGAGGACTAGGACTTCAACAAAGCCTTTTTCGGGGACAGGGTTCAACCTGTGACAGTGGCTGAGGAGAAGATTAGGGTTAAAGGGGTAAGAGGTGGAGGAAAACCTGCGACTGGCTGAGCTGAAGGAAATGGGGTGGAAATTCATGGAGCCATTCACCTAAGCTTTGTGTGTTTCCCATGTATATTTCAGTATATGTTTATACGCATTTCAAAGTGGCAAGTTTCTTGAAGGAATCTCATGCTCAATAATTGGCATTTCTTGATTTCCAGCAACAATATTGACAGTGCATATGTGCACTGAAATAATCTTTTCCATGCTTTATCATGATTCATTAAATCTTCAATTTTAATTGTCATGGACTTGAGGCTAATTAATTGAGCAAATCTTTAGCAACGAACTAGTATGAACTAGGCAGGGGGCAAGGCATGCAGAGGCACAATGCAGTTCCTGCCTTCATGGCTGGGAAGACGGATTGTGTGATGCAGCATCCAGTGTGGAAAACACTTCCCACCAAGTATTCCAAGCAGAACATAGGGTGTTGGTTACGATGGACAGCGGGCGGGTGGGGGTGGGGGGAGAGAGTAGGGGTGGTGAATGAGCAGAAAGGGGCCCCAAGGTGTCCCAGAGGTTCCATGTAGGACCAGGTGCCTCCCAGAGGGAACGATAGGAGCAGGCGATGTTACCGGAACCCCAGAGCTCTGAGTGCCCTGTGGTCAGTGCTCAGACCTTGGAGAAGGCAGAACCTGGCAGGCACTTGGACTTCAAGGGAGGCGCAGGCCAGTGGGGAAGGAGCCAGGGTACAGCTGGCGCTCATGCGAACACAGGACCGGGCCTGTGCCTCAGCCCATGCTGCTGCCGCTGCTGCCCCTGAACTTCTCCCCAGTCAGTCTCTTCTGCCTTCTTCCAACCTCCCCCTTGTCCCCTCCATCGGCCAGACCCAGCTGAGGCCGGTGGACAAGGAGCCTGGGGAACAGGTGGGAATTCCCAAGAACAGCGTAGAAAGGTGGGCTTGCAGCTCATTGGTGGGAAACGGGTGTTTCCCACTGCAGATGGGAGCCTGTCACCAGCACCTTATGTTGACTCTGCAGTCCACACTGGGGACATTAGGACTAGGGGCAACCCCCCCCCCCATTAACTGACCCTTGCGAACGTGCACCGACTCGCCTCCTCCCACTCCTTACTGGGGAAGGGTACTTCCTGCACACACAGGGTTCACAAGGTCAGGCCGTGGTGGCTGGCCTAGTTCACTTATTCAAACAGCCCATGCTTGAAACATGCAGGTCACTTCTTTGCAGATTTCCCCCCTCGGGAAATACCGGCACTGTTTTGATTCACAGATGGGAGTTCGTGGATGTGGCGGGCCAACTGCCTGCATTGTTTTACGCCATTTTATACAGGGGACTTGCACATCTGCAGATCTTGGTATCCACAGGGGGGCCTGGAACAAATCCCCAGTAGATACTGACAAAAAGTTAAGTTTGGGGGGCTTAAAAGTTTCCGTATTTTTTTGAACCATAAGACGCATCTAGGTTTTAGAGGAAAATGGGGGGAAAATTTGAAGCAAAAGATGTGGTTAAAATATTTAATAACAATATTTCACCAATGTAAATGTAAACAGAACTCAACAGCAGCATTAACAACCATTATTACTGACTTTAAGCTTTCAGTATGGAAACTCCTCTAATCATCAGGGAGCCCCAAGAACTCCTCGTCACTCCTGTCCACATTTACGAAGCTCAGTTCCTCAGAATCACTAGTATCCCTGTCTTCACTCTGTTCATAGAGGATGTCATCTTCAAAGCCGTCTAAGGCATTGCTGATGCCACATTTTTTGAAGGACCTCACAACCGCTTCATCCTTAACTGACTGCCATGAGGTTTTCACCCACTTGCAAACTTGGGTAATCGTGGGCCTCTTCATTCATCCAGTTGGTGTCAGATCATGATCTCCACCAGCCATCCATTTTTTCCACTCTTCTCTCATGAAAACTTTAAATGGCTTGTTGACGGAAATGCCCAAAGGTTGCAACTGGCTGGTACACCCCCCAGGAATTACGGCCAGATGGGTTTTCTCTTTTTTAAATCTCTTTTTTGTGGCTTCAGTGATATGTGCCCTAAACTGGTCAAGCACTAAAGAGCAGGTTTTTTCAGAAGCCCTCCAGGACGTTTGAACCACATTTTTTCTATCCATATCTTCGTGCCATTTTTGTCCACCCATCCTTTGTCGTGAACATGAACAATAACTCCTCTCGGGATTGCCTCTTCCGGCATGCCTTTTCTCTTGAAAATCAGCATTGGTGGCAGTTTGGTGCCATCTGCACAGCAGGACAACACGACCATGTAATGGGTTTTATCATGCCCTGAGGTTTTCACTGTTATGGTTTGGGCACCCTTCACATCAACAGTCTTGTTTGATGGAACATCAGAAGTTAACTGGGCTTCATCCATGTTCCCAATCTGGCTTATTTAAAATCCATTTTTCTTTCTTGCATCCAGTACAAATTTGTGAAAAGACACAATCTTGGATTCATATTCTACAGGCATTTTTTGCGCAACCCTAGTTTGGGTGCGCACAGCAAGGCCACATCTCTTCATAAATCTGTGGCACCACGATGGCGACCCAGTGAAGTCCTCGATGCCTCGCTCTGCAGCAAGGCGTTTGGCTTCACACATGATCATTTTTGTAGATACCGAAAAGCCACCGTTCCTGTGACGTGTGATCCACTCTTTCATATCTGCTTCTAACTGTGGCCATTTGGCGGCATGCCCACGGAAACACTGTTTCGTTTTGTCAGTTTTTTGCAGTTGATCCTCTTGTTTCCTCCATTCCCGTATCATTTTTTCGGTTGGAGGTGGCCCAAAGTGTCTCTCTGCTGCTCTGTTCCCATGTTCTTTGGCGTACTTCACTACCTCCAGTTTAAAAGGGATTTTATATGAAATCCTTTTCTGCTTCAACATCTTTCCACAATTACGGTAGATTCAGCAGGAGACTACGGTACGCTACCGTATCTTTCTACAACAAAATACAGTAATGACAGAACTGTCAGCACTGTGTCCTTCATAGTTACAGAGGCCCTGTAGCTGAGACCATCCGTGGATGACGCATTGTCATGGGGGATCTGCTGCTGGAGGGCCACTGGTTGTGCAACACTCTGGTATGGAGACAGCAGTGTTGCACAACCTGTGCGGCTCTGCATCTGTTGCCAAATTACAGCTCCCATCACCCCAACCTGTCCAAGCATGGTGGGAGTTGTAGTTCTGTAACAGCTGCAGGGCCACATTGACAGGTAACCCTGCAGTGGGATTTGCCTATTGATGTTACGTGGGGGACACACCAGTCAGGTGATGGAGGCACGTATGGGCGCCACAGGCTTTCTTCTAATGTGCCTGCACCGCCTGTACCCTCCTGCTTAGCACTATAGTGTGCTGCAGCGGGGACTCCGTTCCTGCCTCCGTTGCTTCGCATGCCCAGACACCCCCTCCTCCCAGCCCAGGGGCTGCAGGATCACCCCACTGCTGCTGCCGCCGCTGCCGCGGCCATCTGCAGTGGCGACCCTGCCCTGCTCCACCACTGCGCCCCCCGCCCCCCAGCGAGCCAGGTAAGCTACATTTGGACTATAAGACGCACCCCCATTTCCTCCCAAATTTGGGGGGAAATGCGTCTTATAATCCAAAACACACGGTATATGCGATGTTTGGGGGGAAGGGCCGGCACCTCCAACCCCTGTGTTCAAGGGTCAACTGTGTGACAAGCATGCTATGCAGCTAAGGAGCCCAGGTCTGAGAAACGTGAGTGCCCTTTCCCAGCCTCAGGAAAGTCGGCTGCGGACGTCCAGGGGGCAGGCGTAAGTTGGCCCAGTGAGTCCACGCGCTGGGGGTGGAGCCCAGGAGTCTGCACTGTCCACCGAGTGCGGCGCGGGAGGGCGGCGCGGGTGTGGCCGCGCATCACAGGTCGTGCCGCTTGCTCTGGGCCTCGCCTCCCCTCGGTATTCTCTGGCGGCTCGGCCAAACCGCCACCGAGAATGGCTGGGACCGCATGATAGTAATAAAAAGTCCAATAAAAACGTTTCATCTGTGCAGGCATGAAAGTGGGGAAATTTCAGTATTTCTCACCTTGGATACAAAAATCCAGTCGGTACGGGGACTCCCCACTCTCTCCTGAAACGCAGCGCTTAAACTCCAGAGCGCCGAGCACTCACGAGCACTCACCGCCACTTCCGTTGTCGCTTCCGCTTCCGGCTGCGGGGGGAGGGGGCGGTGCTGGTGGAGGCGGGCGGAGACCCCGGGAAGCGCCTCCCAGGAGCTCGATTCTGAGTCATTTAGTAAGGAAATTCGCACACTGGGGACGCGACCTTCTACCAGTTTTGGTTGCGCTCTCCGTCTTGGGCACAGCCTCTGCATCTCCTGGTTTTTAGGAACCAGCCGCTCGCGGGCGCCTCGTCCGAGGGGCAATGGCGGGGTTCCTCCTCCGCTGGGTTTGAAACCCTGAAGTTGGGGGTTGGAGCTAAATTTTAAACCCAGCCCTAGATTACTCCCCCTCCGCACTCATCTATCTGATTCAGGGGTTTGATTAGGAGCCTCTCCCTTAAATCTACTTGTAGAAATTTAAATCTGGAATGCAAATTAGAAGTGTTTAGGGTGCAGTCTAATTCTTACCGTCAACACTTGAATTGGTTCGGTGTCTGCACATCCCTGCGCAGCTCAGGAGCACAGGTTCCCTTCAACAGGCCAGCTCACTGCTCCAGTGGGGGTGTTTACCCCAGCGGACTCGGCGACGCCCGCCCTAGAAACCTAAGACTCAGAAGGGATCAGATTTTCAAAGGGAAAACCGGTCACCAGGTAGGAATGGAGTTTTCCACCAAGGAAAGAAAAGACCTTGCTAAAAACAAATAATTGTATGGGTTAATTGAATAATTTACAGGTAGTATCAATTTTGTTTTGCTTTTAAGAACACATCATATAAGATGTGAACTAATTTAAAAGTAAAATACACCAAAAGTCCATAGCAACAAAAAAGTGCCCATTCTCCCTTGGTCAAGGATCAATTATTTTCAACTTTTTTAAAAAAAAATTATTTTTAGAGAGGGGAAAGATAGGGAGAAAGACAGGGAAACATCAAGTGTGGTCGTCCCTCGCACACACACCCCCTCACTGTGGGGACATGGCCTACAACCCAGGCACGTGCCCTGACTGGGAATCAAACTGGCAGCCCTTTGGTTTGCCAACCAGCACTTAATCCTCTAAGCCACACCTGGCCAGGGTGATTTTCACCTATTTTAGGTCTTTCTTGTAGTAGTTACTTTCGTGTTTCTAAATCATACACTTGTGTTGCTTTTGTCTTGATTTGTAAGTTTTCAACATTATATATTTCCTTGTAAGATACTTGAAGTTTAGCTCTTTTACATCTCGCCTTCTCTTCAGCCTCAGAATATATCTCTATTTTGAGTTAAGTAAATGATTATTAGCATTATGCAAATATATCCCACCCTCAGCCAGGTACAGAGTCCCCATGACAGCACACTGCTTCATTTTTTTAAAAAATATTTATTTATTTATTTTTTAGAGACAGGGGAAGGGAGGGAGTGAGACATCCATTGGTTGCCTCTTGCATCCCACCCAAGACCAAACCTGCAATCGAGGCATGTGCCCTTACCAAAAATTGTACCAGCAACCTTGGCCTTGCAGGGTTGGCCCAACCACCTGAGCCACACCGGCCAGGGCACTGTGCCTCATTTTTAACTTGGGTTATTTCCCATATACAAATACTTAGTTATTTCTTTCATTCACTCTTTTTTTTTAAGAGATACTTTTTAATTTTTTTTTTATCTTCATCCAAGGACATGCTTATTGATTTTAGAGAGGGGAAGGGAGGGAGAGAGAGAGAGAAACATCCATCCAATCCTCCAACCAACTGAGCCACACCAGCCAGGGCCTCGTTCCTTCTGACACCCCAAAGCCACGGAGTTGTCTCCACCTCCTTCCTTGGCCTTCCCCTCCGGTGTGGCCATCTGCCCTTTGTCTTCTTTTCTTTGTTGTACGTTGGAGCCACTTCTGCGCCTCACATCTCTGTCCAGGCAGGCCCTGCTGTCTTGCTCTGCTAGAATCTACACTGAACCCTGGCGTGGCCTTGACTTCCCTTTTTCCTCCCAGCTCTGACATAACCACAAACAGCATTCATCCAGCATCTGCCTGAACCTGTTACGCCTATTTGAGTAGCTCCCCGCACTTATTCCCAAACTTCCCAAGGAAAACAGCTTCATCTGCACAATCTCATATATCAGTCATATGTCAGTAAAGCTGGGGTGGGTGTAACAGGGTGCAGCCAAGAGGGAGGCCCCAGATAGGGATTTAGAATGGGGCCCAGAACTCCAGGTGTCCAGGAAATATTAGGATGTCCTAACCACCCCCACCACAGGTGTGCGCTGGGGGAAGAGACAAATGGAGCAGGGCCATTGAGAGCTGTTTTGCATAGCAACAGCTTTGCAGCTAACCTCTGGAGTGGTCATTTAACATATATATAAACTTTAACTGGTTACATAGATATGTTAAATAGCTGTGGCCATGCTCTGAGTCAGGGGGATGGAAGTAACTTTCCCATCAAGATGTAACTGGGTGGGCAGGTCCCCCTGAGTTACAGCGCCTGCGTGAAAGCTTGGTGATGACTGGCTCCAGGACGTGGGGCCACACAGCAAGTGTAGCTGATTGTGGGAGGAGTCAGAAATGGGGCTGCAGAGGAAGATGGGTGCGAGGATTTAAATGGAGACTCGGCAGCCATTGCAGGGAGAACCACTCGGCTTTGCCAGAGTGCAGACCCCCGAAGCTTTAGAAGGGGGAACCACCACCCAGCTTTAGCAGAGGTCCCGGCAACACAGCTGATGGTGCCGGGAACCAAGAGACGCCTACCAGCCGAGACAGATTGCTGGGAAGAACTGGGGGCTGCCTGAGCCACGGACTTCTAGTTCTTTTCCTGAGATACGGTACCCCAGACTGGGCAAAGGGGGAAGGAAGGACTGTGTGTGTGTTTGTGGGTGTTTTAAGGGACATTGGGATTTTGATGAAGACATTAGGTCACTACTTTAAGTTTGTATAGCATTAAATAAACATTTCCTTTCCTTTTCACGAATCTCTGGCATTGAGAGATGTCTTTTCTATAAGGCAGCGGACATAATGAACCCGGGGGTCTCCTTTCGGTAATAGTATATTGCCCTTCAGCCCCCCTTGGCCCCTTGTGTTCGGTAATATGGGGACATTCCACTGTCATCTGAAATCAGGGACCACGGTTCAGTCTGCCTCCTGACTGAGGAGACGAGCAGAAACCTATCAAGCAAAGTTTGATTCCTGCCCCAGACAGAGGACTTACTGTCATGTCAGCATTACTACAAAGTATTGTTGTGATAATTCTTTCCATGGAGCAACATAGACTTTCCATATGTGTAAATTCTTTTCAGTCCCTCAATAAAGTTTGCAGTTTTCTGTCTAAAAATTTCTGGGTATTTCTCATGACTTTAATTCTAATTTTTATTGTATGGTTAATTAATCTAGTTTATTAAATCTTTTCTGTTATATTTTCTAATTCCTCTTTTAAAAGTAGGGAAATTTTATGTTGAATAAGTCAGAATTGAATGACTTCCTTACTTTCTAATCAGAGCAAATATATCAGCAACTGTATCTGTAATGTTTTTTTTAAAATCCTCACCCAAGGGCACATTTATTGATTTTAGAGAGAGGGGAAGCAGGGGGATGTATGTGGGGGGGTGGAGAGAAACATCAACCGAACCGATTGCCTCTAGTATGCACCCTGCCTGGGGACCGAACCCTCAACCTAGGCATGTGCCCCGACAGGAAATCAAGCCCACGACCTTTTGGTGCCTGGGGACGACGCTCCAACAAACGGCTACACCAGCCAGGGCTGTAAGATTTAAAAAAAAATTCATATCACCTACAAACAACAAAAGATTTTATCTAAAAATAAAAAAAGTAAGAAAAAGAAAATACAAATTTTGTATCTTCCCAACTGGGGAGCCACTAATTGTCTTCCTGATATGTAATTACTACTTCCACCCTGCTATCAAAACACAGATTTCATCTGGGGTGGCTTTCTCCAGCTCTCAGTGGTTAGGGAGAAGCTAGTGGGAGGAATTGGTGGCAGTTCCAGAATATTCTTGAAGGGGATAGCTCAGCCAAATCACCCTTCTGCGCCAACCTTCCTCTTTCCTAGGCTGTCCTGCTGATGTGTGGCAATGCAGCGGCCACCCCAGACCAAGCGGTGGACTTCGGGACAAACACCCGCTGGCTAAGGATGGCCTAGCAGAAAGGCAGACGGAGCTGCCAGCCTGTGCCATCCTACCAGCCCCACAAGCCTGATGCTGAGCATTTCCTCTCCGGGGAGAAAAATAACCCCTGCTTGGTGAAGCCACTGGGCAGTCTTCTCTGACTCATGGGAGACTTCAATTACTTAATGAAAAGACCACCTTCCCTAAAAGCTGATTCTAGAGTCCAAATTAATTATGAGGTGTGGACCGTGAGCAAAAGATACCTACTAAGGAGGGCTCCTGGCAGTCAACTTGGCTCAAAAATTTAAAAAAAAAACGCCAGCAACCATTTCTGCACACAGGTCTCTCACTCACGCAAACTGCACTTCAGGGAGAAGCCTGCGCCGAACCGCCTGCCTGCACTCCGTTCCTGCCACCTGAGCCAGCTCTTCCAAAGCGGTTCCTGCAAAGCTGCTCCAGCCAATGGGACTGAAGCTTTCCCCATCCAATGGGAGTTGTGCAGCTACATCCTCATCGGCTTCTTCACAGCTCAGTTGGGACCCATGCCTTTTGGACCAATCAAACTGGAAAGATCTGGAGTCCTCATCTGCATTAGGATGGGCCAGCCAAGGACCAGGGGTGGGGACTTCTGCTCATATATATAAGTCAGCTTTGCGGTGGCTCTGGGGGCACGTTTTCCTTTACACCAAAGACTGAAGGTTGCCTTTCCCTAGCTGAAGCTGAAACACTGAAGATGTCTCACAGTAGCCCGTGGAGGAGACCAGTGCAGGGCAGGGCAGAACAGAGTGGCAAGGAGCACCTTTTTCACCACACTGTTGGCACTGAATTGGCACCAAGGACCAGCCACTCACAGAAGTAATTGACATTCACCCGAGAATGTGTGTGGAACACAATTCCTCAGAAAGGTTCAAGCCCTCTTTGGAAGTAGAAAAGGAGTGGCTGATTTTCGGAAAGTAGGTCTGCTGTTCTCTCTAGGGCCCCTTGATTCTCCCCTAAACCCCAGAGCAGGTTACTCCTCCTGGCTTCAAGGCGCCCGGGGAGGCAGGGCCCATTCCACAGGTCAAGTTGGGATTTCCGGAAGGGTTGTGATGCTCTGCCCTTGACGCGCCCCGGCCGCCCGACTCTGGTCTGTCCCAGGACCTGCTATTTGCACAGCAGATTCCATGCCGCCTCCCCAGACCACAGAGATGAAAAACAGTGTCTTGCCCTGGCTGGTGTGGCTCAGTGCACTGAGCACTGGCCAGGCCAGCGAACAGAAGGGTCACCGGCTCCATTCCCGGCCAGGGAGGGCACATGCCGTGGTCGTGGGCCAGGTCCCTGGTTGGGGTCATGCAGGAGGCGACCAGTCAATGTTTTTCTCCCTCTCTTTCTCTCTTCTTATCCCTCTCTCTAAAAGTAAATAAAACATTAAAAACAAAACAAAAGTGTCTTGTTTTAGTTCTCCTTTTCTTGAGTGCTATCCAGTGGAGTCACTTCCCATTTATTCTCCTGGGCTTTGTGCTTAACCTCTGAACAGGCTCATCCTGTGGGTTTTGGGGTTTTGTTTGGTTTCTTTTTTTTTCTGCCTTTTTAAAAAAATATGTGCACAAGTTTTAGAAATTTCTTTCAGAATTGTGAGGGCCAGCTGTATGATTTCTAGGACCCTCTCCAGGCTGTGAAGCAGGACACCTCGCTGTGTGGGTGTGTAATGCGCTCCCTTGGGTGTCTGGAGAGAGCGGAGCCTCCACCGCGTCTGGTCCTGGCTGCTCTCTGGCCATCAGAGCAGCTCTCCTTCGCAGCGTCGGATTTCCGTAGCTCTGCTCGGGCACTGGGGTTGTACCCGGCTGGTTACACACAGAGTTTGTCCTTGTACTGTTATTTATTAATTACTGTGTTATTTAGTAATCACCAACAACTGTAAACCCACTTTTGCCCCACCCCGTAATTAGTCTTCAAAGGTGGAGCTTGATGTGTCTGCATTAGATCAGCCTTATTTTTTAAAAATATATTTTATGGATTATGCTATTACAGTTGTCCCATTTTTGTCTCCCCTTTATTCCCCTCCTTCCTGTACCTCCCCCCGCACCCCCAGCACAGATGTCAGGGCCTCGCCTGCTCAGGCACCTCTGTTTGTCTGAGATGAAGCCGCTCGTGCACACCAGCTCTGGGGTAGGAGCTCCTGGGGGAGGCTAGGTGGGGCCGGGAGGCAGCTGCGTGGATCTGGGCTAAAGGATCAAAAGGCGTCCACTGAGCAGCAAGCCCCAAACACCACCGGGGCTCGGCACCACTGTCCTCCACAGAGGTGACAGTGGTCAGCACATGGACACCAGGAAGGGCTGCATCCACATGATGTCCCCTGTGGAGAATGGACCCGGTGATCTCAACCCAGAGGAAAGGGGCCAGAGATCCTTCCTCCTGGTGGCTTTGAGGACCAGCTTAGGGTTCCAACACTGGGGGCTGCCATTCTGGCTGCCACCACCACGGAGGTGTGAGGCCACCGGAGGGCTTCCGGGACTCTGTGCTCCCTGTCCACCCCGGAAGGAAAAGAGAGAGGGCAACCCCTCTGATGTCTCCCTCAGCAGAATGAACACTTTCCCACAGGGATGCATGGACTGCTGGGGGAGGCATGGATGCAGGAGCAGAAATGGGCTTGTTGCCAAGAGGGAAGGGGAGAGGCGTGCATGGCCCTGAGTGGCTGGATACACTCAGGGAAGCGGCCCAGCACTCCCTGTCCCCCACTGGAGGTACTTTCTATCTCCCCCAAAGGGCAACTCAAAGACTCACCCAGACACTGCAGTAGCCACAGTCGTAAGGTTTAGGGGGTATCTGGGGAACACACAGCTCTCCCCACTGACCCCAAGTGTCCTTGATCCTGGCCAGATACCCATCGCACCCATTCCCAGTGGTGGAGAGGACCTGGTAACTGCAGGAACAAACTGGGAATGAAGGGAGTGGCCTCCCCCTGATAAAGGGCACCGCTCCAAACCCCGGAATTTCAAATTGTGCTTAACAGTGAAAGGCTGAATGCCTTCCTAAGATCAGGAACAGGCCAGGTTGCCTGCTCGCACCACTCCTGTCCATAACACACCTGAAGCCTTTCCAGGGGAACAAGGGAAAAAAAGGAAAAGGAAAAATAAAAGGCACACACATTGCAAAGGAAGAAGTATGCCAAACGTACGCCTGTGTGTGACCCAGTGTTTGCAACCCTATACATTTACCCAGAGAAATAAAAACCAGAGTCAACAGCCTGGACGACAAGGCTGCCCATCAACAGGCGATCGCATAAACACGTCATGGCAAATCCACACGGCAGCAACAGGAAGGAACAAAGTGCTAATACACACGACCGCATAGATGAACCTCAAAAATGGTATTCTGAATGACGATGGCCTTACACAAGAAAGTTATGCTGCATTATTTCATTTATAAAACATTCTAAAGCGGGCAAGACTAGTCTGTGGTGGAAAAACCCCACCGCAGTGAGGAGGGGGCAGTGGGAATTCAGAGGGAATCTCACGTTAATGGCCATGGTTTCCACATGGGTAGGGGTTTGGCTGACACAGGGTCTGCGTTTGTCAGAGCTTGTTGAATGCGCAGCTGGGTTAATGCATTTAGTTGCATGTAAATTTTAACTTAAAAGGAAGAAAAGAACTATCGACATATGTTGAACCCTTGTTCTAAATGCCAAAGAATTTAGAAGTATAGTTTTTGCTACAGCTTATTTTGAAATGCATTTAAAAATCAAGAACATGAGGACATCAGCGCACGCCGCCATGCTGGAGGGAAGGAATGCAGCAGACAGAAAACTGGGAAAGAAGAGAGCTGTGATCCTGTTCACGGAGAATGTACTTTCCTCTAAGGAACTGCAGTCGTGCGGATGCGGACAGACTGTTGACACCGGGACGAGTTACTCCAGCACTTTTACCGCATGTTCCGAGTCAGTCGGGCTCGTCGGTCCTTTCAGCAGAACCTGCCTTAGGAACTTAACCTTTCGTGGCTCAGGTGCGCCAAGACAAAAAAGTTGGCCCAAATGAAAGAACAAACCAAAGGTCCAGAAAAAAATACAATCAAGTGATGAAGAGACAGACAACCTATCAGGTGCACAGTTCAAAACACAGGTAATCAGGATGCTCACAGAATTGGTTGAATACAGTCGCAAATTAGATGAAAAAATGGAGGCTATGCTGAAGGAAATAAAGGAAAATGTTTTTAAAAATATTTTATTTATTTATTTTTAGGGAGAGCGGAAGGGAGGCATAAAGAGAGGGAGAGAACCATCAATGTGTGGTTGCCTCTCATGCGCTCCCCCACCACGAGGGGCCTGACCCAGGCATGTGCCCTGACTTGGAATGGAATCAGTGACCCTTTGGTTTGCAGGCCACTCAGTCCATGGAGCCACAGCAGCCAGGGCCAATTGTGTTTCTATACACTAGTAACAAATAATTGGAAGATGAAAATTAACAAATATCATTTTTTAATAATGCCCATCAAACATGATATAAGTATAAATCTGACAAAATATGTGCAGGGTCTATATGCTAAAAATTCAACACACTAATGAAAGAAATATAAGAAGACCTAAATAAATGGAGAGATACACTGTGTTCAGGAACTGGAAAATTAGTATTGTTAAGATTTCAGACTTCTGGCCAAGATGGAGGCGTAGGTAGACACACTGTGCCTCCTTGCACAACCAAAATAAGGACAACAACAAATTTAAAAACAAAAGACAACCAGAACTGACAGAGAATTGAACTGTATGGAAGTCTGACAACAAAGGAGTTAAAGAAGAAATACTCACCCAGACCGGCAGGAGGGGTGGAGTTGGGCAGCCAGAGGGAGAGGACTTGTGGCAAGGCAGCAGCTGGAGGACCGGGTACCATATTTGCATGTGGATAAGCCGGGAGGAACAACTGGGGAGTGAGACAGGACACACAACCCAGGGTTCCAGTATGGGGAAATAAAGCCTCAAACCTCCGACTGAAAACACCTGTGGGGGTTGAGGCAGCAGGAGAAACTCCCAGCCTCACAGGAGAGTCAGTTGGAGAGACCTACAGGGTTCTAGAATGTACACAAACTCACCCAGAAGGGCCCACTTTGCTTGTGGGAAATGGGAGAAGTGACTGAAAACTGGCAGAGAGCAGAGCAAGCGACATTCTTCCTTCTTGGACCCTCCCCCACATACAGCATCACAATCCAGCGACTGGGTTGCCCCGCCCTGGTGAACACCTAAGGCTCTGCCCCTTATACATACAGGTGCCCTGAGACCAAAAATAAAAAAAAAAATGACCCAAATGAAAGAACAGATCAAAGCTCCAGAAAAAATACAATTAAGTGATGAAGACATAGCCAACCTATCAGATGCACAGTTTAAAATACTGGTAATCAGGATGCTCCACGAACTCACTGGGTACTTCAACAGCATAAAAAAGACCCAGGCAGCAATGAAGGTCACATTATGTAAAATAAAGAAAAATTTACAGGGAACCAACAGTGATGGGAAGGAAACTGGGACTCAAATCAATGGTGTGGACCAGAAGGAAGAAAGAACATTCAACCAGAAAAGAATCAAGAAACAAGAATTTAAAAAAAAGATGAGGAGAGGTTTAGGAATCTCCAGGACAACTTTAAACATTCCACATCCGAATCACAGGGGTGCCAGAAGGAGAAGAGGAAGACCAAGAAATTGAAAACTTATTTGAACAAATAATGAAGGAGAACTTCCCCAATCCAGCAAAGGAAATAATCTTCCAGGAAGTCCATGAAGCTCAGAGAGCCCCAAAGAAATTGGACCCAAGGAGGAACATACCAAGGCACATCAGAATTACATTAGCCAAGATGAAAGATAAGGAGAGAATCTTAAAAGCAGCTGGAGAAAAGGGGACAGTTACCTACAAAGGAGTTCCCATCAGACTGTCAGCTGATTTCTCAGAAGACACCTTACAGGCAAGAAGGGACTGGAAAGAAGTATTCCAAGTCATGAAAGGCAAGGACCTACATCCCAGATTGCTCTATCCAGCAAAGCTTTCATTTAGAATGGAAGGGCAGATAAAGTGCTTCTCAGATAAGGACAAGTTAAAGGAGTTCATCATCACCAAGCCCTATTATATGAAATGTTAAAGGAACTTATCTAAGAAAAAGATAAAAAATATGAAGCATAAAATGACAACAAACTCACAGTTATTAACAACCACACCTAAAACAAAAACAAAAACAAACTAAGCAGACAACTAGAACAGGAACAGAGTCACAGAAATGGAGATCACATGGAGGGTTATCAGCAGGGAGGGGGAGGGAGAGAGAGGGTGAAAAACACAGAGAATAAGTAGCATAAATAGTAGGTAGAAAATAGACAGGGGGAGGTTCTGAACAGTATAAGAAATGGAGAAGCCAAAGAATTTATATGTACGACCCATGGACATGAACTAAAGGGGGGAAATATGGGTGGGAGGGGTGTGCAGGGTAGAGGGAAATAAAGGGGGGAAATGGGACAACTGTAATAGCATAATCAATAAAATACATTAAAAAAGATTTCATTCATGCCTAATTTATCTCTAGATTCAAAGCACTCCTAATTGTTATCCCATCAGGTTGTCTGCTTGTTCGCTTGTTTCTATACCCTAAAATTTATAAGAAAACCCAAAATAATTTTGAAGAGAGGGAACAAATTTGGGGACTTACAGGGCTACAGTATTCAAGCCTTGGCTTGTGTGGCTCAGTGGACTGAGCGCTGGCATACAAATTAAAGGATTGCACGTTCAATTCCCACTCAGGGCAGATACCTGGGCTGCAGTCCAGGTCCCCAGTAGGGGGTGTGTGGGAGGCGACCTCACACTGATGTTTCTCTCCCCCTTTTTCTCCCTCCCTTCCCCTGTCTCTAAAAATAAATAAATAAAATCTTCTAAAAAGAAACAACACTACAGTATTCAAGAAAATATAGTCCTGACCAGAGTGACTCAGTTGTTTGGGCATCATCCCACAAAGCAAAAGGTCAAGGGTGTGATTTCCTTATTCCATCAGGAGCGGAGGGTGTTTGTGGTGATACAGCCCCTGGTGCGGAGCGGGGCTGGGGCTTCAGGCAACTGCCTGTGATTGTCACCTAGTGGCAACTGCTGGAATTCCGAACCAGAGATTTTCCCTAGGAGAGACACTTACCAACCAGTTTGCTTTCAACTTTCGCTGAGATTTCCCCTACAACTTAGGGACAGAAAAGTCCGTGAAACCAGGAGAGTGCTGGGGAGGTGGGAAGGGGTGGGGGGAAAAGGCAGAAAACTGTACTTGAACAACAATAAAAAAAATTGAAACAACAACAACAACAGCAACAAACCCTTGAAACTTGAAATACCCACAATGCCTTGGGTGATGGAGAAACGCTATCCAGAAGGACAGTGTCCAGAAGTGTCCCTTGCAAAATGGAAATGGCTCCTGCAGGAACCTGCCACCAGCGCAACGCCAGGAGGACCTGAGGGGTGGGGAGCTCCTTTCCCTGCCAAGGGCCGACCCGCCCCCACTGGGGGAGCTGCTGGGTCTCATGACCCACGGCCCGCCCCGGGCAGTCCCGGCAAACAGCCCTCAGTGACTGACGAAAAGCTGCCCGATTTGTGGCAAGTTGTCCCACGGTGGACGCACTGCTCCTGGTTGGAAGGCTGCCACTTCGATGGCAGAGGTCAAAACCAATCAACTCATGGAAGGCGGCTGGTGGCCTGGCCACATGGTCTGGCAGGGCACAGCAGAAAGCTGGCCTATTGGGGAGATGCCCCGTGGGGATCACTGTGGGAATCTGAGGGGTGCTTCACGACGAAACGCTGGGCCACTCTGAGGTCATCTCATTCATGCTGCTCTGTTCCCATGGCCCTCAGGCCTGTAGCCCCGCAGCCCCTGCTCTGTCTTGTGTAATGACACGCTAATCTTTGGAGGAACTCCTCCTGTTGTGGCTTGAGTTTCCCAAAAACAGCCCCTTACCAGAAAGCGCCTCTCCTGAGGAGATAAGGGAAGTGTGTACAAAAGCAATGGTTGTCTGCTCTGGCTGGTATGTGGCTCAGTGCATGGAGCACAGACCATGCAAACCATGGGGTTACTGGTTCGATTCCAGGTCAGAGCACATGCCTGGGTTGTGGGTCAGGCCCTCAATAGGGGTCACATGAGAGGCAACCTCACACTGATATTCTTCTCCCGTCCCCTATTTCTATAAGTAAAATATATATATTTTTAAGAAATTGATTGTTTATCAAAGACTTGCAGGAACTGGGTGACTGCACTGATGCTGACTAGAGTTGACAGGTTAAAAACAAAGAAGTTTCACACTCTTGTCCCTCCATCACCTCTTGTTCCCCTAGCTCCCCATCCCCTGACGTGAAACAAGCCTGATACAGGCTTCTCTCCTGTCTGTTTTTGTTTGTTTAAAGATTTTATTTATTTATTTTTAGAGAGAGGGGAAGGGAAGGAGAAAGAGAGGGAGAGAAACATCAGTGTGTGGTTGCCTCTCACACGTCCCCCACTGGGGACCTGGCCCACAGGAATATGCCCTGACTGGGAATTGAACCGGCAACCCTTTTGTTCACAGGTCGGCGTTCAAGCCAGAGTCACATCAGCCAGGGCAAGTGATGCTGATTCCAATGAATGTCTTTTATTTTCAGTCTGGTAGTTGTAATGTCTGCTTTCCCATTATCTTTGTAAACAGTTGTTTGGACTACAATGCTGCTTAGGCCCTGTGCAAAGGTTTTGTCCAGTTTTAACATTGAGAAGTCAGTCCTGTAAGACAGTCCCTTTAGGATGGCACTCCCTTTTGATGTGTGACTCCATTTATGTTATTTTTATAAGGGGTAGAATACATTGCAGAGTGAGTTGAACAGTATCCATCCTCAAAATCTCATGTCCATCCAGAACCCCAGAATGTGACCACATTGGGAAACAGGGTCTTTACAGACATAATTAGTTCCGTTAAAATGAGCTCACACTGGTTAGGGTGGCGAATGGCTCATTTCTTGGCTGAGCTTGTCTACGATTTCTCGGGGAGTGACTCTTCAAGAAAGTCCAAGATTTTTTCCAAGAAACTGAGAACTGACTTCCATTTTGTCATGTGCTCACTCAGCACTATGTCTTTATAAAGAATCTGGTCCCTTCTCGTTCTGTTGCGGAAAAATCACTCACACGCAATCGGAATGGCGGAGCACTCTTCTATTTCACGTGGGCTTGGAGGAGGCAGTCTCCAAATTCTGAGCCCCGATCTCTGGGTTGACTCTACTTTTATGAGCAAGAAGCAAGTTACAGAAGCAGGATGCGGTTAGATATTTGCTTATCTGGGACATGCAGGCTTCGGGCAGGGTTAGTACACTCTGTTCTACTAGAGCGTTACAAAATTCATTTTAAATTAACACTTCTTTGTTCTTAGCCTGCTTCAGTTCAACCCCCCACGCCCTGCATTGCTGGGTCTCACACTCAGCCCCCCACTCTGGCAGCAGTGCTCTGCCTTGTAACACCTGCTTTCATCTTCCTGCCTCCGCCCTTGGACAGTCTGTGAGGCAGGATAGTAAGAGGCTAAGAAAATTTCTTGGCCAGTGGAATAAGGAAACTGGGCCAGACAGCTGAACAAGCTGGCCAAACAACTAAGAGACAGATGCAGGTCACCAGGGCGGAAAGCCCCGGGCGCCTAGCAATGGGCAAACTGGCTCGGGACCTCACCCCCAGGGGGGTCTTTCCTCCCCTGGCATAAGGCTGGTCCTGTGGTTTCAATCCCCTGACCTTTCATCCCCAGAGATAACTTCTAGGCCTCAGTTGTGTTTCAGCTCCAGGCCCAGAAAAGCAGCAACACCAGGTGGGTGATGCCAGGACCAGCTGCAGCAAACAGAGACCCCTGCCCTGGCGCCAACCAGTCAGTGGAGACCACCACTCTGAAAGGACATACCTGGAAGAACTGATGAATATTCTATTGAGATCCTTCCCTGAGACCTTCCCTAACTCCCGGCCTTTAAAACCCTCAAGATGAAGAACCCAGTGGGAGGGCACTTCTGTGCCTCTCCTTTCCCTCTTCTTCCGCAACAGGCGTGCATCTCTTAAACCCTAAGGGGCCCCATGAGACTTGCAACCAGGGGAGCAATGGGTAGCCACAGCTTGCTTTGGGCTGACCCCCTGAACCTGTCCCCAGGGCCCCTTTTCTCTGACTTCCCAGTGAGCTGACAGCGGTCCCACCGGGCTCACTTCTTTCCTATAACGTTTCTGGAGAGCCAGGCAGCCCGCCTGAGCTCTTTCCTGTTGCTGCTTCTGTCTTAGATGCTTCCTTGTTTCACTGTCCTCTGCTTTAATAAACATACTCTCAAAATCACCTGGACTCAAGCTGTGAAATCTTTCCTGTACAAAGTCAAGAACCCACACACTGCCAGCTGCCCTAGGCAGACCCGCTCCAGGGACAGGTCTTCCCAGTAAAACTGTGCCAAAGGTGTGCCCACACCTGCTGCCCCTCAACGTCACTGTAGCTACTCCTTGGGGGAACTAGGATGTAACCAGGGGCTCTCAGGGCGGAAGAATCCCGTCTCTGGTGGTCCCTGGGGGCGAGGAAATCAGCAGCTCCTACCTCCTGGGCACCGCACGGGCGTGGGCTCTGGTCCTGCAACAACGCTGTTGTTGCAGGGCTTCCCGAGCTTACAGGAGGGAGGTCACTTCCACAGTCACAGAGCTGAGAAGCATTGGTGACAGGAGAGGAACCCAACTCCAACGGCTTCAGGGTCCAGGGCTCTCCAGCAGGCCAGTCCGCCTACTTCCCTCGGTACCCTGCTGACGTTTCCTAGCGACAGTAGTTTCCGGGCAGATGAGGAGGTGAAGCCCGGAGATTACTCCCCTTCGCCACAATAGGGAAGCCCAGCCGGGCCCAAGGGGGATGACAGCCTATAGACCCGGGCACAGCCTCCCGGTCTCAGAGCAGGACCTGGCGCCTGCGCACTACGGCCAGTTCCCCGCTCAGCCCCGCCCCCACCGCCCGGGTTTTCAAATTTGAAACCTGCTTCTTTTCCCGCCCGACGGTGTAGGCCAGTAGCGAGAGAGGGCGGAGCTGCGCGCAGCCAATAGTGCCTCAGAGGTTCCCCCGTCCCGCCCCGAAGGTGACGACAGCGAGCCGCAGGAGGCGACCCGCCAATGGGCGACGGCACTCACCGTCCCTGCCCCCGCGGCGCCCACGTGCAGCTGCGAGTCCCGAGTCCTCCGGAGACTACGGGCTCTCTGTGCGGCGTCCTAGCTGTCCGCACGGGCTGGAAACTGAGGCCCAGAGACACCTCGCTGCCAGCGCGGGGTCGCTGACCAAAGCGAGCAAGATACACCAACCCTCAGTCTGGGGTTTGTCTGAGGGCCGGACTTAGAACTGATGTAGGTAGAGACACCGCAGGGGTCCAAGGGGGCGGGCGGCTTGGGGGGCTGGGCTGCGGTCCGGGGCGGGTTCTAGAGGGGCGGGGCCAAGAGCCGGACCATCCTGCGGGCGGGGCGTCCAGGAGGCGGGGCCGGGCGCCTGTGTTTGTGGCACCGAGTCAGTTACATTGTAACAAAAGTGGTGCTGCTGCTTATGCGGCCCTCAACTCCGGCTCGCCCGCCGCCAGCTGTCGCCGACATGGAACCCGTGGCCAGCAACATTCAGGTCTTGCTGCAGGCAGCCGAGTTCCTGGAACGCCGCGAGAGAGGTGAGGCAAAACCCTTGGCTGGACTCCAGGCGACGACCTTGCTGACACGGGCCTCGGTTGGACTTAGCTCCCAACTTGCAGGATGCATACTTGGCTTTCAGGCAGTAGTCCCGGGGCACTCCCGTCTTCGCCTGGAGAGGGGTCTGTAGTCGGGCTGGGAGGTGTTGGGAAAATGGCCCTGGCGCCAAAAACCCCTCCCTGACCGTGCCGTGCCAGGGGCGCGCGCTCGGACCAGCTCCATCCTGACGCGTACGGGGGCTGTCTCTGGCAGAGGCTGAGCACGGATATGCATCCCTGTGCCCGCACAGAAGTCCGGGCCCGGTCCACAGGAAGAGGAAGCGATCCCCCCAAGCTCCTGGCGCGCTGGACAGTGGGCGGTGAGGAGGGCCAGGGGCAATGGGGAGCGGGGGATGGGCGCTATCCCTTTCAGACCCCTCCTCAGCCCACTTCCTCCTTGTTGCTTGCACCTTCTGTGCCAGGTACCCTACTCTGGAGACATTCAGACTCCTCTTGCCATCTCCCCATCCCCAAATACATACTCTCTATTCATTCAGGCACTAGTCCTTGAGCACCCATCACAGTGCCAGCTCTGTGCCCCACTTCTGCCCATACTCCCGCGCTCCACACATCACATCACTCAGTTTCCTCTTCTCTGCTCATCTCCACCCTTTACACATGCTGTTCCCTCCAACTGGAGTGTCTCTCCCTCCACTACCCACTTTGGGTAACTTGTGTTTCTGGCTCCGCTCAACTGTCACCTCTGTTTAGGAAGTCCTTCCTGACTGCTGGTAGGGGCTTTGGGCTCCACAGCTCCCTGAGCAGGCCTCTCACAGCATGCACCTCCCCCCAACCCCCAACCTGCCCATGAGTCTCTGCCTCTACCTGGCAATTCAGGGGCCTGAGGCACACGGTTGCCATACTGAGCTAGTTTGGAATAGAGATCCGTAGTGCATCATGAGCCCCCGGGAGCCTGGGACTGAGGGTGTGGGCAGCAGCTGACGCCTGCTTACCCCATCCTCCCTGGCATTGGCAGGTCTGTGCACAACGAGCTGGAGAAGCGCAGGTGAGTCCCAGCCATGCCCGGACAGCACTGGGTCCAGGAACTACCTCCTCTGGCCTTTCCTCCCCTGTCAGCCCTCTGGTTAGCAAGGCTGGGCTGGCACTGCCCTTCTGACCCCTTCCCCTGCAGGAGGGCCCAGCTGAAGCGGTGCCTGGAGCAGCTGAAGCAGCAGATGCCCCTGGGGGCTGACTGTGCCCGCTACACCACGCTGAGCCTTCTTCGCAGGGCCAGGATGCACATCCAGGTGAGGGGCTACCCCGCACCCTGGAGCCAGCTTGCCAGACACGTGAGAGGTGTAGGAGGGAGTTGCTGGGGGAAACTGGAGAGAGGCCCACTGTACTTTTAGTTTCCAAATTTGTTAAATGGGAAGAGAAGCAAAAAATAACTCAGAATTGTTCTGATGCTCAAGCTTCAACATTTGCCCAGTACGTGTTCACTGTTGTTATTACAGCCATTACTTCTATTCCAGCTGTGAGGCCCTGGGCCAGGCAGTTGGCTTCTCTGGACTTCCTTTCCTCCTCCGTATGGGGGCGTGCCTGCTGAAGATAATGTGATGGATCATGTGTAAGGGCCCCTAAGACTGTGGAGGGCTGGTCCTCCATCTTCCTCTCTCCCATCCTTCAAGTCCTCCTGTTCTGAGCAGTCTGTCCTGAAACCCCTTTGGTAGGCAGCTCCAGAGGCTGGGACAGGGAAAGGACTGAGGATGGCCATCACCTTATTTTCAGAGCCCTCGTTGCTGCCCCCTGGTGGACATGAGTGGGGTGTGCTAACTCAAAGCCCCAGGCATCCTCAGAGAGACCTTTCCTGCCCTTCTGGTTCTTTTGACAAAGAAATGGAGGCACAGCGGGGCTTCTGAGAGGCGGATTCAGAATCCAGGCCCACGTGCTCTGAGTAGCAGGCTTTCCTTCAACGAGTATATTGGGTTGGCCAAAAAGTCTTTAAATTTTTCTGTAAAATAAAAGACATACTTTTCATTTTCACCAATAACTTTATTGATTCGGATCTTTTGAGTATGTTGGCAATCTCCTGTGTCATACAACGTTGATTGTTCTCAGTGTCTCAGTTTGATTGCTGTCAACTTTAACTGCAGTACCCAACCTTGGAGCATCGTCCAGCGTGAAATCTGCAGCGTGAAACTTCACAAACCACTTTTGACATGTTTGATCAGTCACAGCATCTTCTCCATACACTGCACAAATTTTTTTGCATTTCAGTTGCGTTTTTACCTTTCTAGAAATAGTAAAACATAATACGCCAAAAACGTTGCATATTTTCTTTCATCTTCAATATTAAAATGGCTACACAAAAAGTCATCAATTTGGTAAAGTTTTTTTTTTTGTAATGCATGCTGATATGACAGCTGTCAGAATACAATCTAACAAAATTGTTTCGAATGGAGTTAAGGAAAACTAAGTGCTACTAGAGCCACCTTATGGGAAAAAAGCAAACAGACTTTTTGGCCAACCCGATATTTACTGAGCCCCTGCTCTGCTGGGCTACTCTAGGCACAGGGCTGTGTCAGACACAGGTGCCATGTGGCGAATGAGTCACAGTGTAGGCACTGTCCACACTGTGCCACAGGTACCTGAATTCCCCTCGTGGTGGCTCAATAGCACCCTTGCTGGACAGCAGGCCCCGGTTTCTCGCCTGTAGCCTACCTAGCCTGGTTCTTAGAGGGACAGTGGGCAGGACCAGGGATCACTCCTTCCTTGAAGCCCTGCCAACCCCCTCCTGGACTCCCTGCTTCCTGTTTGGCCTCGGCCAGGCTGTCCTCCACCTTCCTTGCTTTAGGATGATCTTTGTAGCAGGTGGTAGATCTCTTTAGGTCTGTCTCCTGCTGAAGACCTTCCATGGGTCCTAACAGAACCGTCTCAGTCCTGTGAAGTCAAGGCCTTCCACATCTCAGGCCTTGCCACTGGCCTGCTTTTTTCATCTCATCTCTTCCCCATTCCCCACCAAAAAGCCAAATTTTTAGTGCTCTTCCTGGTCTCCCTCTGCTTGGGTGCTTCTCCCCATGCACCCCCATCTTTGCTTAGGCAGCTGTCACTCATCCCTCTATACCCAGTCCCAATGGCCCCTCCCTGAGCTCCCCTTCTTGTGGACTGCCGGCTCCTGCCCACCCAGGGCTCTGATGGGAGAGCCCTTGGCCTTGCAGTCCATGGTGTGCGGGGCTGGCAGAGCTCTGGTGGAGGTGGGGGGAGCAGATTAATGCTGAAGAAAGCTTGGGGTTCCTAGGAGGGACTTGACCAAGAGTTACAAACTAATAGCCTTTGTTTAGCTGGCAGCACTTAAGAGGCCACTTAACATGAAGAATGTGACTTTCCAGCTCTCTTAAAGATGCTGAGCAATCTGGTCACAGTTGGTTGGGCCTCTTTCCACATCGCAGCGATCGGCTGGAACCCGGAGGCAGCTGCCTCCTTCACCTGGAGTCCACACTGGTCCCCATCCCCTCCCTATTGTTTGGTACCACACTGGGCACTCTTTCCCATCACCTGACTAACCACTGGAGGTCTTTGAGATTGTGCTGTCTGCCCTCCCCATCCAGCTAGACAGAACCCACAGGCCATTTACATGGCACCGCAGGGCCTGAGTTCCCGGAGGACGTAGAGGGAGCCTGTGGAGCTCAGGCTTAGTGAGCCCCATCAGGAACAGGCAGGCTGTCACCGAGGGGCTGTGGCAGCTGCGGAGCTGTGCTGGGGTGGTGCCCGGGCAGCTGACCCCAGCCTTTGCTCCCTCGGGCTCTGCAGAAGCTGGAGGAGCAGGAGCAGCGGGCCCGGCGGCTCAAGGAGAAGCTGCGCAGCGAGCAGCAGGCTCTGCAGCGGCAGCTGGCTCGGCTCCGGGGGCCGGCGGGGGCCGGCGAGCGGGAGCGGCTGCGCGCAGACAGCCTGGACTCGTCGGGCCTCGCCTCCGAGCGCTCCGACTCGGACCAAGGTGAGTGCCCTGAAGCAGAAGGGGGCTGGGCGGGCCAGTGGGCCAGGTCTCCTGACTGGACCCGTCCCTGTGCAGAAGAGCTGGAGGTGGACGTGGAGAGCCTGGTGTTCGGGGGTGAGGCCGACCTGCTTCGGGGCTTCAGTGCGGGCCAGGAGCACAGCTACTCACACAGCGGCGCCTGGCTATGACCCTCGCTGCCCCAGAGCACGCCTTTCCCTCAGACCCCCTTCCACTCTGCTGTGGGGCAGGAGCCCTTCCCAAGCCTCCAGGGCTGCCCAGAGTCACCTCCTGTTGGAATGAACTAAGAGGACCTTGGCATGGGAACAGGTGCTCCCCCTGCCTGGCCACTGGCTGCCGGAGTCCTTCCTAGGGGCGGGGCCTGGCCACCCAGGGGCCCGCAGTGCAGGCACTTGGGCCTGGACTGCCCTTACAGGAATTTTTTTTGTGTGTAGCATTTGGCTCTGCTGTCCCCATGGGGACAGGAAGCCTCTTGGGCCCCACCCCCCACATTCCTTCCTAGATAAGGCCACCTGGCCTTTATCCCACAGATACTGTACAGTATTTTCATTAAAAGGTCTTTCTTAATTTCCTGTCCATGGTCTTGCCTGATGAAAATGGGGACACTCCCAGCCACAAGACAGGAGAGAGGAAATGAGATCAGCAGCCACCACCCACACTGTTGGCGGGTCTGCACTGCCCCTTCAGTCCGCACAGCCCAGGGGCTGGCAGGCCCCATACTGCAGGTGTGGCCGAGGCCCAAAGCCAGGGTACACTGGAGTCAAGATTCAAACCAAAGCTTTCTGACTCCACAGCTGGGGCTGATTGAATTCAACAAATATTTATTGAGTGCCTATTATGTACTAGATATTGTTCCAGGTACTTGGGACACAGCAGAGAAAACAAACAAACGAAGGTTCCTGCCCTCATGGAGCTTACAGTCTAGCATTTTCGACCCCTTCCCCTGCACGCTCTCTGTGAACCTGGGCAAGTCACGATCCTCTCTCCTTGGCCAGCCGATGCAGAAAGAAGCAGGCCTGGCCCAGACATGGATAAGGTGTCTGGTGCACTGCAGATGCCAAACAGACACCACCCCCAACCCACCACCCAGACAGGAGATCAGGCTGGAAGTTGACTTTTAATAATAAAGCACATGGGGGGGGGTTAGAGGGGGAGCGCAGCGGGTGGTCCGGTGTGCTGCGGCCCAAGGGCCCGGGCTGGCTACACAAACTGCTGCTGCTGCTGCTGCTTCTTCGTGGCTGCCTTGCTGGCAAGGTCCTTGGCCTTCTCTGTAGCTGCCAGTGCCGTCTCCTTTGCCTTCTCCTTGGCTTCCTTGGCTGTCTCAACCAAGGTTTTGGAAGGGGCCTCACCTGCAGCAAAGGGCAGGAGGCTGGCTTCAGAGGATGCTGAGAAGACCCACCTAATCGCTCCCCACAACCATCACCACCGGCGAGCTGGGCCCCGTTGGAAAGGTAGCATTTGCCCAGGGTACAGACGAGGAGTCCCGGGCTCCACACCAGTCAGGGCAGCTAGGATTTAACCCCAGCCTGTGCCTGGGAGGTTCTCACCTTGCAGCTTGGCCAAGATGTACTCAAAGCCCTTCATCGTCTTGGTCACGTTGCTTTTGAACCGGGCGAGACCAAATTCCTGGCAAAAGATGAGAAGGGGGAGGGCTCTGAGCTTCCCACTGACCTCCAGCCCAGTCTCTATGCTCAATGCCCCGGGCCTCAGAACACCAGCACCTCCAAACCGCTGCTCACCTGGACAGCTCTGGAGACGCCAAATAAGCTAGAGGAGACCCAAGCTTCCCGGTGGATTTCGGTCCAGCCGCTGTTGTCGGAGTTCACACAGTAAACACATCGCTCCTCCACCACCTGTGCAGGGAGTCCGGCCAAACAACTCTGTGGGAGTCTTTCATTTTGCCAGCTTCTCATAAACATGACTCACTGTCTCGTTTTATGAGGGAGAGCAATAAAACGAAAACCCATTCCTTATCGCATCCCAAGCTGTATTTACAGAAGAGCAAGAACATAAAGGTCATTTTGGTCTCTACAATCTCTTCTAACCCTTTAAACTAGAAGGCAAATGGCCTCTTGAGATCAGCAGAGGGCCTTCCGGCTCTACCTCGGCCCTAGATTTGGTTCTGCACCTTTATGTCTACACGGGGGCAATGTTCTTAGCCGGCCTACTGCCTGCACAGTTCTTGAGGTCACTGGTAATGCAAATAAAAATGGAAACCTGGCCATTGTCACAGCTCTCATTATCAGAGAAAAAAGGGGACCAGCACTCCCCACAGAACCCCTCAAAGACCTGTCGCACAGCTGACCAGGATACCACCTCTCACGGCAGGGTCACTACCTGGGTGATTTAGAAAGCAGGCAGTGCCCTCCGAGCAGTCTGCGGTGAGGCCTCCGGCGACTCTGGAGCAGTGGACTAAGCTGCCAGCTCACTCCGTGAGCTTAAAGGACACTTCCCCTCTTTGCACCTCACTTCTCCCTTTGTACTAGAGAGTAACTCCCACCTCCGAGGGTTACTGTGAAGACTGAGTGAGAAAGAAACTTCTCTGAAAGCTTTGGGGTATTCATTCATGAGAGGACACTACAGAATGTTCCTGAAACCATGGGATTTCAAGTTTTTTTTAAAAAAAATTATTTACTGATTCTAAAATCAGTAGAAAGAGGAAGGGAGAGATCCTTAGACTATGGCCTCAAGTAAACCATTACCCAGGCCCAGCCTCCTTCCAGCACTCTGCAGGCAGAGAGAGACATCCATTTTTATTCCACTTATTTATGCATTCAGTTTTTTCTTTTTTAAAAATCCTCACAAGAGGATATTTTTTTTCACTGCTTTCAGAGAAAGAGAAGGGGAGAGAAACATTGATATGAGAAGCATCAACTGATTGCCTCCTGTACGTGCCCGGACCAGGGATTGTGCGTGCCCAGACTGGGGTTCAAACTCGTAACCTAGGCATGTACCCTGATGGGGAATTGAACCCACAACTTTTGATTACAGGACGATGCTCCAACCAACTGAGCCATGCTGGCCAGGGCTCACTGATTGATTCTTGTATGTATTCTGACCAGGAATTGAACCCTCAACCTTTGTGTATTGGGACGACACTCATTATACCCATCTGAGCTACCTGACCAGGTCAGGGCTCTCAAGATTTAAGGACAAGAGATCAAAGACACATGGAAGCCCTTTCCCCTCAAACCTTAGGCTGAACTCTATTGTGTAAGGCATGTACAAGTGTAACTCCTCTGGTCCATGGGGGCCCAGATCCTCTCCTTTACGAGGCACACCTGAGGCACCCTTATGGCCCCCATGGACTCCTGTTTGAAAGCCACTCTCAGCATCACTGGCTCCGGAGCCACAGGTATCAGGAGCTCTATCAACTTTTCAGGGGACCAAGAGAGTCTCACCATCAGCCGGGCATGGTTGATGTTCCAGGTGAAGGTGGTCATGGTCTGGTTCCGCGGGTCCACAATAGAATCCTCCAGGATGTACACCGAGTGAGCAACATTGGCAGGAAACAGTCGCTCGGCCCAGCGGGGCATCCTGTTGGTCTTGGTCAGGAGTCTCCGGGACAGGAGCTTCTGGTCAGGGGTCACCTCCCGGTGCACTATGTCTTCCGTCAAGACATGTTTGCTGCAGGTGTCAGAGTGACGGTGACCGTCGGGAGCCTGACCCTGAGAGACTGCCTTTTGGGGTTCCCATCTGGAGCCTCCCAGCCCAGAATGGCCAGGCCTTCCGCTAAACTTGCAGTGATCTGTGCTGTAGCTCAGACCTGAAGATGGAGTCCCTTGAACCTATCCCAGGGCAAATTCCAACTCCTGCCCCCTCGCTGACCTGGATTCCTGGGCCTCCCAGCATGGCGGACCTTGTTGATTTACTGCACCGCTGGAGAGAGCCACAGCAGAGGAGCAGGAGAACGTCTGGGAATTCAACCCCAGGAACCCTCCCGATTCCCGTGCCGCCGCCTCTTCCTGTCTCGCCAGCCACCTGGAGTTGACAGAGCTTTAGAATACGGCCTCAAATAAACCACCGCCCAGGCCCGGCCTTCTTCCAGCACTCTGCAGGCCTGGCCACTTCCCCGATAAGGTCCTCTAACCTAAAGACGGCCACGGTTCCAGCGATCCCCTACCTCGGACTCGATGTGGAGTCCTTCCTGGCCCCACACTTCGATTCCAAACAGCGAGGGGAAAGGCTGCTATATCCCGGGCTACGTACCTATAGGGATTCGGGTACCGCTGCCAGAAGGCAGCAAACACTTGGTCCCAGGAACTCCGGAGCACGCTCTGGCCCAGGAAATACTTCACCATCGTCCCGGCCGGAGCGGGATCAACACTCGCGCAGCATCAGGGGTGCAGAGCCCGGGGGGCACGCGCAGACCAGGCCGGGCCTCGGCGCACGCCCGCCAGGCACGCAGCTCAGTCACCACCGCCCTGCGCTCCACCAGCAGCCACCGCCATGAGGAGTTGTTCAGCCGCCCGCCACTTCCGGCGCAGACGCGCAGTACCCACCATTTCCGGCGCCTGTGCACGTGACCCGCGGTCCCGCCCCCTCGCCCTCTACCCCCTCCCGCAGCGAGAGTCGCGGAGCTGCTGGCCTCAGCCGGGTTAGCGGGGATCCCGAGCTCCGTGGGGAGTCCGAGCTGTGGCTGCACCTGAGCCGGACGGCGAGCGAGCTGGGCGGCGGCGTGCGGCGCCGTTGAGGGCGCTGCCCCGCGCGCTCCCGAGCCGCCCCGGGCCCTGGGCTCTCGGGAGCAGGATCGGCGCCCGGGGCCGAGGACGGGGGGCAACGGGGAGCTGCTGTAGCTGGAGCCCACCGTGGTGTCTCGAGTCGTAGGGACGGAGGCTTGGGCGCTCCCTGCCCGAGTGGAGATCCGCGTTTACCCGGCGCGGGGGCGCAGGGCCCTGACGCGGGTGAGGAGGTCGCGAGAGCATGAGCGGGCAGCGGGTGGACGTCAAGGTGGTGATGCTTGGCAAGGAATACGTGGGTAAGACGAGCCTGGTGGAACGCTACGTGCACGACCGCTTCCTGGTGGGGCCCTACCAGAACGTGAGTGCGTCTCGCGGGGCCGGCGCGGGTGGGAGGCCAGCACTCGTCCGCGGTTCTGATCGCTTTCCCCTGGTTGCAGACCATCGGGGCCGCCTTCGTGGCCAAGGTGATGTCTGTCGGAGACCGGACGGTGACTTTGGGTATTTGGGTAAGTGTCCTGGGTAAACCCATTCCTGAGGAGGCTTGATCTCCTCTGTTCTTGTCTGAACTGTGTGGCCTTACAGTTGCCATTTCTCTTCCCTAGACCCAGTTTAAAAGTGGGGGTCTGAGAACGTATTTATTTGCAGTCTTGGGGAGTAGCTCAGTAACTCAGGCCACGGCTGAGCTCTCTTTCCGCTGCCCTTCAGGACACAGCAGGCTCTGAGCGCTACGAGGCTATGAGTCGAATCTACTATCGGGGCGCCAAGGCTGCCATCGTCTGCTATGGTAAAGGCGAGGTTCTGGCCTGTTCCTCAAGCCAGAAGGGGTGGGCGCTAGGCTGGCGGTAGAGAATAGCCCTTGACCCCGACTGTTTCCTGCCTGCTCCCTGCCAAGACCTCACAGACAGCAGCAGCTTTGAGCGGGCGAAGTTCTGGGTGAAGGAGCTGCGCAACATGGAGGAGGTAGGTGGTCAGACCTCACCAGAGGACTCGGGGCTGGGGCTCTGGTGATCTCTGTGGGTGACTGACCTTGTCCTGCCTCAGGGCTGTCAAATCTACCTGTGTGGCACCAAGAGTGACCTGCTGGAGGAGGACAGGCGGCGTCGACGTGTGGACTTCCACGACGTCCAGGACTATGCAGACAGTAGCTTCTCCTCACCTCCCTGGGGGTGGGGGAGGGAAACACTGCTCCAGCGAGTCATGCAAAAGAGGGACTGCCTCGGTTGTCCAGGGAAAGCTTTCTGGCCTCCCTGAACTGTGGGGTCCAATAGCGCCCCCGCACCGCTAGACTTCCCCTTTGTGTCCACCTGGTTCTCAGATACGAGGCTTTAGTCTTTTTTCTTTACAGATATCAAAGCTCAGCTCTTTGAAACATCCAGCAAGACAGGCCAGAGTGTGGGTGAGTGCTGTCCTGGGCCTCGCAGCAGGAGCCAGCGGGGGCACCAGACGAAGCAGAGCAGAGCCTAGAGGGCTGTGTCACTGGGTGATCCCAGGGCTGCTGGCATTGGGCCCTCACTGATGGTCCTTTTTCCTGCCAGACGAGCTCTTCCAGAAAGTGGCAGAGGATTACGTCAGTGTGGCCGCCTTCCAGGTGATGACAGGTGTGTACTTCCCTAGCCTCTCTGGAGACTTCCTCTAGGCCCTCAGCATCTAGCCCCCTTCACAGTGGTTACCGGATCCCCTGACAGAATGGTGCTGAGCTGCCACCTCTCTCTCTGACAGAGGACAAGGGCGTGGATCTGAGCCAGAAGGCAAACCCCTACTTCTACAGCTGTTGCCATCACTGAATCGCCACTCACTTGGCCTGGGGGAATTACAGGAATTCCCCAAGGGGCTGGACCTAGCTCTTGTCTGGGCTTGGGTGGGCACACATGTGAGCTACCCCAAATCCCATGGCAGCAGGGTGGCACCGGTCTGTGCTGGCCCATGGAACAGATGCAGCGTTGGGCGGACTGACGGACATCAGGACGGGAAGGGCTGATTTGGACTCCAGGCCTCTGTCCTCGACAGCACTTGTCTGCAGATTAAGTAGCATCTGATTTGTAAATAAAATCAATGCACTGTGAACCACACTCAGCCCCTTTCCCTGCTGTGTAGTTTGGGTATCAAGGCTCCAAGTGCTTTCTCAGGCCAGCTGGCTGGCCTCACTTCCTGTATGAAGGCTCCTCCCAGCCCTAAAGTTACTTTACCCTAGGGTTGCAGCTGAGATAATGGAGAAATGAGAGCCCTTTCCTGTACTTTATTAGGGCTGGGGTTGGGGCAGTGCAGTGCCCACAGTTCCTTCCTGGTGCTGAGAAGAGCTAGGCAGGCACTCCTACCTCAGACTGGCTGGTCCTACCACATCTGTCATACCTAGCCCCGAGTCACACCTGTGGCTCAGAGCCTAAGCTTCCCATCAGCATCTGGCAATGCAGTATAATGAGAAAAATCATAGGTTCTGCGAGACAGAAAAGTCTTTGGACTCAGCTTTGAAAAAGGGACCTAAACTTGGCCTCAATTTCTTATCTCTAAAAGTAGCCACTGCCCAGTTCAGGACTGGGAAGACCATGAGTAAAAGTAAACGTGTACCTTCCCCAGAGGACTGCTGAAGAGGCAGGAAATTCAGGACTAGGTCTTAGGGGGAGGCAGGTTCCTGAGGTTGCCTAAAGTGTAGTTTTAGGCCTTGTAGGTCCAAATATTGCCAAAGGATCAGGTGTTAACTGTATACCAGGCTGACACTTCCTGTTCAAAAAGGACGTTCATGGAGGCTTGGCCCCTTTGCCTTGGCTTTCCCACCTTAGGCTGGGTCCTCCGCAGGGCTTAGCACCTGCTCCTGAAGAACTAAAAAGCTGGCCAAGGTGGTTGGACTCACTCAGGAAGTCCTTTGGTTCTACTTCCTTTTTAAAAACCAATTCCTCAAAATATCCTTACTTTGTGGGTGATGAAGGCTTCCTGTGTAGGGACCGGAACTAACCAGCCACTCCTGAAATACATTCTGGCACCTACTGACGACTGGGAGGAAACCCACACCACTCCCATGAGGTTTGGAAGAGGGGCTCGGCTCCACCGTGTCCACTGGGAACTCACTCGGGGGCTGGCTCCTGCTCTCACCACAAACCCGTCCTCCCTCCTGCTGGGCTACATCTCCCCACAGACAACAAAACACAACACAGGGTAAGGGCCATAAGAGTAAAGTTAAACTTTACTTTACAGTAATTTTTTTCTATATACAAAGAATTACAGTACATGTTTATGGGGACTCCTAGCACAGGGCTCCCCTCTTTTCCACTAAGAGTTTCACTTATAGCTGACAATCTATGGGGGTGAGGAGGAGCAAAAAAAAAAAAA
>CM052546.1:34111948-34139678 GCA_028533065.1 Trachops cirrhosus
AAGCAAGGGAGACCCCGCACCTGGAGCTCTCTACCGACCTGTTCCAGGCAGTGTGGACAGAGGCCATGGACAAGGTGATGCCAGCCCTGAGAGACTCAATGGCCATGCTCATCTGGACACAGCATCTCTTCCACCTCTGCGTTGCTCTGGACCACTCCAGGGTTGGGTACGGCCTTCGACGAGGCTCTGCCCCTCTCCTCTCGAACGCAGCCTCAAAGAAACTGTTCTACATAAAATCTCTTCCAAACAGGAAGCTGGGTTTCTCAAGTTGCCAGTCCCTCAACCCTTGGCAGTGCTTATTTATACCGGGAAATTAGCACCATCATAACTTTTTTTTTTTTGAGTGTACAAAGCAATGATCTATTCTTAGTTCAATTTATACTATAGCAAACTCTGGCCCTAGAAAGCTCAGCTAAAACTGAGCTTTCTAGGCCACAGCCAACCTGGTGCAGCGGCCACCTAGCTCTAAACAATCTGGAATGTCTTAACACGTGGAACAGCCCAAACGTCCTTCAGCAGGAATGGGGCTCGTGGCAGCGCCTTTCCTGCCTCCATCTCAGAAAGGTCACAACACTGAGCCATTCTGACCTCCTGGTTGACAGACCCCAAGAAGATGGCAATATCCCCCCAAAAAAGACCCGCTTCATAGAAGCCGCAGCCAAAACCAGCCCATGTTTAGGGCTCCCCTACTTCCTCTCCGCAGGGGAAGCTGCCAGGACCAGACTTCTTGCCTTCACTGTGTTCTCACAAGGCGACCTGGGAGTCCAGCTCCAGCGAGTAGACACTGCCAAACCTGCAAAAGAGCTGCTGTGCGCTTCATGCCCTGACCGTGGGGTGGGGTAGAGGATATGAAAAATACACTTAATTTTCATCAATGCCAAAGATGTAGATTTGGTAGTTGTTCAGAAGAGGATCAACACAGTGATTTAAATCACCTTAAACTCAGTAACTGCAGGGGGAAGCAGACATTTAAAAACTTGTATGCTTTTGTAGCAGTGACAGCTATCTTGTTATTAGAATTGGGTTAGCTTCAGTATGAGAAGCAAATGAGGCTTTGAATTTAACAGTTTCCATAAGCTTTTTTTCCTGACTTAACAGGGCTTGGAGAGGTATTTGTTCTCCATCTATGGAAGAAGCTGTGGCATCCCCCTGGGAAAGGCTTCCTGGGGAATTGGCTTAGAGGCAAACTCTTGAGATTCCGATTTCCAAGCACTTGGCCAAATACCAAAAATACCATCCTGCACAAAGATCAGGAGCTTCTAAGAAATGACTTCCTTTTAACTGCCAATTCACACTCCCTGGAGAAAAGGCCTCAGTGCAGGCTCCAGGGGACCCCCGGGGGCTGGCTAGGTCACTCCCTCCCACCATCAGGCCAGAGCCTCACTTCTCAACAGTCCTGATTCTACTCTTAATTGTACACTGACTGCTTTCATGGTATTAAGATGTTAACAACCTAGAATCAGATGCTGCTGTGATCAGGCGTCCTGATAGTTGAATTTGTAGTTTCCATTCAACCTGAGAGAATCTTTCAATGGCCCTCAGGAAAGCCTGGTACTCCATCCATCTAGATAAAGAACTGCCTCCTACCCCCTCAACCAAACATAGCTCATAAGTTGTTTTCCTGGGCAGGTCTGGAAGGAAGTTACCAGTGAATGGTGGAAAATGGAAAGGACCAAAACAAAACCACAACGTGGCCAATCATGGCTCACCTTTCCCTCACTCCTTCCTGAACTGTGAGAGTTCTCTAGAGCGGCTGTCAAGTCAATTCCCTACCAAAGCCTACTTCAGAGAAGCTACTTCAGAATCAAACTTCTCCACTTACAAATTTTTACATAGCCTGCACAACCCCCCACCACACACAAAAAAAATTCACAGTTTATTTCATGAAACAAAGAACTACGGTAATTTAACACACAACATAGTGAAGGAGATTCTAACAGTGCAGTGCGGATACTTTTTCTGATCACGACTACAGATGACGGGAAAGAAAGGGCACAGGACTGGCACCGAGCAAACCCTATCATACAACCTAAGAGATTAGGGAAAAGACCTACTAGCTGCAGATATATACTTATTATTCTCACACATGATAAATACTTAATATAATGAACTTTAATGTTCTGGGTGGATTTCTTTAAAAATATCTTTTCCATGGTTTAAAATTTTTTAAAAAGAAAATAAGATGCTTTGTTTTCTCTTCCTTTCAAACAAAGAGCTTTTCCTCTTTGATGATGTAGGAAGAGATTATAGGATGGAAGGGGAGAACTAGGCAGGTGGAATTTACAGAGGAGGTTCCGAGGTCTAAGTGAGATGCAAGGACAGGCCCCTAAACTCGGGGCAGCCCTGCCCAGCCTTGTGCCTCTGCCTGAGTTCAAGTGTCTCAACCCCAGAGACTGACTTTGGGAAATAAAAGCGAAGTCTCTTTTTAATCTTTATATAAAGCGCAAATGCTTCTATAACAACTATTGTTCCCTCCTTAAGAGTGATCGGAGCAACCTCATTAGGGAACTTAGGGGGAAACTGGGACAAAATACAGAATCCTGTTGAGGGGTTAAAAGCTGTAACTGAGACAGAATGGTCAGGAGACATTTGGGCCAGGTGACCTGGTTGGCTAAAGCTGCTGGCTAAGTTGGCAAAGCAGAGAGGTAAACACATTTGGTCTAGGGACAAAGGAGGCATGAGTGAATGGGAAGGAACTGGCCAAACAGCACTTCCTGTTGGCAGTCGGTGAGCTGGGTGAACGGCAGGGCAGGGTAGCACCAACAGATTTCCCAGCCCTTGAGCCCCAGCTCAGGGCAGCAGTAACAGATAATCAGCAGTTATGAGGAGTCAACTCTTAGACTGGACATTTCTCTAAATGCCACATCTTGCCAGTCATAAAGGAAGGGTTATGGTTGCCTTTGAACTGAGTCAGCAGGCAAGTGCTCTCAACATAGAGCACTGTTCTCAGGAAGAAGGTGGCAGAATCCACTAGTGAAGAAGAGGACTCCTTCCATTCAGGTAGAAGAGCAAATAATCAGAAGATACATAATTTTCCATCAGGGCCTGGCAACCTCCCTGAGCTGGTGGTGGATCTAGCCCAGAGCTTGCCAGAGATTCCTTAGGTCCACTGCCCGAGACTCTGAAATCTGAAAGCACCTGAGTGTCTGGGGAACAGGCATGGGGTGGGTTGATGTAAAAGGAGGAAAATTGGTAAAAAAGGTACGCTTGCCAGTTGCCTTCTTACACTGTGGGAAAGCCATGCCTCTGTGGAGCCCAGCCCCCGATGAGCTGTTCCGCCAAGTACAGACCTTCAGACTCTGCACAACCCAGACAGAAGCAGCAGCGGCTTCCCAGCCAACAGCCCCGCCTGGCCTCTGTGCAGCCCCTCCTGCCTAGAAACACCTGCATGTGCACACATGCACAACTGGCCAGAAGAACCACACTCAACACGACCATTTCTGGGGCCGTAAAGAACATTACAAAATGAGCCCGGAGCCTCAGGGCCCCTCAACTCTTCGTATTATTTCCTGGTCAAAGGTTCTTGAAAACAGCCTGGAAGCCCAGGCAGGCATGTTAGGCTCACAGGGATCAGGTCTTATTTATTTCTGTATCTCCTATCAGTGACTAGCACCTGGCCTAGCACACGAGAATGCTCAAGAAATCACCACTGATTTGAATGGATTATCAGTTCCTCCCAGGGGTTCATTGGGTGCCCTTGGTGGAGGTCTGCAGGGCTAGAGAAATAGAGAGCCCCTGTACCTTCCAACCTGACCAGTGGAATTGAATCCCATGCTTGACTCCAGAGTGGACTTTTTATTTCAAGTTGACCATGTGTAAAGGTTGAGGGAAAGAGACCCAAGTCTGTCTGTCTCCTTGGCTGAGGCCCACTTGGATTTCCATACATGGTTCACATAGCCACAAGCCCACTGGCTAATGTCACCAGAATTCTGAATGCTGGGATATAAAGAAAGAATAACAGCGGAAAAGTATTGGGGTCTGTTTTTTGAGGGGGGGAAATATTTCCCTCCCCCAAGAACCCTGGGGGTATAGCTGGTCTGGTCACGTGACATTCACTGGTATTATTTCTTTTCTGACTCTGCGTACTTGTGACTGGAAGGAGCCTGGTTAAGAGCTGGAAAGGGGCTTTGCTCTGGCTTAGGGTCTTGCCCTCTTCCAAGAGACCAGCAAGTCTGCGCCATTGTCTGTGTGCTCCCAGAGGACCAGCAGGACTGGGTCAGTGTCTGTCCGGCCACCATGGGCCAGAGCCCTGGCCCGGGTGAGACCTTTCCCAGGGCCCAGGAACTCTGCTCTGTGGTTGCCAACTTCTTCTCTTCAGTGGAAAGGGAGGATGGGGCCTTCCCAAGAGGCCTGAAGGACGGTCCACTCTTGGCAGCAAGTCCAGGTAGTTGGTGGCCTCCGGCCATCTGCTTCACCTGCTTCACCAGGCCCAGTGCTTGGCTGGGAGGCCCCGGGATCTGCTCAGCCCCTGCAGGTGCTCTTCCTGAGGCCTGAGTTGCTGGCTCATACAAAAAAGCCTTGGCAGGGGACTGAGAAAGAAGTCTGGCTTGGGTGAATGACTTAACAGCTTGCCAGGGGTGCTCCAAGGGGGCCACAGCTTTTCCGGGAGGCTGAAGGACAGGATCTGACACACTGCCTCTCTCAATAGCTCGGGGCATCTGCCCCAGACCCTTGCTGGCAGGCCACGAACTGGACTCCAACACTGGCATCTTCTCGTCGGCCTGGGGTGAGACTTCATGAGGAGAAGCTGCCTGTTCCTTCTGGCGAGAAGTGAGGTCTATGAGATCCATCACCAAAGCAGCTCTATTTTTTGACTGAGTGTTCTGGTCCACAGGCCGCAGTGCTTTTTCTTTAGCCACCAAGGTCTGGACCACAGCTGATAGCACTTTGTCAGCAGGTGGGAATCTCTGGGACAAAGGAGCGTGGGATTTGTCTGGAGACCTGTCTGAAGCCTGGGGTTTGGGGCTGCTGGTGACTAGCAGTCTGTCTGTTGGTGGAAGTCTCAAGCCAGTAGGAACTGGAGTTTTTTCCAGGGACTGGGGCCTCGGGCTGGCAGCACCTATGGATTTTTCCAGCCTTGGGTCAGCTGTCCCAAGTGGTCTTTCCAGTGGTTGGGACCTGACGGAGGGTGGGGAGCTTGGGCCGGTCACTGGAGAGGGTTTGTCAGATAGTTGGGGTCTTGGTCCTGCTACTGCAGGTGGCCTGTCCAATGGCTTCTGGCTGCACACCAAGGACTGAGGTTTGGTCCCTGACCCCGTAAGGGCCCGGACCCTATCTACAGGCTGGGGCCTGGAGTCAGTTCTGTCAGGAGGTCTCTCAGGTAGCGATTGCCTCTGACAAGTCCCTACTGGAGCTTTTTTGGACAGCGACAACGTCTGGTTGGTTTCAGCAGGTGGCTTGTCCGACATCTTGGGTCCCGGAGCAGCTACTCCTGATGATTGCTCTGCCAGGTGAGTGCTTGGGCCTGCAGGCAGTGGTACTGGGGGAGGTACATACTCACGGATCTCCCCAGGTTCCAGAGGGTTGGGCCCACAGGGGTCATGCTCTGTACAAGACAGACGCCCATCCAATTTGGAGATGAAGAGCATCCCTTCCCGGTGCTGCTTGCAAAAGGAGCTGGGACACATCTCACAAAAGGAGGCTGCTTCCTTCCCACAGATGTCACACTGATGCCAAGGACACTCCCATTTCCCTGAAAACACAGACATGAAGCAAAAGCTTAGGAAAACAAGAGATACATACGAGATGGGTCATGGCTCTGGAACCAGGTCAAGGAAGTAATTTCAAGCTGCCGTGTTCTGCAGAGAGCTCACTGGCCCCAGGATCTCAGCCTCCTCTTCTGTACAACCGCTTATAAAAATAACAGCCACGGCCCTGGCTGGGCAGATTAGTTGGTTAGAGATTGTCCCAATATGCCAAGGTTGCACAGTGGATCCCCAGGTCAGGACACATACAAGAATCAACCAATGAATATCTAAATAAGTAGAACAATAACTCATGTTTCTCTCTGTCTGCCCCTCCACCCACAAAATCAATAAAAAAAAATTAACAGCCAAGTATCAAGTAGCAACTAAATATACAGGCAAGAGTAAGTCCTTTTTTCTATTTCTAGCAAGGAAAAGCCACCCAAAGCTTCCTTTAGATAGGATATGAGGAGATTACTTTCATATTTTTGCAAACTTTTTGTCCTATACAGCCTTTAAATATTAATTCTAAGAGGAAAATCTCGGCTATTTAAACCCCTACTTATTTGCTTATAAATAGGAAGAGGAAGCAGATATACCTTTGCTCAATTTTAAGTCTTGAAACTAGCAGACTATGTGAAGGCGGGTGTAAGGGGACTACATGGTAATGGGAAAAAATGACAATAAATTGAGTCCTGGCTGGTGTGGCTCTGTGGATTGAGTGTTGGCCTGCAAAATGAAAGGTTGCTGGTTCGATTCCTGGTCAGGGCACCTGCCTGGGTTGCGGGACCAGGTCCCCAGTTGAGGGCGTGCTAGAGGCAATGGATCAATGTTTCTCTCCCTCTCTTTGCCCCTCTCTCCCCTTTCTCTAAAAAGAAATAAAATCTTCAAAAGTAAAAGAAATAATTAAATAATAATAATTTAAAAACTGGCCCAAACTTTACTTGTGGTGCCCACACAGAATCAATGGAAAAAGACCCAAAGCTAACTTCAGGTGCTATCTTTTTGCCTCCATTACATGATAGCTGAGAGTTTCTGTCATGGACAGTGTTTTCACTTCTGCTTTTTACACAAACACACCCCCCCGCCAACTATGCTATACCTCACTCCTGGCTCACAGACAAGATCAGTTCCATCACAGCCTGTGCCAATGACGGCCCTGAGTAGCCGATTCTGAAACGATTTCCCATTTCCACTTCCTGGCACGGTCAGGTCAATGTTATGGCCTTGCCCTCACACTACTCGGTTTCCACTATTTCATTGCCCTGGCCACCACATACTGATGGAAGGCTGATTCAGAGACAAACTCCTCTCATTTCCACTCCGAAGTTGCTCTTTCCTGCAATTCCAGGAAGCAGGCCGCTAATGCTAAATAGTCTCCTCACCCAGAGTGGCTTCCTACTGGCTTCTTACCTCTGTACTCTAAAACAGATGACAGGTCCGAATCCCTATAACCCTCTCACTCCAAATCACCACCCAAAGTTGAGGGACTTCTCCAAACAGATTCCTGGGCACCACATCTGCCTAAGCAGCTTTCTCAAGTGTCACCTGACACAAAGCTGCACCTCCTTCACAGAGGTGTGTGCCGCAGGGGTTCTAAATGATGTCAGTCCATGCCCCACTGACTAGAGCGACCCAAAGCTCCACTCTGTCTCAACCTCTCTTTCTTCAGAAAGGGAGCATGACCTAGTGCCCCTGAGGTCAGAAAACGTGGCTTTCAGTCTAGCTCCTCCAACGATATGCTCTAATGAGACATGGCATCTCACCAAACTTCATTGTGTTTCCTTATCTGCATCATGGAGAGGTGAAAGGGTCTCATATTTATGGGTTGCTAGGAGGATAAAGTAACGTAACAGAAATGTAATAAAGTATCTGACACTTAGCAAGTGAGTTTCTGTTCCCCTCTCTATATCCTAAATTTCTAAGCCCTTGTCATTTATTTCCAGAATGAGAACATGGACCCACATCCGGTTAGCACTACGCAAAGGGCTCTGAGAATTCTGGCAGAGAACAAAGAGCACTCTGAACTGATTTTGGCACTAACCTGCTGGTCGCTTGGTTAAATTAAGACAGTCTGCATGGTAAACTTTTGGGCAGCCTGGCTTCTTACAGGAGACGAGCTGGCCAGCATCCCCACAGCTGAAACACTCATCCTCTCGCTCCTTTGTGATTTCGCCCTGGCTCCTGCGCTTCCCTTGTTGCTTCTTCTTGAATTTCTTTGACTTTTCTTCCGTGGCAATGGGTTGATTCTAGAGGTCAGATATTGAGCAGTCAGCATTCTGTCGACACATTAGTTGTATGATCTTGATCAGGTTAACTATCCTCTCTGAGCCTCAGTCTCTCCTCTGGGAAAAGACAGTCCTCAGAGACTGTTGTAAAGATGAGAGAAAAATGCAGAAAAGGCACCTAGCACATTACAGGTACCCAATAATGTTGTATTAATTAGTTGTTAACTTTTGTATCAACTACTCCTGCCACCTAAATAAAATAAATGCTCTTCTTTTTGTTGACACACAAGGCAGGTAATTAAAGGTCACCCTTAAAGTTTTATTTTCACCTTAATTTCATAACCAAGGAAGACTTCTCTGTGTGTTTATGTGTGCACACACATTTCTTAGCTTATTCAACTAATCCCCACTGAGCACACAGTGTGAGTCCTGTATGTGCCAGGAAAACACAAAGCACGAGGCATGGTCCTTGCCCTCAACCAGCAGTGCATCTTTACCCAAGACAGACCCTAGTGCAGTAAGCAGGTCTCCCTGCACTCCAAACCCAGTGGTTTTCAGAGCTTCTGCTCCTGAATTTCTCTAACACTGATTCGTGTGTGAAATGCTACACAGACCTTGAGGATGCAGAAGCTGACACCCCCAGAGTACAGAACACCATTAAACACCATTAAGCTTGGGTTAGCCTCAATTACTATTTTATAATAATTTAAGATAAAGTAATTAGTGGGAACTCTTCATGTGTTACTGCTTAAAATGATTACCCTCTTTACTTACAGGTTTCTGTACTAATTTGCATTTTTCAGTTCTTAATGTTGACTTCATTGTCAAAAAACCATAACGGAAATACCCAACTGAGGTCACTGCATAATCTACTATGCATCAAAATTAAACTTCAATTTTCAGTGTGCTGTTACTTATGATAGAGAAATCTGGAAGTTCATCTATTATGCTCCATCCATTATATAACAAACTTAATAGTCACTAAAAATGATGATTAAGAAGACTATGTAACAGCAAGGAAAGTTTTTAATAGTATTTAAAAAAGGAGGGATATAGATTTGGAAACAATTCTTAACAGTTATAATTCAGTTAAAGAGCACATAAAATACCAGGAAGACACAACAATGTTTATATTTATTACAATGGTAAGACTAAAGGTTTTATGTTTATTGACAGTGTTATATTATACTATGCAGCATATGAGGAAATATGAGCGAGATCAGCTGAAACAAATAAAAATGTGGGAAGTAAACCACTTTACAGATTCCTATTTTACAAGGTTTTTATTTTTAGCTAGAACGGCACCACCAATTAGAAGTCAGAACGCTCAAAACATTCCAACAATACTCATACTCTCTTATGTCACCAAACTGATCATCAGAATGCTTAGTTAGTAAATTACCAGTGGCCATGACAGTTCTTCATTATTTCAAAGAGACATCCTCTTAAAATAAACTCAGCCCTGCATTGGTTAGAGTGGGAGGACCACACCATTATTCCCGATGCAAATGTTTGGAAGGTACCTTTGGCCTTACACCCAAAAAGCCGCTGCAGTTCGGGGCTCCACATTTGCAAACAGTCTTTCCATTCCCAAGACATTCTAGGTTGTAGTTGAAGGTAAGTTCAGTGCCTGTGTAAGAGATCATAAAAATATTAGTATCTAAGGTTTTAATTACATTATTTCAGTATTAATTACAAAGTTTATTGACTTCTAAGAGAAAAGATTATTTTTTAATAAATTAATCCAAATCCCACTATATTACTAAAATATTAATCAATTATAACCCTGTAACATTATTAATCAGTTAAGACAACTTATTAAGAGAAAAATGTAAATGGCTTAACAAATAATATTTAGACTAACTTTAACTGTAGAGGTGTTACTATAAAACCAAGCTGTCTTTTGTTTTCTAACCATTCAGATTCAAAATATATTAATTCATTACCAAAAACCAAACAACAGCTTCCACTGATAAGCCAGGCACTGGGAATGCAGGCTTGAGGAAAACCTGCTGGTCTGTGCCTCGGTGATCGCCTGGCAGCATTCCAGAGAGACACATCTCAATACAGACTAAACTGGAGAGCTCCAGACCACAGACCCCAAACCCTGGCTTTACATTCATGTTGCACCACAATCTGAGTAATTTGAGCCCTGAGCCCATCTGTTCAATGGAGAAATAACAATTTAACAAGCTTATTTAGAGTGTATGACACAATGCACATAACAGTAATTTGTAAACTTAAAAAAAAGGAGATGTACAGATTTAAGGTAGAAAACATCCCCTTTCTGCTCTGGTGTGGGATGAGAAAAGAACACATGAGAAAAGAACGAGTGGCTGAATTTTTAAAATATGAAAATTGTCAGGACCTTTAAAATGCTGGGAGTATATTTAAATTGTAGAGAAAAAAACAGCTTTGGGAGGGAGAGTGGGGAAGAGGAAGATGCCTATTGATATTTTTTTAAAAGGCGACAGACCAAAAGCTGACCAAATTATTCTTTATTATTTGATCCTGATTAATGCTTCCTGAAGTAAAGCCACACTGGGCTACCCTGTTGTCAATTACACACACCCAGGCTGATGCCATCTCAGTCTGAACACAGGACAGTGATTTTTAAATTTAAATGTTTTACCAATGTCCCTGCAAAAGTCATTTTGAAAATTATGTACTTACTTATACATTTGAAATTCACTTTAAGCAAGTCTAAATATATATATATATATATATATATATATATTTTTTTTTTACATCCATGTGTGGTTGTCTCTTGAACGCCCCCTACTGGGGAACCTGGCCTTAACCCAGGCTTATGCCCTGACTGGGAATCGAACCAGCAACCCTTTGGTTCCCAGGTCGGTGCTCTATCCACTGAGCCACACCAGCCAGGCAAGTCTAAACATTTTTTTAATCATACAATTTATAGAGTGTCATATGTGCATGGACATAGATACTTTGAATTAATCAAAACCATGATGCTACAGATTAAGCTCCTTCAATTTATGGAAATTATCTGTTATATGACTTATGTCCAGCTCTTTGGCATCTTAGAAATGAGAGGTATTTTTTACTTAGGCTCATAAACCATAAAATTCAGATGATTAAGACATGAATCTTTGATCATAAAGTGGCAACTGCTGAAGGGATGGTAGGAAAGGAGCTGTGGATCACTGAGGATTTCTAAGGCAGACTAAAGTTCATTTAAAAGGTTTGGAAATCTAAAAGCATCCACAGCCACGCTTGAAGACACTACATTAAGTGAAATGAGTCAGTCACCCAAGAACAGACCCTGCATGACCTCCTCCATGTGAGGTTCCCAGAGCAGTCAAATTCAGAGACAGAAAGTAGAGTGGTGGCTGCAGGAGCTGGGGGAGGGGTGGACGGGAGTTAGTTCAATGGGTACAGAGTTTCACTTGGAGAAAATGAAGAGTTATGAACATGAATAATGGTGGCGGTTGCACAACGTCAATGACTCAACGCCACAGAACTATACACTGAAAAATGGTTAAAATGGTAAATTTTATGTTATGTATCTTTTACCAACAACAACAAAAATTCCAGGCCAGCAAGTTTTTTATATATCCTTAGGAGTTTGCAAACCTCATTTTAGATTATAGGACATATGGGATTTTAATCGTGTTCTTAGCTCCAGAATCCTTACGTGAATCTTACCTGCTTTAATGTCACTCAGGGCAAAAAGGCCGACACGGGTATCTCCATTCACAGACCACTTCTGTGTCTCACAGTTGGGCTGGCAGCAGTGATTCATGAACCGAGCATAGTTTCCTTTGGGACCAGCATCAATGATCCGGTCCTAGAATTAGAATTCCAACAGATGCTGCTCATCAGACACTTTCTGAGAATTCTAACATATTGGAGACTCTCATTCATAATGAGTCTTTCAAAAGAGAGATTCTCAAGTGTACTCGTTGGGGAACTAGAAATGTAAATTCTTGGGTTATGCTTCAGATATTAAAGCAGAAACTCTGAGGTAGGGCCCAGTAATCTGTGCTATAACAAGCCCACTACGTGATTCTGAAAGAAGCAGCTTGTCCTATCCACTAAATTACAAAGTCCTGAGCCTTGGCTACACATTAGAAATCACTCACAGAAATGTTACTGAGGCTGAGACCCATTCCAAATGAAGATCAGAACACCAGAAGGTGAGGAATTTACAAACCATAAGGGTACAAAACTTGATAAATGTTCAGTCAGCAAAGAGTTCTATTACAAAAACTAGTGGAAGAAAGGAAAAAACAAAAGCAAGCAAAACCTAATAATCAGATACACATAAAATAAACACATTAGTATGCTAGCATTAGAAATAAGTTCCAAATATAATTCTAGGTACCAATAAAATGAAACTCATTAGAGAATTCCTGTAACTGACAAAATGGTGACTTGGGTCCACAAGCTGAGTTCTACAGAGACTTTACACGACCTCAACGCACTAATTAAGTAGCAACAAATCAGGCTCTACTGGGGTGGTTCAATGGGCTGGGTGTCGAAATGCAAACTGAAAGGTCGCCAGGTTTATTCCTGGTCAGGGCACGTGCCTGGGTTGAGGGCGAGGTCCCTGGTTGGTAGGGGGGTGGTGAGAGAGGCAACCAAATCAATGTCTGTCTGTCTGTCTGTCTGTCTGTCTCTCTCTCTCCCCCCTCCCTCCCTCTCTCTTCCTCCCCCTCTCTCTAAAAATAAATAAATACAGTCTTTAAAAAAAAAAAGCAACATATCAGTTTCTCAATTTGTAAAATAAAAAAGTAAAATAATGACTATTTGACTTTTCTGGCTTCAAATTTTAATCCTATAGGAAAAATGTTAAAAGATAGAATCTCCAACTTACACAGGATAGTTCAAAAAGAATGCTAAAAGCAGCACTGCCTTTGGCCATATAGCCAGAAATGAGCAACTTACCTACTCCAGAATCCTGATCAACCCTGAACATGGGGGTGGAAAGACACTATTTTGGGCAATGCATGATATAAGTGTTACCACTCTGGCAGGGACAACATGGATTTCCCAACATGGCACTTACTTTGTCTAAGGTGAGCATATAGAAATTAGTGATGTCGTGCTCCTGGGCGTAACGGATGCGAGCCCTGCACTCCTCCTCATCTATCAGCTCTCCCACATACTCATTCACAAATTCTCCCTGGAACAAGAGACAGCTCTTGACTTAATGGCAAAAAGTGCATTATTTACAAGTATGCTTTACTGAAAGAAAAATGAAAAGAACAGATTCATGATTTTCCACAAATTCTCCAAAGCAGTTCATGTTTATATAATGAGTCACTTAACAGAGGTTTATTCAAGAAACATAACAAATATGCTGCTTCAACTATTTGACAATGAAAGCCACCTCCCCACTCCTCCTAGGACACTAAAGATCAACCCAAATGGAAGTAAACGAAGGCTCCATTTACCTGCCCAAATACTTTAGTTAAGTCTGTTTCCCTAATCTAGATAGGTTCTTTCCTTGGAACACGGCCTGCTGCCCCTTCCGCATTTCACGCTACTGCACCCCTGACTCACTGCAATATTCACACTGGCTTTCCTGCATGCTGCACTCTCTACCCGTAATGCTTTAACACTCAACTGGCTTAAGCCAATAACTACTTGTTTTTCCAGTTTCAACTAAAAATATTTTCATAGACATGCACAAGCAAGTTCCAGGCCCTTGGCCGTGTGCCTCCAGAACCCATTCTGCTTCTGCAGGGGGCAATTCCTTGTTCAATGTTCCCCCCTCTAGAATGTGAACTTGATGAAAGCACAGAACAGGTCTCCTTTGGTGACCACTGCATCCTCAGCACACTGTCTTAGCCAATGACTGAACACAACAACCCAGATTCAAGCCCTGTCCTAGAAACAGAATCAGTGAAATTCTTCAGAAAGTATAATTGGAGTAAGGTTTATTTTATTAAAATGTCAAATAAGACTGATTCTTTACAAAAACTATACAATAATATCTATGTATTAGAAACCTGAAGGTCATTCCAAGTTTGAAGTTGAAGATGCTACTTCATTTTACCTCAGTAAAAACATGTTTAATTTTATTAGCAGGTGATTAACACCTCTGAATGATGTGCTCACTATTCTCTCTTAACTACAGGCAGTGGGGTTTTCAGAAAAAAGCAAGTGAGGCCATAGCATCTCTGCATTTCCCCTGTGGTTTCATGCTCCCACAGTAAACACAAGCAACACTGGACATGCATAGATAAAGCAGAATGCCTGTTCTCCAGCCCCCAACTCTAGGGTACAGCAAGACACAACCGTGAGATCGATCCCTGCACTATAATTTTCCTCTATGATGAACTTTCTCATATTCATCAAGAACTTTTCAAGCCATTGTGAAGAAGGAAAAAAACCTGGAAAATCAAGGAAAGTTTTCTTCACCTTTTTAATATCCGTTTTTGTTCGGAGACCCCAGCCCCTCTGTAATGTGCGAAAAATTTCCACCTCTGGATACTGGCGCTTAGTAAAACACTGGTTTTGGCAGCGCCCTCCAGCAGGACATACTGTGGGGTGGCACTCATAGAGCAGCATGCGGTTGATGCACTCGGAGTCTATCCCACAGGGGTTCTCATCAGTGGCTTTACAGTTGCAACGTGGAATCTCAGACAAGTCCGCAGTGAAGATCTGTACCCTGCCGATAGGACGGTTCACCTGGAGAAGACACACGTACTGTAGTACACCAGTCAGGTAAGTCAGCACAAGACAACTCTGGACCTAGAAAAGGGACTTTTCTTTTCATTAAAGTTGCATGCCACATTTTATGATTTTGAACCATCAAGATTTAGCACCATTATTCACAACAGCTAAAATGTGGGGAGCAAACCAAGTGTCCATTGACATTATGAATCGATAAGCAAAATGTGGTACAGATAATGGAGTATTAATTCAGCCTACAAGGGAAGGAAATTCTGAAACACGCTAGAACATGGATGAACCTGGAGGACATTATGTTACATGAAACAAGCCAGTCACAAAAAGCCAAATATTGTATGATTCTACTTATATAATGTAGTAAGAGTAGTTAAAGTTAGAGGCAAAAAGAAGTGGTTGCCAGGGGCCAAGAGGAGAGAATGAGTAATTTCATGGGTAGAGTTTCAGTTTTACAAGATAAAAGAGGTCTACAAATGGATGGTGGCAATAAATACAAACATTATAAATGCATTTAATACTGCTCAACTCTTAAATATGGTTAAAATGGTAAATTTTGTTACCTGTATTTTACCACAACAAAAGTTTTAGAAGATTTAGGCAGTTTGACATAAAAATAAAGCCTGACTTGACATACAAAATATGATTCCCACAAAATTTAGAAAATCATTTTAAAGCAGAATTTCAAAGCTGGTAGGCCAAGTAAATTTTAACTGGTTTCTACTATTGCCACATGGTGCCACTTTAGATGCTACATAATAAACCCGTCCTCGTTAAGTGGCATGAAAATGTCTTTGGGTAACTGAGGTTCCTATATGTGAATATGTATTTTACTGTTCACTGTCATAATTTGAAATCTCTTTAATAGACTACACCACAGTCACTCGTGCATTCTATTCAGTAGTGGTGCTAATACGAGGAACTACAGTGAAAGACCAGAGTGATGAAACATAAAGGTCAAGCTGTTGCTGTGACACTGGAGCCACTAGTTTTCACATATGCCAGCAATGGTGCTGAGAAAAAAACAGGCGTAGCTCAGGCAGTTGGGTGTCATCTTGCAAACTGAAAGGTTACTGGTTTGATTCCAGGTCAGGGCACATGCCTGGATTGCTGGCAAGGTCTCCAGTTGGGGGCATGTAAGAGGCAGCCAACTGATGTTTCTCTCCTTCTCTTCCTTCCTTCCCCTCTCTCTAAAAATAAGTAAAATCTTTTTTAAAAAAGGGAGGGGTTTAAAGATTTTAATGTAAATACTTATTAAAATGTCTAATAAATTTGTTATTCATATTCCTTTATCTTTAATTCTGTAAATTATTCATGAAAATGATTAAAAAATATTAAAAAAATACAAAGGGTTCATTTAACCCAGATAATAAATGGTGATGATGCTCTTACCAGGTACACTGAGGGTTAGCTACACCTAACGTGCAATCTCCTGACCATGGGAATCCTAGTCATACCAGCCACCGAAATATTGAGTGTCCACTATTACCAGGAAGACTTAACCATGTGTATTACCCACACTATCTCAGGGCAATTAATGACTTTTTATCATGCTTCTTTGGTCCCTTTCAAACTGAAAGGTGTTGACTATGAACAGAATCTAATCTCATCTACTTCTATGAGAAGACTGTATCAATGCACAATTGGTATTATAAAGTACACACAATTGCCAGGAATGGTGTGCTCTGGAACTTTTTTGTTATCTTCTGCTCTTACCTCTACCTAAAAACTGCTGTGCTTATGCTTCCAGTTCTTGTCATGAGTAGATGGGAAGAAGGCAAACTATAAGTGTTTCTCCTTGAGATGGAGTCTCCTGAGGTCTTTTCTTACCTTTATATGTTTATAAGGTGGAGGCTTCTTATCATTCTTTCGGTCTTCCTGAAGCTGCCTTAGCTCTTTTTGGGCCTTTAACTCCTCAAACCTTGCTGCAGCTTCCTGAAGAGCTAAGAAAACACAACAGCACAGGTGACTTAATCTCTGGGTGGAGTTATTTCACCTCGCCCCCTTTTAAGTGGGAGGAAATTCATGTTTTAGACAAGTATCACCAAAATTATATGGAGAACTAAGTATTATATATGACTTCTTTCCATTAAGTTATAGTCCCCAGGGTATTCAGATAATAGTATTAAGACAAAATAACCCATCACTAAATGGCACAATAGAGACTTCCAGCTTCAGAGGAAAATTTAAAACAAAAACAGCTAAATGAGTTGAAAATGCCCACATGTAGCATTGCCTAACGATAACTAGACTGTGTCTGCTCAGCACAGTCACTGCCTTTAAACCTACTTCTCGTGTGAGTCCTGAACTTCCTGCTTCCAGAAACATGCTGCCTCGTAGGTGTCACAGGTGCATGCTGTGCTCCTCTGGAAGAAATCCAGAATTGAAGTTTTCCTTTCCTTATTACTTCTTCTCTAGAGCACCTGTGGTACTCTTGTCTCCTAAGACTTATTCTGCAACTATTAGCTCTAGTGATATAAAAACAGACCTTCACAGCTAATCAGCATTCAAGGCTTGTACTTTAAAATGCTAGAAAGATTGTAACATCTGAAAAATCCAACAAAATCTTAAGATTCTGCCCTGGCTGGTATGGCTCAGTGGATTGAGTGCTGGCTTGGGAATCGAAAGGTCACTGGTTCGATTCCCAGTCAGGGCACATGCCTGGGTTGTGAGCCAAGTCCCCAGATGGGGATATGTGAGAGGCAACCACTGAATGTTTCTCTCTCTCTTTTTCTCCCTCCCTTCCCCTCTCTCTAAAAATAAATAAAATCTTTAAAAAAATCTTAAGATTCTCATTCTTCTCCACTTAAAATTTTAATTCATTATTCTTGACCCAGGTTAAAAAGTCTAAAAGGAATCCAGTGCCTCCCTCTTTCCTCTCTGTTGTTTTTCCCTAGGCTGTCAATTCTTAAAAGAAAATCTCACCCCTAATCTATGCTTTTTCCCCATTTCCCGGTCACCATCCAGCATAATTTGTTTTGCCCAGAGTCCTGTAAATTTTTCTTAAGTCCCTCCCTCCTTCATCCTATTTATTATTTAGCATGTCCTGCCTGGTCTATCAACTTAATGTCTATCCAATATCTGTATCTCTCCACCCATGGCCACCTCCCTGACAGTCCTGGTGGCAGCCTCTCAGTGTCCATGGTCCTGCACTCTACTCACTGAGATTTCTAAAACCCTGCTCTAACCATATAAATCATTTACCTTTTCAGGCCAATAGCCCATTGCTCTCTTAACCCCATGCTTAAACTATACTAAATACTTGGAGGTCGCTAACTCAGCACATTAGATTCAATGTGTGTTTTCACATGTGCCTTCTTCTCATTACAACATGTTAACTTCTTCACAGTTGGTGCAAGGATTAAGAAATTTGATTCTGGAGACCAGCAATTAAGAGTTTGAAACCTTCCTCTATTACAGATCAGCACTGGGACCTTGGGCAATTAATTTAACTTTTATGTGTCTGTTTCCTCATCTGAAGATCAGGATAATGGCACCTAACTTACAGGCTTGCTACAGGATTTAAAGAAGACAAACTCTGAACTGGGCCTGCCAAACAACAATGGTAACTATTATTATTATGGTTAATTCTTCAAAGCATCACTTAGGAAAGAAGCCACACAATTTGCAACTTCAACCCCCAGTCTATTTCTGTTTCCTCTCGGTGTGCTCCCACGGCATACCATGCACACTTCGGCCGCAACACTCAATGAATGAGATTTTGACTGCTGGTTCTGTCCAATTTCCACATAGAAACATGTGCTTTTTGTAAGCAGAGGCACCCAGCAAAGCCCAGGGTCAAGGCATAGAAAGAACAGAATCCCAGCGCTTCATCAGGCTCAGCTTTACCAGAAAAGATGTTGTCACTTGGCCAGCATCTGAGCCTACAAGGCTCAAGCTCCTACATTATTAGTACTCATCACCCATATCTATACAAAAACCACACGGCCAACAGTTAAGTTAGAATCCATGGAAATTAACATGAGGCAAATAGAACTTTTATTATTAAATTTCTTCCCTTCAGACATCTTTCTCATTCCCCATACAGGAAGTTTCATCTGTATACTACTTTCTTGCACCTCACCAGGGAGTTTCACTTGCTTAGAGTCCCTCTTCATCATGCGAACCCTTACACTTCAATGTCCACACATATTCAAATAACGAGAGATACCTGTGCTGCCTTTCTAAGGACAGCTAATGGAAGAAGGTAATTATCACTGATAGGATACAAACTATGTGCCTTACCAGTTCACTTTCTATTACTGCACTGAATTCTCAGAGCGACCTTTACTCACTATACAGTAAGAGAAAACTGAGGCTCATGGTTGAGTCAACCTGTCCCAGCCCCAAGTGTCCTCACTCCTTCATTGCGAGGCTAGCTTATAAAATGTCTTTTGACTCAGAATATGCTTTGATTTTGACTATCTTATTTTGCTCCATGATTTTTGGTGAATTTTATTTTTTGCCAGCAAACTAAAAACAGAACTAGTAAGACAAAAACCTCCTTTAAGGAAATTCCAGTAAAGTAAAAGTTAAATTCAAAGACAATGAATTGTGAGGGTCAACTTCCCTGCAAATCCTGTACCTGCAAGCCACATACACCCCCAGAGGACAGAACACAGCTGCTAATGGAACATACATGAATTCTAACACATAGTTGTGACACAGAACAGATTCTCTGGCAACACAGGACTGTACTGGTCTGAGAAACAAAAAGGATACGGTTACCTTTTTTATATGTCCCATCCACTCCTTTGCCCATCTTATCCTTGCTGCTCACATCCCCCTCCATGTAGGGAAAGACTCGGGCCTGGTGAGTCCACAGATAGTCATTAGACCCAAAGAAGAGTACGGGGAACTCGCCTACATCATGTCTCATCTTATCAATGTTGGAAGGAATAGCTCGAGGATGGCAGATCTCAGCGGGCCACCACCTGGAAAAGGTAAAAACAAAGAAGGAAAATTCTAAAAGACTGCAAAGCACTAGGAAAATAACCTATTCTTTAGAACAGGAATAAAAAATAGCAATGTCTTTTTATCCACATTAAAGTCTCACTTTGAGCATCTTAACAATCCAACTAGTGAAAAAACAAGTAGTAGGTACCAAAAGCCGGAAACACCCATCCTCACACATACGCCTGCATACAAAGATACACTCCCTAAGACTCAGTTATTCTACTTCAAGGAATCTATAACAGGAAATAAGTATCTATATAACAGGAAGTATTATCTATAGGAATTAAAACCTGGAAACAATCTAAATGCTCAGCATAAAGGGAATGATAGATCTAACTATGGTGTACTATGCAAAAAAATGCAACTTGGCCTTTAAAAAGGAAACTTTCAATATTAGGGGACAGAAAAATGACACCAAGTAATGCCTCCTTGCCAAGCATGTAAATTAATACAACCGCTTTAGAAAGACACTTTGGCATTAGCTATTAAGGCTATAAACCCCTACCCTGCTACTCTACCCTTAGAAGACCCTAGAGAAGCTCCTGTGCATGTATACGACCACACTGACAAAATGCTAGCAGTCCACACAGGAGAATGGACAACTGAACTAATATACACTACACTGTATGACTACATTATATGAATGAGCTGGAGCTCTGTGCTAACCAGAATAAATCTCGTGAGAATAATAGTGAATGAAAAAAGCAAGCTGCAGGAAAACATAACAATCCCTTTATATAAAGGTCTAAAGCACGCAAAACAAAATATTATACATATAGTAAACATCTAGAGCAAGGCAAAGGAATAAAAACACAAAATGCAGTAAGGTGGTTCTCTCTGATAGGGTGGGGAAAGGATGAATTCAGACAGGGCTGGAGGGAGACTTAAAAGTACCAGCAATGCACTGTTTCTTTAACCGGGAGGTACATACACAGGCGTTCCTTTTATTATTCTCTACAATCACCCAGGTCACAATATCCTTTTGTATATTCCATGATCAATAAAAATAATTTTAAAGAGAAAAAGCAAGCCACAAAAACTGAGTATAAACTACAAGGCTAATTATTTTGAGGGTGCATGTGTTCGTGTTACTTGCAAGTAAATATGCCAAAACACTAGCAAACAATGTATCTTCCTTGTTCTAAGATTTAAAGGTTTGTTTCATGAATGAATTTTCTACATTTTCCTATGATCGAAACAAAAGAAATCAACGTTTTTTTTTCTTTTATAATGAAAAACTAATGGGGAAGGGGGAGACCTTGCTTAACCAAGGACATCATTACAAAATGTTAAGTACTCTAAGAGATCAGAAGAAACAGAGGACGGTACAAAAAATGGTTGCCCGTCTCCTTCATGCTCACTTACCTGTATCTTCCAACTTTCACCCAGACAATTTCCCGGTAATGTGGCTTTTTGCCTGCTTTGCAGTCATTGCAATACCAGTTTCCTTCAGGGATATCAATGTTCAGGCATTCCCGATGAAAAGCAGCAGGGCAAGAATCACAGCAAAGAAGGCTACCTCCTGTAGAAATAAAAAACTCTGGCACTTAGAAACACAAGGTTCTTTAGAAACACAAGGTTCTTAGAAACATGAGGACCCAGTGGAAACAGCCTGCGCTCAGCACTTAACCAGTTATTTGTCTCTCAGCCAAGGACCTAGTAATTTAATTAGTTATTCAGAAAGACTTTCCTGCAAGAGTGTTTCCTTTACAATATTACTGAACCACACCCTTGAAGGTTTGTTAGATTCACAGCAAGTAAACATGAGATGTTATTGGCAAAATTAGGTCAGGGCAAACCCCTAAGTCATGTATATATACACACACATACAAGGTCTGTCCAGAACAAGCCCAGCCATTGTTATTATAAAGAGAATGGTTTGCATGAAATGAATGTAACCTGGCAGCCAAGGAGAGTGGACTGGAATGTATATGCATGAACAGTGACGGCTCCACTATACTAGTCCGTGGGGGTGGTAGATGCTGTTGAGTGAGCATGTGTACTGTGTGGCCACTGCATTAGAAATGATTGAGTGAGTAGAGCAATGAATCTGCATCAAATTTTGCATTAAGCTTGAATTGCTCTGCCATGGAAACTATTCATGATTCAGAAGGTTTTCAGGGACAATGCAATGAGTGCAGCACAAATAAAAGTGTGGCACAAAAGCTTCGAAGACGGTTGAAAATCTGATGAAGATCCATATTCTGGAACGCCTGTGAAAGCAAAACACCTGAGAATGTTGAAAGTGTATGGGCTGCAATCAACAAAGATCACTGATTGACTGTGAGAACTAGAAGCTAATCTAGGGATTCCAAAAACCACTACTTCCGAGAATTTGATGCAGGATCTTGGCATGAAACACGTCATAGCAAAATTCATTCCACGACTCCTGTTGCCAGAGCAGAAGGAACATTATATGCTGCAGTTGCTAATGACTTAATTCAAACAGCTACCAATGAACCAGATTTCCTCAACATCATAACCAGAGATGAATCGTGGGTCTATGGCTGTGACCCACAAACGAAGGATCAGTCGTCCCAGTGGAAGTCGCATGGTTCTCCACACCTGAAGAAGGCGTGGCAAAGTCACAGCAAGATCAAGACCATGTTAACTGTGTTTTTTGATTGGGAAGGCACTGCCCATCACAAGTACGCTCCTTCAGGCCAATTAATGAGTACTACCCTCAGTGTTCTTCGGAGGTTGAGAGGTGCAACAAGACAAAAACTGATGGCTGAGGGCAACTGGTGATTAGCAGCTTCATCACAACAATGCATCTGCTCGTGTATCACATCTCCTACAGAGGTTTTTGGCAAAACATCTAATCACCCAGGTGACTCAGCCCCACTACAGCTCAGATTTTGCACTCCATGAACTTCTGGCTTTTACTAACACTAAAATCACCTTTGAAAGGGAAGAGGTTTCAGACCATCGATGAGATTCAGGAAAACATAATGGGGCAGCAGATGGTGATTCAAACAAAAGATATGCAGTGTTTTTTTTAAAAATATATTTTATTGATTATGCTATTACAGTTGTCCCACTACCTCCCTTCATTCCCCTCCACCCTGCACACCCTCTCCCACCCACATTCCCCCCCTTAGTTCCTGTCCATGGGTCATACATGTAAGTTCTTTGGCTTCTACATTTCCTACACTGTTCGGAACCTCCCACTGTCTATTTTCTACCTACCATCTATGCTACTTATTCTCTGTACCTTTTCCCCCTCTCTTCTCGTCCCACTCCCCTGTTGCTAACCCTCCAAGTGATCTCCATTTCTGTGGTTCTATTCCTGTTCTAGTTGTTTGCTTAGTTTGTTTTTGTTTTGGTTTTAAGTGTGGTTGTTAATAATTGTGAGTTTGCTGTCATTTTACTATACGTTTTTTATCTTCTTTTCCTTAGATAAGCCCCTTTAACATTTCATACAATAAGGGCTTGGTGTTAATGAACTCCTTTAACTTGACCTTATCTGAGAAGCACTTTATCTGCCATTCCATTCTAAATTAAAGCTTTGCTGGATAGAGCAATCTTGGATGTAGATCCTTGCCTTTCATTACTTGGAATACTTCCCTCCAGCCCTTTCTTGCCTGTAAGGTCTCTTTTGAAAAACCAGCTGACAGTCTGATGGGAACTCCTTTGTTAGGTAACTCTCTCCTTTTCTCTGGCTGCTTTTAAGATTCTCTCTTCTTTCATCTTGGGTAATGTAATTCTGATGTGCCTTGGTGTGTTCCTCCTTGGGTCCAACTTCTTTGGGACTCTCTGAGCTCCCTGGACTTTCTGGAAGTCTATTTCCTTTGCCAGATTGGGGAAGTTCTCCTTTAGTATTTGTTCAAATAAGTTTTCCACTGGTTGCTCTTCCTCTTCTCCTTCTGGTACCCCTATTAATTTGGATGTTGGAATGTTTAAAGATGTCCTGGAGGTTCCTAAGCTTCTCATTTTTTAAAATTCTTGTTTCTTCATTCTTTTCTGATTTTTTCTTCCTTCTGGTCCACTCAATTGATGTGAGAGACCCAGCTTTCATTTCATCATTATTGGTTCCCTGTGCATTTTTCATCTCACTTATTGTAGCCTTCATTTTTTCATCTAGTTTGTGACCAAAACCAACCAATTCTGTGAGCATCCTGATCACCAGTGTTTTGGACTGTGCACCTCATAGACTGGCTATCTCTCGGTGGCTTAAAAGGATGGGTTCTGGGGCTTTCATTTGTTCTTCTGTTTCAGCCATCTTTTTTTCTTGTGGGGGGTGGTCTGGTCACACCTGTTACCTATGAGGGGCGGAGCCTTAGGTGTTCACCAGGGCGGGTCAACCCAGTCACTGGGTTGTGACGCTGTATGTGGGGGTGGGGTCTGAGAAGGCACAATGGCGCTTGCTCCGCTCTCCGTTGAACCTCAGTCCCTTTTGCCGCTTCCCCCGAGCAAACTGGGCCCCTCTGGTGCCAATTCCCGTGTGGGTGGGCTTATGCACCCCATGGGACTTTCCTTTTTAATCAGTGCCCTAAGGCTCTATTTCCCAGTGCTGGGATCCTGGGTTGCTTGCAGTGCCTTGCTTCACAATCAACTCCTCACTGGGTCTGCAGGTGGCCACCCCTCTCCCAGGGTCTGCCCACTGCGGTCTTGCATGCCCCGGTTGCCTTACGTGTCCGGTCCCAACGCTCTCTGCTCTGAGACCCGCGCCTGGCTGCCCAACTCCGCCCCTCCTACTGGCCTGGATGAACGTGTCTATTTTAACTCCTTGGGTGCCCAACTTCCATACAGTTCAGTTTTCTGCCAGTTCTGGTTGTTATTCAGTTTCTAAATTGTTGCTGTTTCTATCTTGGTTGTGCGAGAAGGCACAGTATGTCTACCTATGCCTCCATGTTGGCCGGAAGTCCAATATGCAATGTTTTGAACAATGGGAGAGATGCTGGGAAGACTCTGTGAGGTTTGAAGGGGATTGAGGTGTCACTGTCTTATGTACAATGTTTTGGGTAACTTCTTCAATGAATGTCTGTTTTTCATATTACATAGTTATTATCTTCTGGACAGACTTCATATATACATTCTTTCCTCTTCACTAAAATGCAATGTAGCAGAGTATCAATGACACACACAGACTAGTGTATAAAGAGTACAAGCATCAACTGATGTCTGATTTAAGCTCTTAAGATCACATGTCCTTGGGGAACTCACTTCTCTTGCTGAGTTGTAATTCCCTCAATGTAAGGTTTTTCCTACAATGGACAATACATAAGCAGACCTATTTGAGGAGGAGTGATTAAATTGCCTATGACACATAAAAGCAGTCACCCACTTTTTATATTGCTAACCTTTTAATCTTTTCTATGATTGGCACTCTCGCGACACCTATAGCCCCTTTCAGAATAGCATTTATATATGCATAAATGTAATACATAAACTACAAATGACATAGATTATATTAAAATATAATGATCACATGGGCACTTCTACTCAGAAACCATTTTACATTCATTTCATGTTACCCTGGAATTAAAAATAGTCTAATGCTGCAATTATTTCATCTTCCCATGTTTAAGAAACATGAAAACTTGGAGCCTGTACTTCATCACCCCACACACTAAGAGGAGAATTATAGAATGTTATATTTAAATGCTATTAAATACCAATGTTCTGTCTTTATTCTAAACAAAAGAAAGGTGATACAATAAGCACCAGTTTTCACCAAAAGACAGTTTTATTTTACTTATTTTGTAAAGATTTTATTCATTTATTTTTAGAGATAGGGGAAGGGAGTGAAAAAGAGAGGGAGAGAAACATCAATCGGTTGCCTCTTGCACGCTCCCAACTGAGGACCTGGCTGGCAACCCAAGCCTGTGCCCTGATAGGAAATAAAACCCGTGACCCTTTGGTTTACAGGCTGGTGCTCAATCCACTGATCCACACCAGCCAGGGCTGAAAAAGACAGTTTTATAAGGAGCAGATATCATAAGAACAACAACAAAAAGAGTGTGTCACAAAATTTTATATAGGACAATTAACAAAGCTAACATAGTCCTCTCTGTGCATTAAAACATCCCTAACTAAACAAAGTTCCAGTTTCTACCCATATAAAGTATGTTTAATATCCTTCTTTGTTTTAAATTAACACCATAATTTGAGGACACCAATCATATCCTGATGCAGACCCTCCAGGTTACATAAATCTTGAGAACAAAAGTAAAAGTCCACTTCTTTGTTAACTTTAACACTATTTATTATACTCAAATTTCTTAAAGGGGATGGTCATCAAATTACACATGTTCACTCTTTACCAATTATTCCTTCAAAATGTTCATAACCACACAAGTTTCTGTAAAAGTGCATGACCAATAAGTAGATATTAAAAAAAACACAACTCATGGAAAGTGTTCCCAAAAATTTACTAATCAACAAAATGTAGTCATTCTGAAAAGGAATGAAGAAAATGAGTAGGAGACCTGGTGTCACCTTCACTCCAGAAGACAGTGGAGCAGTGTCAACACCAGTGCTAGAAAAAGAACGTGCGGCCTAAACACTCACAGTGACCCAGCATGTGCTCCTCGTGCAGGGGCACAAGACAAACAGCCTCACACCGAGAACCACAGCCCCTACGGTGCTTCTTAGAAGCTCAGTTCAGCAAGAGAACAATTCAGAACTCCAAGTGCACCACAGTAAACAGACTGGCAATGAGTACTAAATCTTCCACTGAACTAGCAGAAATCAGGCTATGAGAAATGGACAGGAATTATATAAGATGGATAATATTGACTCTGTTCTGCAGGAGAAATACTTTTAAATTGAATATACTAAAGATATAAAATTATCTTTTCCTCTACTTTATAAGACTTTTAGAAACACTATCTCTTACAGTAAGGAAATTCATGAATTTCTTCACTTTCCCTTCTTCCATTTAAATTCATGTAAAATTAATTAAAAACAAAATAAAACAAAACAAAACAATTATACCATGACACCATCTTCTAGAATTGCTTCTATCCAGTTATATGCACAGATGCCTGGAGTGATATCACTTAATAGTAAATGTTTTTTTTTTTTCTGATGGTGAGACTCAGGTGATTTGGAGTTTGCTCTTTCTGTTCCTTTCTTTTTCTGTCTTTGTCTTTCCGACTTACTGAGATATAGTTTACATATGACATTGTGTAAGTTTAAGATATAAAACATAACAACCTGATATATGCATATTGTGAAATGATTTCAACACAGTAAGATTAGGTAACACATCTATCACATCCCAGTTACATATTTTTTTTTGGTGGTGAGAACTTTTAAGATGTGCTCTCTTTGCGACTTTCAAATATTTAACACAGTCATTATGCTGCACATCACATTCCCTGAACTTACCCATCTTATAACTAGAACTTTGTACTGTTTGACCACATCCCCTCATTTTTCCTACAGTGGTTTTGTCTCCTATTTCTTGCATCAACTGTTTAACATTTTGATAAAAATCAAGTCACTATTCAAAATAAAAATAAAACCTGTTCCTATTGGGGAACGAATCCAAATTTGGGAGTTCTGTTATATTAATTCAGTATATCACTTCCTCATATTTCTTGTAGTAGTAATGTGAAGAAAACTTTTTGTTGCAATTAAGATATTGTATTAATCTCTTTTTAAACTATTCATACATCAGTAAGTCATAACTTACCTTCTGAGCATACAAAACACCAGCTCACATTAACATGCTCATGATTTCGGCAGCCCCGCCTGGGTGTAAAATGATTAGGGCAGATGATACTATTAGATGCAAGGATCTTTGACCCAGCAGCCAGGCAAAAGTCATTGGCATGGTATGCCACAGGACAGCGGACACAGCGCATCAGACGACCTAAAAATACGAGACACAGAAAAATCGGGGAGGAGAAAAAGAAAAAACAAACATATTAAATATTAAAAAGTATGAGTTATTCAAGTTTATTTGCTAGTACTGAGAAAATGTCGCAAACAGAAAAAAGCACTACTAGGGCAGGGGACCTTGAGAGCTTGTTTGAAGGTTCCAGCAGGGAAGCGCGGCTACTCTATACCCTTGACTGAAAACCGGTCCTCTACTCTACTTGGGAAGGCCGTCCTCTTCGACTGAGCACACAGCTTCAGGAGGGATGCACGTGGATCGGTGAGGGAGGAAGGGGACGCCCGCCTAGCCGACCAGATCAGCTGAATCAACCCTGGCGATCAGTGGGGTGACAGATGTCACAGCCTGATTGCCCTCAC
>CM052546.1:34140178-34167156 GCA_028533065.1 Trachops cirrhosus
GCTACTCTATACCCTTGACTGAAAACCGGTCCTCTACTCTACTTGGGAAGGCCGTCCTCTTCGACTGAGCACACAGCTTCAGGAGGGATGCACGTGGATCGGTGAGGGAGGAAGGGGACGCCCGCCTAGCCGACCAGATCAGCTGAATCAACCCTGGCGATCAGTGGGGTGACAGATGTCACAGCCTGATTGCCCTCACATCCAGGGCAGAGGATCTTAAACACCCAATTCACTATAAAAAGCTCAGGTGGGAACTATATAACTTCAACATAAGGAGTCAGATCCCACAACAGTAAATAAGCCTGCCTCACCAAAAAGCCCTACTGAAACCACTGCCCTGACTCCTAGGAAACCTGGAATCACCTGCAAACTAAATGGTACGTGGAGATGTGCACTACTGGAATAGAAGGCCAGATGGCAGGAGCACTATTATTGCTTGCTTTTGTTGCCTGCTGTTGTGATTCTTAAAGCCTTTCAGGTAAACGAGCCCCTCTACCCCTTACTGATGAAGTTATGTCCTCTAATATACTTCAACTGAAAGCCATTACACCACACCATCTAAATGCAACCTACACTAACAATTGAAAACAGGAAGATACCTGATGGTTAAACTGCAATTTGATCAAGCAAGTTAAATTACTGTGATTAAGATTGATGAGACCTGGTTGGAGTGGCTCAGTGGATTGAGTGCAGGCCTGTGAACCAAAGGGTGACTGATTTGATTCCCAGTCAGGGCACATGCCTGGGTTGTGCGGCAGGTCCCCAGCAGGGAGCGCATGAGAAGCAACCACACACTGATGTTTCTCTCCCTCTCTTTCTCCTTTTCTTTCCCTCTTCCTAAAAATAAATACAATCTGCCGCCCTGGCTGGTGTAGCTTAGTGGGTTAAGCGCGGGCCTGTGAACCAAGAGATCACGGTTGATTCCCAGTCAGGGCACATGCCTGGGTTGCAGGCCAGTTCCCAGCAGGGAATGCACAGGAAGCAACCATACATTGATATTTCTCTCCCTCTCTCCTTCCCTTCCCCTCTGAAGATGAATAAATAAAATCTTTAAAAATAAATAAATAAATAAATACAATCTTAAAAAAAAAAAAAAGATTGATGAGATCTAGAGGGCCTGGAAATCAACTTACAAAAGGTAGTGCCAATCTGGTTAAAAGACTAATTAATGAAAAAAGTCAAGAATACTGAATTTTCCTGCTCAAGTCTCAATGGGTGAAGTGGGGGCTCTTTGGGCACACAAGCTTTTAACAGTAGAGACACAATATCTGGCTTTTAGGAAAATCAGTAAGAGACCCACTATTACTGAACAGAAAGAAATGATTATTTTTCCAGTAGGAACAGATGTAAAAACTTGAGTTTATCTACATCCACCAATAGTTTTGGAAACGTCAGCTCTCCAACTATGAAACAGAAAAAAAGCTTTCAAAATAGGAGTTTCCATTTTAAAAAACAAATCAACACCAAAAAAACCCTCACTTTTGACCTACACGCATGTCTGAAGGACATCACATGTAACGACCACAGATGTAAAAGGGCCCACAGGAGAGGAATACAGTGTGGTCCAATGCAGCGGTCCCCAACGTTTTTGGCACCAGGGACAGTTCGCTGGCTTGCCAGCCGCTCACTTCCTGCTGTGTGGCCCGGTTCCCAATAGGCCACAGACTGGTACTGGGAGTTGGGGACTCCTGGTCTAACAGAGTAGGCAGCAGGATGAAGACATGCAACAAAACACTTTTTCAAACTAAATCTCAAATAAAATTCAAATATTTAAAACAACCACGTAACATTAGGACTCCACAGAAAACAATGTGGTGACTATTTAACTAGTCCATTACTTTCTTCTCTCGCACAAAATACTGGTACTCTGACAAAAGCTAGAAAGATCACGAAGAGACATGCCAGATAGCATCTGGAAACATGCACTGCCAATGGCACTGCTTTTTTACAATTAGGTTGGTTCACGTGAGAAACCTGTACCTTTCGACGCAGAAACACTGGCTGGATTAGCAGCATGGCAGGTTATACAGATGTGGAGGGAGCACCGGAAGCCCTTGTTCTGCATGACAGTGGGTGGGTACTTCTGGACACACTCTTCATGGTAAAACTTTCCACACAAGGGCAGAAGGCACCTTTTAACATCTTCCCCACTCTGTTTACATACAAAACAGGTATGGATTCCTGGGAAAGAGAAAGAAGGTAACATATTAATAACAATTCAAGAACTCACCCGATGTGAAACCATTAGATGGAAAGTCAGTGAGCACCCAATTCCACACCAAATTCCACCAGGAGGGAGGGGGCAGGGGGCTGGGTATAGGGTGTGTTCCCTCCCCACCATGTAATTATGCGATACCAGCTGGTTGTCCTACAATTCCCCCACTACCAGGCAATTCTGCAACACCAGTTGGCTGTCCTAGCTCAATTCTGACACTACCTACCTAGAGATAACAGCAGATCCCACAGGTTAAGGACTCAGCCCTAGAGAAGGTCATGTCCACGCACCCCTTCAGACACTAATCTTCAAGACCAGGTTGTAGACTGTACTTCTGAACAACTAACTATATAATCCCTTTCTTGGGTTCAATTAATTTGTTAGAGCAGCTCACGGGACTCAGAGAAACATGTTACTTATTAGATGGCCAATTCTTATAAAAGGATATAACTCAGGAACAGCTAGATGGAAGAGATGTACATAGCAAGGATGGGAAAATGGCTCAGAGCTTCCATGTCCTCTCCAAGCTCAACACTCTCCCAGAACCTCCACATGTTCACCAACCCAGAAGCTCTCTGAACCCCTTCCTTTCGGATTTTGATGCATTAATCACACATGCATGACTGGGGACTGTTTCAACCTCCAGTCCCTCTCCTCTCCTCTCCCCTGAGGTCAGAAAGGTAGGACTGCAACCCTCTAGTCACATGGGTGGTTCTATAGGCAACCAGCCTCCATCTTCAGATGGGTCCACAAGTCACCTCAAAACATAACAAAAGGCATTCAAAGAGAGCTTTATGGCTCCCATCACTTAGGAAATTCCAAGGGTTTCAGGAGCTCTGGGCCAGAAACTAGAAAATGACCCAATATGTATTTACTGTAAATCACAGTATCACAGCAAGTAACTTTCAAATACACTGAGCAGGCTGACAACATAACTAACTCAATCTTAGATCACTACTCAGTGGGAAACTGACAATATATGCTTGCTGACATGAATAGGAAGTAACAGGAAGTACCCATCACCTTGCCAAGAGAAAACTGACCAGAAACTAATCCAATCTCTACAAGTTTCCAAGAAATTTGGAGAAAAGAGAAACAAGTTAAATTGAACAGACACCTGAAGGGTACAATCAACCACATTTAGAACGTGGAAAATTTTGTGGTACAAATGGCCACTGTCTTGACAAACAGATGTCAATTTAAAAATAGGGTGAGAGGGACAGGAATGTTGTCCTTTATGAGAAATTTAAGAGACATATAAAAAATACAACAGATTTTATTTAGATCTTGATTCAAAACTCTATAAAAAGACATCTTTGAGGTAAGTGGGAAAATTTGAAAATGGCGCTGGGCAGATGACACAGACGGGTTACTTTATAATTCTGCCACACACTGAATATATGTATTTTTTAAGTGTTCTAATTGTTAGACCTTTTGAAATATATAGGTAAAATGACCCAGAAAGTAGTTCATATACAAAAATTACATCATTATCACATCACATACAAAAGTTAATTCAAAAAAGATCATAGGCCTAAATGTAAAACCTAAAACTATAAAATTTTTAGAAGAAAACAAAGAAAATCTTTTTACCCCTTTGGTTAAGAAAGATGTCTTAGGTATGACACCAAAGTAAAGTCCACAAAAAGAACAAGTTGATAAGTTAAACTTTACCAATATTCAAAGGACACCATTCAAAAAATGAAACACTGCCTTGGCTGCTGTGGCTCAGTGGATTGAGTGCGGGCCCGAGAACCAAAGGGTTGCTGGTTTGATTCCCAGTCAGGGCACATGCCTGGGTTGTAGGCCAGGTCCCCAGCAGGGGGTGTGTGAGAAGCAACCACACACTGATGCTTCTCTCCCTCTGTTTTTCCTTCCCTTCCCCTCCGTCTCAAAATAAATAAATAAAATCTTAAAAAACAAAACAAACAAAAAAAATAAGCCACAGATTGGGAGATTAATCTGAAAAGTATATATCTGACAAGGGACTTGTATCCAGAATACAAAGAACTCTTAAAACTTCACACATAAGAAAATAAGCAACCTAATTAGAAAAACAAACACATACACATACAAACACTTCATCAAAGAGGATAGCAAATAAGCAATAAGATGCACAATATCACTTGCCATGAGGGAGATGCACATTAGAACCACAATGAGATACCACCACACATCTGTCAGAATGGCTAAAATTAAATAGACTGACAATGCCAAGTGTCACTGAAGATGGGGAAGAACAGAAACTCTCACACATTGCTGATGGGAATGTAAAATGGTACAAACATTTTGGAACAATTTAAATGTTTCTTTAAAAGTTAAACATACACTGTACCTACCACATGATGCAGCCATCTAAGGTATTTACACAAGAGAAAAGACAATGTTTCCATACAAAGAACTGAATGTTCACAGCAGCTTTATTTATAACAGCTCAACCTGAGAACAATCCAAACATACATCAACAGATGAACAGATAAACAAACTGTGGTACATCCACACAATGAAATGCTCCTCAACTATAAATAGGAATGAACTCAATACCTGCAATGATGTTGAATCTCAAATTAACTATGCTAAGTGGTAGTTTCACAGGTGTATGTACACACACTGCCACCAAAACATATCAAACTGTATACTCTGTGCAGTTTCTTGTACTACAAGTTCACTGCGATAAAGCTGTTTTAAGAAAGAGAAAGAAGTACTAACACACATGACATAGATGAGTCTCAGAAACCATGCTGAGCCAGACACAAAAACTGCAAAGACTCTGATTCCCTTTATATCAAACACTAAAAAAGAATACATCTAATGTGAAAGCAGATCATTACTTGCCTGAACTGAAGAAGGGGGTGGGAGATAAGGGTGGGTGAAATGTGTAAGGGTTGACTAAGACCTTTCTGGAATGATAGAAATGTTCTAACATTTTCCCTGTGGTTGTGGTTACACGGGTATATAAATTTTTATCAAAACCTGTAAGAGCCCTGACTGGTGTGGCTCAGTGCGCTGGGCATCATCCCACAGACTCAAAGGTTGTCAGTTCAATTCTCAGTCAGGGCACATGTCTGAGGTGCGGGCCAGGTCCCCTGATGGGCGCATATAAGAGGCAACCAATTGCTGTTTCTCCACACATCAATGTTTCTCTCCCTCTCTCCCTCCCTTTCACCCTCTCTAAAAATATACAAATAAAATCTAAAAATAAGCCACTTATCAAAACATACATTAAAATGGGTGCATTTTATAGTAGGCGAATTATACTTCAATACAGTTGATTATAAAAAAATAGCTTTGCCTCAGATAACCTGATCAGAGAATATTACATCATAATAAAGACAAGGCTAGCAAAACTGGATCACTGGCACAAAAGGCAAGACGATCTTTCTCAGATTAGGCAAAATAACCCCACAACTATCTTGTCCTCCAGCTTTTGTCCCCACAGTGTTAAAGGTGGCAGTGGAACAATGAAATAACTCAACAGGACACGGCCACCTATTTACAGACACCAGTACACCCTGTCTTGTTTCCCACAGGACACACCCTAAACCTACACTCTTCCCTTCGTTAGAAACACCTCTTCCTAACATTCTCATCAAGCCAAGAAAAAAATGCTTCTGCTTTCTTCTCCTGTCTCACAACTCCATGGGACATTCCCATTTTACCTTTTCATCTCTTACTCTCTTTTGCCTGTGACTGTACTCTTCCAATTACTCTCCAGGAAAGGATATTCATTTCCCCACACAGTTCTTAAACTTCATCTTACAAAAACTCAAGATGCTCTTCCTTGCCGCTATTAATATCCTCCCTTCAGCCACTGCCTCTATTTTGGTTAAAATTCGGCTTCTCTAAGAAAGTGTCTAGTGCCACCCATTCGCCCTCACGCTGATTTCACGTGGCATCCACTGGTGAAAAGCCAACCATTTCTTGCTGTCAAATACAATAGCCTCCATTTACTCCAGACCTCCTTGATATTGTATCCTTGCTGTATCTGCCCCCACTTATGACACCCCACTCCTGTGGCCTCACATTCTTTGACTTGACCCTCCTTGCCCTCCAGTGGCACCTTTTAAGGAGATATCCCCAGGTACTGTCATTGACCTTCTTCTCGCTCTACAGATGCTTTCTCTTTGGGTAGCACCATCCACACTTATGGTATTAATTACCTATGAGCCTAAGATTCAGTCCTCATTTCTTCACCACTAAAATGCTGCACCATCCACATATAATGCTGAAAACAGAGCAATCTCCTTAGCACAATTTGGAAAGTGCTTTACAGGTTGGTCTCATCTGACCATTCCTAGTTTCTGACTCAATCTGCATATGATAACTCCCAAAATGTCACTTTTTGGGGTTAAAGGTTTATTGACATATGAAAAAATGAAACATATCCTAAGTGTATTACTTACAAATAATCGTGAAGTAAATATACTTTACAGCAAGTGAATCACCACTTATAGAGGTGATTACACCACTGTAATCACCACTCACAGCAAGAAATATAAATCATCACCAGTAACCCAGCAGCCTTCCCCGTGACTTGCCAGTGCCTCTTCTCCAAAACATCATACACTCTAAGAGCACTGATCTATGCTTTATCCTCTATTTTTATCACTGGACCTTCTGTCCTTCCTGTCTCCACTTCTCTCTTCAAGTCAAACTTAGGTATCTTCCCCTGTGGCGGTGGCTTGACTTTGTTCACAGAGCACTTTAAATGCACCTCCACTTCAACACCTTTTGAACTACATTATGCTGTACTGTACATTCGTTATTCATTCAGAAGCTCTTCAGAGGGCAAAGATCGCACAGCACCTATGTCTATAGCAACTAGCCCAGTATTGCAACAAAACAGTGTCTCCCATAAATGAGAAACTTTAAAACTCAGACCTTCTTTGGAAGAAGACCCCTCTATATCTAACTTTACCTGTGCGACATTCATTGCAGATAAATTTTCCTCTGGGCATCTCAGTTAATCCAAGGCACTCCAGGTGGAAAGCCCCACAGCACTGAGCCTCACATAACAGCAGCTCACCCAGTTTTTCACAGTTCTGTTAAGAAAAAGAAAACAGATCTGTCTATAGAAAAAGGTTTTTAAAATCCCAAGCAGGAGGCCCTCATGAAGAAGATTAACAAGTAGCTTTGCCAGAAACAACAAAGCCCACCAATCATTTAGCCAATATTTAATGATTACCTCCTCTATGCCAGGTAGCACAAGGCCCTGAGTCTTGTTGTTCTTATATTCTAAAGACAGAAAATGCAAGTAAAAACTTAAACAGAAAAGGTATCAGACAATGATAAGCATTAGGGAGATAGAACATTTGAACAGATCTTTGGATTGGGTGATTAGAAATGGCCTCTGAGACTGGCTCTGAATGACAAGTTGGCCGTGTAATGTGAAGGAGACACAGGAAGGCAGCGTGTATGGAAAGTCCACAGGCAGGAACAACCATGGCATGTCTGAGAATCACAAGGAAAGCCTGTGTCACTGGACTAAAGTGGACAAAAGTTGTAAGAGGTAGAAGATGAGGTATGAAAGAGACAAAGGCCTGGTTAGGTAACCTTACAGATTACAATACAGTGTTTCAGATTTCAGATGTTCCATTAGAGAACTTTACCAAGGGAAGTCCAAAATTAGACATTTATTCAAACACAGATCCCTGTGACTGCTACATGGAAAATGAGTTTAATGAGAGTAGAAAGGTGAGACTAGAAGCAAAGAGAATCAAGAAGACTACTGTGATGGTTCGAGCAAGAGCTACTAGTTAGCTAGACTTGGGTCATAACTGTTCTAAGAGGGCTCCAGTCACTGTCTGAACTGTCCCTGAGATATGAACCATTGCAGAGAGACGATCCTCCTCAGATGATCTCACCGAAGACAGGGTGTCACTGAAGATAGAGCCTTAGGAAATAAGGATCTAGATCTATCATTTTGAAAACATTCTAGAATTTATTAAAATCCTGCAAATTCCCAACATTTGTTACTTTTCACCCCTCTAACATCCTGACTTGTTTCCCCATAGTGGTTAGTGCATATACACGCACACACACACAAACAGTCACAGACTCAGGTGGTTACGTGAATCTAGTATCTTCAGGAACTTAAACAACTAGAACAGCTCCTGACCACTTAACATCAAATAAATGAGTAGGCCTTTGGGGGGAAAAGGCCAGAGGCAGCCAGAGATTAAGAGGAAACACCAAGATCCTAATCAATTTGTAGTCTGAACTAGTCCCACATGTTTTGATATCCCATATTCACACATAAAAACTGACAAGTGCCATAAATATATATTTTGTATATTCAGAGTGCCAGTCACAATTAAGTTCAATGTACAATAAACAAACTGACCTTCATCACTGAAACAGAAAAACTTCAATTATAGTATGTATCAAAGAATATATTTTTCATATTAACCAAATGTATAGAATAACCCTCTAACTATAATTCATCTTTCAAAGCGGGACACTTGAGAGTAACAAGAGGCACCACTAATAAATTATACAAGGAAAACATTTGAACAAAAATTGATCTAATAAACAAGCCAGGACTGCTGAGTCACTATGATTTTAATAATTTAACCTCACCTGAAGACGTGTTTATTGATTTTAGAAGGAGAGGGAGGGAGAGAGGGAGAAACATCAACCTGCTGCCTCCTGCACATGCCCCAACCAAGGACTGAACCTGCCACCTTTTGGTGCATGGGATGATGCTCTAACTAATAACTGAGCTACCCAGCCAGGGTGTAATCATTTTTTGTTATAAATGTAGTAGGCCAAACAGCCTGTGAGGATTAACCCTGTGTCTGGGAACTGGTCTAAACAATCAACCTTCTTTAATCAAAATGTGTGTGTGTGTGTGTGTGTGTGTGTGTATTATATACACAATGTATATAATAGTGAAAATGAATAGACAAAGAAACTGAGTTAAAATTATATTTGCCATAATAACATTCTAAGTCCAGGTTAATATTACTTTTTAGCTGTTTCAATTAGGAAAAAAACAAGCTGTATCTTCAACTTTTTATATGCCAGGTTTTAATAATTTATTGGGGTGGCCAAAAAGTTCGTTTAGTTTTTTCCAAATGATGGCGCTAGTTGTGCTTAGTTGTCTTTAACTTCATTTAAAACAATTTTGCTGAATTGTATTGTGACAGCTGTCACATCAGTATGCGTTTAAAAAAACTTATCGAAATTAGTGAATTTTTGTATAGCCATTTTAATATTGGAGATGGAAGAAAATATGCAACATTTTCGGTGTATTATGCTTTACAATTTCAAGAAAGGTTAAAATGCGACTGAAATGCAAAAAAAGATTTGTGCAGTGTATGGAGAAGGTACTGTGACTGATCGAACAAGTTGAAAGTGGGTTGTGAAGTTCCTCAGTACCACTGACATCCTGGTCAAATAACTCTTTGCTGTGGGGCTGTCTGACGCATTGGAAGATGTTTAGCAGCACCCCTGGCCTCTATCCATTAGAAGCCAATACTGGGAGACAGCTGACATACTCAAAAAATATCCAAATCAATAAAGTTATTGGTGAAAATGAAAAATGTGTCTTTTATTGTACAGAAAAAAACTAAATAGACTTTTTGGCCAACCCAATACAAAAAGGTAAATCAAGACCATAAAAAGAGAAAATAACCAAAGCATCCATTTAACCAGCTCTACTCCCAAGCCAAATAAAGGCTCTTTAACAATAAAGTGGAGCCACATCTCACATAACAGGGTTTGGTTAAGACTCTAAACCTAGATTATCTGGGTTTATATCCTGGCTTCACTACTTAATATCTCTGTGCCCGTTTCCTCATCTATAAAATGAGGATAATAGTGATAATCTACCTTATAAGATTGTTATGATGAATATGATATGTAGTATTTCTAGTGATTGGAACAGTGCTTAATACATAATAAATACCATATAAACATTTATTAATTAAATACAAAGATATGGGCAGTAGGTCCTCTAAAGCTGTTACATAGATGGTAGGTACTGGTCCTCTAAAGTTACTACTTTAAAGCAGTGAATAAATAAAATAAATCTGAAAGCAAAATCACTATTGAAAAATTCCTTGCAAACTGAAAGAGTCTCACCCCGAGAGGCACAGGGAAAACAGTGGTATCTGAGTGACCAACCACAGATTCACCTCTTCCATCTCAGACCTGTTTTAAGACATCTCCTCATGGGTAACAAGGGCAAGTGATTTGTCACAATAAATACTTCTCCTCTTTTCTCCTTTAGTGGGGAGGGAAAAGAGGTAATCTTCAAAGGTAAGTGACTCCACTGGAATAATCCAATAAAATTATTATTCTAATCAAGATTGGGCCATTAAGAGACAGAGAGCGCTTCTCTTAACATATAAACATACAATCAAAAGGCAAGTGGGCAACATGTTCTACCTGACAAACATTCTCCTTGAGTGCAGCTCCTCCGCCTCGTTCACCCTGCAGTTTTTTAGACGCGGGCATCCCGTGGTCGTTGTCTATGCCCTCTTCAACAGCCTCCTTGGGGCTTGCAGCCGTCCTGTGTGTCATCAGGTCTCCCTTGCAGAGAAAAAATAATGTTCCACATCTGCATTATTGATGTCTCCTCCATGTGACCCCCTCCCTCTGGGCTGCTATTTGTCTAGCCATCAGCACTTACAGATGTTCAGCCAATCACGCGGGCGGACTGCATGCAATGTTAGTTCTAACCCTGCTGTGATTGGGCGGGTAGTGGGCGCCTCATGCCCTGCCACTAACTGCTCTGAGGCTGTTCCACTGGAACTTTTTGAGCTGTTCCATTTTAAGGTTTCACTAAGGGAGAGAAAACATTCTTAAGTTTATTTGATTACTTATTTGTCCTTCCAAGATCAGTGTTTCCTAAATAATGCCCCTCTTGGGCATTCTATTCAAACTGTCCTGGAAAGAAAAACTTCTCCTTACATATAATGTGTGATGCTGGCCTAACCTGTTCTAATGCTCTTTTCACCTGAGTTGTAAAAGCCAGACACAGCATCAATGACTACACTGATGCTCCACAAGGAAAGAGTTTTAAATCTATGTCTACTTCCTAAAAAAGCCATGGTTTACAAACAGCAGTCTAAAATCAAGCCATTGATGATTTTGAGAAATAAGCAAAAGACTGTTGCCCCTAACTGCAGCAGTCTCAACTCTTTTAAAGGGCAACATCCAAATTCATTTGGATTGCATGGTTACTGCATATTGTGCTCTTTGGTTTTTAGAAAAAGTTTACTTTTCTGATGAAACAGTTATACAGCATAGGATGTGATCTTATAAAAAGGTCATACCCATAGATGCCACATGTGCCGTGACTGACTTTTACTGGGGTCAGGCTATATACTCTGTTTCTCCAGGATTCCTTAGAGCCATTAACCATTTCGGTAGAATACCATTCTTAAGAGAACTCAAGGGAAAGAGGGACATGGCCTCTACTGTGAAAAGTAGCTTCATTTTGCAAGGTCAAAAGATTAGGAACTGAGTAATACCTCTGAGCCTGGAGTATCTCTTGATGAGTCTTCATTTTTCAGTTTTTTATAATGCATCCTAGCTGTAGCATGCCTTTGTCGTTTCCGCCTCCTTGGTTTATCAAACAACCTGGCCATGCCTACAACAAGAAAACAGGTGTTACTTGCTAACAAATAATATACATGTCCAAGAACTCCTATCCTCAACTAAAGGAACCTCATAGAATTATGGAATGGTAGTAGAAACTAACCTTAAAACCTGTTTAATTCTCCAACTCTGTAGATGAGAAAAACAAGGGCAGAGAAGAAAACAGACTTACCCATGGCTTCATAAGTAGTTTGGAAATTAGCTACATATGTATAAATTCAGCCTCGTACAGATTAAATAATAAATGTATAAGCAGATTATTAAAGCAATTTCATTCCACATCAGTGATTTTAAATCTTTTTCACCTCATGGCACACATAAATTACTAAAATTCCACGGTACATGCCCTGACTGGTATGGCTCAGTCAGGATATATGACACACTGGCTGAACATCATTCCACAAAAGAGAAAGGTCACCAGTTTGATTCCCAGTCAGGGCACATGCCTGGGTTGCGGGTTCAGTTCCAATCAGGGCCTGTACAAGAGGCAACCAACTGATGTTTCTTTCACACGTCGATGTTTCTCTCCCTTTTTCTCTCGCCTTTCCCTTCTAAAAATAAATAAAGTCTAAAAAAAAAAATTCTGGGGCACACCAAAAAAATACATATTTTGTTGATCTGATAAAAAAGGTATGATTTTGATTCAATCACATGGACAACTACTGTTCTGTTGGCTATTATCATTTATTTTTTATTGACAATCTAAGGGAAAAAAAAGTAAGTGCCCCTGACTGAATAGGTATTGCCTGTTTTAAAAATTCTTGTACCACGCCGGTTAAAAATCACTGTCCTCCACGGCTGAAATTAAAGACTTTCTAGCTCCTCAAAGGACTTTAATATCCTGTAGATGGGGAGAAAATGTATTTACTAATCAGCTGGATACCAATGTAAAGGTTGAACTTTGGGAAACTACCTTTGCTCTCTTGGACTGCCTAAGGGAGATGAAGAAGCTCTGCTATCAAATCTACTGCTAGCCTATGACTAAAGGAAGAGTTAATATAATGGCAAAATAAATGTTCAAAATTCTCACAAGCTGAAATATTTAGATGAAATATACAAAGGATAAAGTGCAGGTTGTAGGTTTTATTTAAAAACTAAAGTATAAAAGTATAGGATAGAGCTGATACTATTTTTTAAGGTTTTTATAAAGCAAGAAAGCAAATTGATAAACCTAAGGAATAAACACAAGGTTAAAATAATCTAACATACTGCTAGATTTACTTACTAGAAAATTTAATAATCATGATCACTTTTAAAGAAGTATGCATGTAAGACCACAGAAAGTATAATTGTCCCATGATACCCTTTGCTGGCAGACCACATCTGATGCAGTGGGCTCAAATCTGGGATAACGTCTCAGGAATGATAGTAATCAATAAATGTCATTGGCAGACAAAGGATCAAAGTGGATCAAAAACCTGGCATGGCCCTGGTATGGTAGCTAACTTGGCTGGAGCATCATCCTATACACCAAAAGGTAGTGGGTTTGACCTCCAGTTGGGGCACATATAAGAGGCAACCAATTGATTCCTTTTCCCTCTCCCCCTCCCTTTAAAATCAATAAGCACATCCTTGGGCAAGGATTTTTTTTTAAAAAATTGGCATGGAAAAAATCTGGGGTGGATAATAAGATAGTAGTGTGGCAATTAATTTGGTCAAGTCTGGGTTTAGTTCCCCAACACCTGCCACCTCTTTCATGTTCAGGTTTCTTCTATAAAAGAGATAATATGGATAATATCCTAACTCTTTATAATGCTTTAGACTGATTAGCAGTAATAGTCCTATACAAAAGACTTGGTAAAATAAATGCTCCAACTATGATTACTATATGCATTATTGAATGAAGAGCTCCCCATTCTGCCTGTGGGTAAGAGAAATCATTAAGCAGAAGTTCCAGGAGTCAGATTCCAATTTAATCTAAAGACTCCCAAGTCCTTAAGAAGCAACCATAATTAGGCTTGAATATAAGCTCTCTTTTTCAAGCATATGCTCACAAACTAAAGGTCACAATTGTGATAAAAGAAACTATTTGTCAAAGACTGGATTAGGTGATTTATAATTTCCCTCTCAACTCAAGATTCCCCACTTTCTGTCCTACAGATTCAGAAATTGAATCAAAACCAAGAAAGTAATGATGTAGTCTAGAGAATTTTCTAAAAAGAAAATTAAGAAGCCGATTTTTCTCTACTATGCCTAAAATTTCCCTGTGCTAATTCTAATTTCATTTAACTGATTTCAGTATAAAGCTGCAAATGATGATATAATTTTCTAGTGTCATGTACAATTTTAGTACAATAAATTGTGGGTGAACAAGTCTTAGAACTCACAACCTCACTGGTCTTACATATGTAACAACTTTTCTGATTAACTGACAAGGTGCTTTTACACTCTTTTGCTTTACACTTTTTAAATCTCAAAAAATACTCACCTCCACCAAACTCTTTAGAACGAGATCCAGCACTTGATTCAGTAATGTTATTCTCCAAGTGACCAGCTTCATAACACTACAAATAAGTAAAATGCAACTTAAAAATAGACCCTACAGTATATGCCAAAAGCTGAATGGTTTATTGCCATCAGTACTGAATCCCGGCTATTTTTTAAACAATTGAAAAAATGGTATGATAACAATAAAGGGTTCAACAAAAACTTCATAGGGTAAGGCATCAGATTTAAAAAAAAAAAAGAGCTCCAAAAGACTAATGACCACCACATGCTCCTTAACAGAGAGCGTGAGAGAGAGAGAGAGAGAGAGAGAGACTTCCAATATATAAAGCAGATACAGAATACAGCTCTGACTGAAGTGGGAAAAGGAAGAGAAGGGATATATACCCAGAGACTCACCATCTCAGTTCTATTCCATACTGCCCTGTATATAAAAATCTACCTTCTTAACATTGTATTTATAGTTATTAGATTTTATACACATGTTTGATGAATTCTCAATATTAAATAACTATAAATCATTGAATGTCTAATTAATACATATTAAAGCAAAAATAAGACTCAAAACAAAACATTTAGATGTAAAGAGTAACTCCTAACACATAGTACTCCTACTCTACTAATGCTTGTATGAATTAGTTCCATCCCAAGAAAAATTCTTCTCCCACAAGAATACTTTTCATCATGACTGTAAAACAGAATTGAATGGCCACAAAAAGTCAATATAATGGATGCTATTCTTGCTCTAGTCTCCAAAGTTTGAGGTCAAAACAAGATGAAATACAATTGTGAATTTCTGAATGCTCACCATATACATTAATAAACCATAAGACTACTACTCTCTTCGTGTTCAATGTACATCAGAATCTTACAAAGCCAAATAAACTAAAGGAACAAATGTTAGGTATCTAGTTAAATGGAACAAAAGACTAGAAGACAAACAATTTGAATATTAAAAAAAAAGACCATCCATTATTCAGATAACCAATTTATAGTTCTTTGTTTAAGCTCACTGACTTATTCTGTAAGTTAAAAGATATACCAGGACTAAAAAAAAGAAAGAAAATCGCACTATATGAATAAAAACCCATCAGCTCTTCTCAGAATGACAATAACCACAGACTTCAGCACACATGCTGGAGGACATGACTGCGATGCCAGTAATTTCCTCTGTACGTACTCTGGTGTGAACAGGCATCATGGCCATGCACCTTTAAGTTACCATCAACTCTAGGGACAATCCCTCCTTCCCCAACCCATGACTGATTCATCTATAGACAGGGTGGCCCAAGGTGCAGTCCCAACATGGAACTGAATCATGGCTTCAACCTGATGACAAAATATCCTTCAAGGTACCCAAGACCTCAACTGTGACGCTGCCCATCAGATGTCAGGACTACTCCTAAAACAGAAATACAGGTTACTCTCTCCAGAGTCTGGTTCTAGTCATCACCAATAATCGTGGTTTCCTATGGTTTTAGTGCCAAATATAATGCCCATCTCCTCATCAAAAAAAGCTAAAATTCAATAGTGAGTTACTAATTACATCTAATGCTTAAAAAGAGACAAAAAATTTTACAGAGAATTATAGAAATATCAAAGATTTTTAACAAATGCTTTTAGAACAATTGGACATCCATATGGGAGGGAAAATCTCTTCAAAAAACAAAGATGAAACAAAGATCCATACATAAATTCCAGAATCAAACTCCTAAAAGAAAACACAGGAAGAACACTTTTTTGTCTATGAAATAAACACAAAAAGTATTACTCATAAAAGAAAAAATACATAAAAAATATTCTCATGAAAGACAACTAAGAAAATAAATAGGCAAGCCCTATCCTGGGAATATTTATAGTACATATATCTAACAAAGAATTTATATAACAAATATAATAAGCACTAATAAATAGCAACCATAAAAAAGATAAACAGCCCAACCAAAACTGTATGTATGCCTGAACAGTCACTTTACAAAGATAAAGGAATAACACATACTAAGAAGTTCAACATTGTTAGGGAAATATAAAAAGAACCACAGTTAGGTATCATTTCACATCCACCAGAATGGCTAAATGTACAATGACTGACAAACCAAAGCTAGTGAAGATGTGGAGCGTATGCCCTCTCACACACTGCTTGTGGGGTGTGAGGCTATGCAACCACTTTGGAGAACTGCATGGCGGGTTATGTATGAGATAAATACACATGAACCAGCATCCCACACCGAGAGAAATGAAAATGTTTGTCCACCAACAGACTTGGAGAGAAGTATTTGCACCTGCCTTAAGATTAAAAGCTACAAAAAGAAAACCTCAAATGTCCATCAACAAAAGGAAGAATAAGCAAATTATACTTGGGATACTACTCAGCAATAAGAGGGAATGAACTACTAATGATCATCTTATGAATGTACCTCAAAAATGAATGTTGAATAAAAGAAGCCAGAATAACAAAAATAAACAATACATATAACATTCAGGAACAAGCAAAGTAACCTACAATGACAGAAGTAAGAAAGCCTTGCCTATGGAAAAAATGAGAATGAGGAACTGAATGAAAAAGGTACATGAGAAATTTCTGGGGTGATAGATAGATAGTACTTACACGGTAGATATACTGTCTATCACACAAAACAACTAAGGTCTATGCCTTTTATGTGTCAATTGTATTGCAATTAAAAAAAGAAAAGAGCCCTGGCTAGTGTGGCTCAGTTGATTTGAGCACCAACTTGGGAACTGAAAGGTCGCTGGCTCAGTTCTTGGTCAGGGTACATGGCTGGGTTGCGGGCCAGGTCCGTAGACGGGGCCATGTGAGAGGCAACTACTCAATGCTTCTCTCCCCTCTCTTTCTCCCTCCCTTACATTCTCTCTAAAAATAAATAAATAAAATCTTTTTTAAAAAATGAAAGAAAAAGAAAAGACTTCTTGGATACACTTGCCTACGTAAATTTAAGTTAAATATATAAATTATTATGCTTTTCATCTCCTTAGGGGGAAAAATAACCCTCAAACGTGGCAAGTCACATTTTAGATTAGAAAACTACATTTGACAGAGCCACTATACTGCAAGCAATCAAATCTCAAAACCATTGAGGATTCTTCTTATTCCTTCAAATTATTCACTTATATATGCCAATTATACCTTAATAAAACTTGGGGGAATTCATTTTCTTAACTGGCCAGAATTCTTACTTTCTTTGAAATTTACATCTAACCTCCAGCAGTAAAACAACAACCTTCCATGACTTACATGGTATGATGCTACTATCATCTACCTCTTCCAAGAAGCTTGCAAAATAGCTAGGATTTGAATAACACAAAGCCTGGAGAGGAAGTACTGCAGAAAGCAATTATCACAGCTTTACTAGAGTGAGAAGCACAAAGCCAGCGCGTGAGTTGCCGCCATGTCACAGAGGCTGTACAAAGTGAGAAAGTCTGGAGAGCAGGAGTTCAGCCTAAGAGTAATTGTAAGTCCATGTCATCAGACTACTTTGAGGAAAATAAGAGAATTAAAAGATATAGTATAGTTTTTAAAATTAGGATAAAAATACAAACTAAAATTTATATTTACATGCTAATACAGATGGGTGAATATCTAACAAAAATAAAAACTTAATGTAAGATTAAAAAATGGGAGTTTGCTATAGTTAAAGAAAGAAGTCCAAAAACTCAAATTATTTAATGATAAGCTGCACTTTTTCTTTAAAAAAAATTTTAATAGGAAATCTATACATCACACAACTGAAATTCTAACATTTACCATGCGTTACTCCTCACAGTAAGGGGCGTTAAGAGGTTTCCTAAGGAATCAATATCCAGCTGTTATCCATTATAAAATTTGAAAATCAATTTTCTATTTCCATCTACTATTTAACGATGCCTTCTTGGCTAATAAAACCAAGTTTGCAAACTCAAAAACTTAAATTCAAATGTTTCTGCCTGAATTATCGCTCAGCTGGATCTTTTCCGAGGTTTTATGCAGACAAGGCAATGGGATGTGAGCAGGTTAATGTCTTGCACAGACATAAGTAAAGTAGAAATCTGGTAAGAGCTTTTGAGCCCATAAAAGAAATTGTAACAAACACAAACATTTTCCTTTGTAAAGATACCCTAAAACCAAATGATACACATGTCCACACAAATGCAGAACAGCCTCTTAATATAGGATCTCTCAGACTGACATTCTGTGATTTTTATGTACATATGCATTATATGAATTGACTACAATAACATACCTTTTTAGAAAGACCAAGATCTCCCTTCTTGGGCATAAATCCAGGGTCTAAATCATTTGATTCAAGAAGTTTCTTAGTTGGTTTTCTCTGACGCTTACTTTCATAATTTCCTGAAATGCATGTACCTTTTAATTAGATGATACAGAAACAAGGCACAAACTGATTTTTAAAAATCTATATACCACACAAAAATGAATCACCACATTTTTTTGTTTCTCTCATCATCCTGTGGGGAGGGACAGGATAGGAATTTATTTACTCTACAGTGTTAGTTAACATAAGATAAGAAAACAGTTCTCAAATATAGACAAACTAATGGAAGGATGTTCCTGTGTGTGTGTAACTCACACAGAACACAGGGAGAAATAAAAAGTGCAGAGCTGCCTTTATAGCAATTCACTGGTGGTAAGGATAAAAGAAGTGAGGTGAAGCAGAGCCTGAATTCTGGGCATAAATGAATCAGGATTAGAATTTTTGTTCTGCTCCTAAATAGAAGATATGCATTTACTTTGTAAGACTGTTCTTAAATATTATGTTAAAAAGCCTAATAATAGAGTTTGGCACATAATAGGTAATGAAATAGTAACTATCTTTATTATTCTATTTAAAGTCTTTTTGGTTCTCCATTACTTGATTAAAAACAATCGGGATACTTTTGTAAAGATATTCTTGGGAATGTAAAAAGTTAAAACCAACATTTCCTTGGCTGACTACAATATTTAATAGTCAGAGGACGAATTAGACACAGTGTGTCTAGATCCCGAAGTGAAAAGCGATTGGTAACTCATTCCCAGAGAATATTTACACCTAACTGCTTACTCTGTGTCAGGTAAGTTACATTACACATTACATTATGATCTTCACTTTATACGTGCAGAAACAAGTTCAGAGGTTAAACAACGTCCCAAGCAACACAAAGATTGGTGGGCCAGTATCTGAACCGTGAGTTTCACATGTTCACTCCACGGTGTGCAGTGCCTCTCCCCCAAACCCCGCTGTCCTGCATGCTGACTCACATGGTGGTTGATCAACCATAAAGAGCAACATGGAGTAAGGAGAGTAGTTTTTCTTAATGCCTTCTTAACACCAATTTACAATTATAACCATTTAGCCAATAGTTTAGGGATTTCTCAGGACAAAAGTGGGTACTTCTATTGTACAGAGATATACCACTGGCTTTCCATCAAAACATACTAAAATCTCCTGCTTCTTCTAATCATATTCACTTACATACTCAGCCCCCATTCCCATCTTACCTGGTGCTTTAACTAGCAATTCCTCAGATGGAAGAGCAGGCCGAGGAGAGACTTCCAGAGCCACAGGCACAGACAAGGTCAACTGTGGCAACTCAGCATGTCCACCTCCAAGATCTGACTGAGCCAAAGGCCCTTCCAAAAATGGAGCCTCCCTTTCAAGAACTGGAGGTTCTTCTTTGGTTGAAATCAAAGAATTCTCATCCACCTGCTTGTTCTGAGCATTAGATCGATTTCGCACTAGAAGGTTTTCCTCTTCACAGCGGGAACTTACCTAAGAGCAAAATATAAAAACAGAATCCATAGGCCAAACTTGTAATTTGAGTGTTAAAAAGAATGTACTTAAAGAGGAATAGAATTCTGACACATGGTACAATAGGAACAAACCTTGAAGGCATTACACTAAGTGAAATAAACTAGTCAAAATCAAGTAAATATTATACAATTCCACTTATTTGAAGTACCTAGAATAGTAATATTCAGAAAGAAAAAAACAGAACGGTGTTGCCAGGGGTTGGGAGAGGGAAGTACAGAGTTCCAATTTGGGAACATGAAAAATTTGTGGAGATGATGAACAGTGGTAATAGTTGCAAAACAATATGAATGTACTTAATACTTAATGCCACAGAAATGTCCACCTAAAAATGGTTACAAAAAAGTTACATAGATTTTATGTTATACAGTGGTATCCATGGGGCATATGTTCAAAGATGCTCAGTGGATGCTGGTAACCTGGGCAGAACTGAACCCTGTATATACTATGTTTTTTCCTACACGTAACATACCTATGATGAAGTTTAATTTTTAAATTAGGCACAAATTGGAAAGGGGAGGGAGGAGGGGAGGAATGGGTGGGTGGGCTGGAATGGGAATAAAGGATAGAAACTGTAATGAATAAACTAAAATAAAAAATTAAAAAAAAATTAGGCACAGTATGAGATTAACAATAATAAATAATAATAAAACAATTATAACAACGTACTGTACTAAAAGTTATGTGAATGCAGTTTCTCGAAATATCTTACTATACTGTACTTACCCTTCTTCTTCTTGTAATATGAGACAATAAAGCAACAAACATATTTCTGGATCTGTGTCATTATCCCTTACCTGCCATGAATGGCCTGGTGTCATTCATTTCAGCAGATCCCTTGCTGAAGTCTTCATACAGGCTCAATGCTTTCTGACACAACACGGTGCCATCAATTGGAACACGTTTTCTGTTCATATCTTCCACCCACAAATTTAATGCCTTTTCCATCTTAAATAAGTACTTATCATGCACTTTGGCTGTAGTGTTTGCATGAGGTGCAACAGCAAAACTAGCAAATTCCTTTTTCCTTTTTCACAGTTTCACAGATAGAAGGTTCAATCTCACTGTAGATGTTAGTAACCTCAGTGTACAATTGTTTTGTTTCTTATTAACTCAGAACTTTCACTTAAAGGAAGCACTTTATGGCTTCTTCTGGCATATCGGAATTGTCAGCCTCACTACTCTTGCACTTTGGAGACATTATTAAATAAAATATGAGTGACTTAAACACAAGCACTGTGATGCCACAATGAATGATCTGATAACCAAGAGGGTTACTAAGTGACGAAGGACAAGCAGCATACGCAGCATGGATATGCTGAACGAAGAGAGAACTCATGTTCCAGGAGGAGCAGTAATAGGATAGCCAAAGATTTTGTCACGCTACTCAGAATGGTGCCCAATTTAGAACTTGTGAATTGGTTATTTTTGAAATTTTCCATTTAATACTTTTTGACTAAGGTAATTAAAATTGCAGAAATGGGGAGACTACTGTGTATATTTTACTATAATTTTTAAAAAGTGGGTAAAAATGGAGTTGATTAAGATACACTGAAGTTTATAAAAATTCATTAAGGCCATTGTGATAATAAAAAAAAAGGAAGAAAGATTCCCTAATATGTCACCATTAAAGCAGCTAAAAATGAACTCTTAATGTTAAGTTGATAAATATAATAAATAGAAAAGAAGGACTTATTCTGTCTTTAATGTATTTCAAGACAATAAAATGGTTCAGTTTATAAGAGATACTGAGAGAAACTGTGAGCTAATAAAAATAGAAGAAATAATGAGATGTTAAGTCTTCATGTTGTTAATTCCCAATGAAATTGATACAGGCAAAGATTTTCAATTGAATTTTTTATTTATTTTGAGACAGAAGGGAAGGGAGGGAGAAAAACAGCAATCAGCCACCTCTTGCATGCCCCCAGCAGGGCACTTACCCTGACCAGGAACTGAACCAGAGACCCTTCACCTTACAGGATTACATTCAACCCACTGAGCCACAGCAGTCAGGGCTTCAACTGATATTCAAAAAGCCATCGGGGAAATGGATGATGGGGAACAGGACAATCTTTTGGAGCCAAAGTAATTACTCATGTACTGCTTCTTGATCAAAAGGGGTAAAACCTAACTTAAAAGGGAGGAATCAGTTAGTCATCACTATGAACAATTAACAGGATGTTAAATTAAATGCCTTCTGATGCCATGCAATATGTAACAGTATCACCTATGATGTAATCTAGCTAAAAATGTTTAATGTCAATCTATCAGAGTGTTAGTTATAAGTTCCACTTAACAGGAAACACAGAAGGTAGAGAAATAAGCTTAATAACACCTATTACAAAGCAATCACACACAACTGGATTAACCAAATGTGGTACTTGCATGGCTTAGATAGACAGGGTCATAAAAAGGGGACTTTTCTGAATTTAACAACCAGATAGGGCCCTGGCAGGTGTGGCTCAGTGGCCTGAGTGCTGGCCTGTGAACCAAAAGATTGCTGATTCAATTTGCAGTCAGGGCTCATACCTGGGTTGTGGGCCAGGTCCCCAATTGGGCGTAGGCAAGAGGCAACCGATTGATGTTTCTCTCACACATCAATGTTTCTCTCTCTTTCGCCCTCCCTTCCCTCCTCTCTCAAAAATAAATAAATAAATAAAATATTTAAAGAAAAGAAAACAACCAGGTATGTGTGATCACAGACTGGATCCTGATTTGGATAAAACAAATGTAAAGCTCAGGGGACAACTGTGGAAATCTGAATATGGGTTTGTTATTAGATAAACTGATCTTATTAGATGTGATAATGTTATATCAGTTATGAAGGAAAAAGTTCTGTTTTTTAGGGGTGCATATTATTTATGAACAGGAAGTCAAAATGTCTCTTATACTTTAAAATACTTCAGTTTAGCCTGGGCTGGTATAGCTCAGTGGATTGAGCATGGACTGTGAACCAAAGGGTTGCTAGTTCGATTCCCAGTCAGGGCACATGCCTGGGTTACAGTCCAAGTCCCCAGTGGGGCCATGTGAGAGGCAACCACACACTGATGTTTCTCTCCTTCTCTTTCTCCCTCCCTTCCCATCTCTCTAAAAATAAATAAAATCCTTTAAAAATAATAAAATAAAATACTTCAGTTTAAAGAAATTGAATTTAAAAATACATCAAATAAGGTATAACATTTGTTTAAAAAATTAGAATCATACTACTGTATTTTTAAATCATTTTTTACTAAACATTTTTTCCTAAATCACTAAATACACTTTGAAAACAAGGAGGAAACATGCACATACAGAGTACAGAGACTCATTTATACATTTCCTGTGTAACTAGCATATGCTAAGTATTGTGCCAGAGCTGTAGGTAAAAACAGAAAAAGTAAGATCCCAGTTAAGGAAATTATTGTCCCATGAAGACAAAATATGCTACTGAAGGCAAACTGCAGCATCCTAAAAGACTAATGAAAGATTGTAGAAATGTTGGAACATACTTTGTGCACCTGTTCCTGTACCTTCTTTTGTTTTTTCTTAGGAGCAAATATCTGATCATATTCTTCTGTATACTCCAGAAGCCATTTGCTTGGCTTTCTAAGGCGTTTCTTCTCTGACCGCACAACTAAAAGAAGAGAAACGAGTTCAGAATTAACTAAAAAGAAAGAAGAAAACACAATGTTTTCATGCATCCTGTACTCCAAAAGGTACACAGATGGAAAACTCTCAAAAACACTGCGGCTTAAGCATCAAGAGACTAAAATAATTTGCTATGGTTTATCATATGCGAAAGTTGGGAGGGAAAGAGTTTCAGTGCTCTGCAGACACAACACGCAGACTATCCAATCTTGCCCAAAAGATAAGTTGCAACTAGTATCCTATAGTCATAGACACAATTAACATTAAAATAGAGATACTAAGTCAGATAAAACCATAAAATACATCATGAATTATTTTAAGTAACACCTCTCTGGATTATAAAGAATACTGGACGGATATTCAGATAGAATATTTACTAATCGGTACTACCACATGAATTTCAAAAGCACTCTACATATACTTCATTATCAGGGTTGCAGTGAGTTTCACACGAGAAAACAAATATTTCTAAACAGAATAATCAAAATACAGATTTAATTATTTGTACACCATTACTTCAATGACATTTAAAAAAATGTACACCATGTATGTCAAAGTCAGAAAATAAGATAAAATATAGAATTTTGGGTACTTGCTTTTAGAAAACCTCTTGTGTTCTGTGGTCAGAATATCAAAGTATCATAGCATTTTTCTTTGAATTAATGAAACAAATATCTATTATAATTTCCCTATAAAACTCACATGTTTATACACTTAACATGTTACAGTCATTGTACTGTACTGTAAGCTCTTCAAGAGCAGAAGGTAATGCTTACAGAATTCAGGATACAGTCTACTTAAGAAGCAATAGGGATTTCAGGCTACGATGATCTCAGAGGAAACTGTTTCTGCCTCAGATGGATGTGGCAATGCTGATGTTCTTTCAATAAAAGGAACACAAAAGTTGAAACCAAAAACAAAAAGTCACAGGCAAGCTTGGCAAAGGCTCTTACACTCCTCAGACAGCACACATGGAAACAAGCCATAAAACCTTCATTAGGACAAAACGTGAGAAATAATGCTTTACACTAACTCAAACTCATATCTCGTTTAGTTTATTTAAAGATAATGTAAAAGCAGCTGGAAACTTACATGGCTCTTTCTAGCAGCTTTATTCCTAATAGTGAAAACTTGGCAACAATCAAGATGTAAGTGAATGAATAAATAAACTGTGGTACATCCAGACGATGGAATATTATTCATCACTAAGAAGAAATGAGCTATTGAGCCATGAAAAGACATGGAAGAAACTTAAAATGCATTTTACCAAGTGGGAAAAAAATCCAGGCTAAAAAGACTATATGCTATATGATTCCAACTATATGACATTCGGAAAAAGGCAAACCTATGGAGACTATAAAAAATTATAGAAGAAATTCCATAAAAACTTAGAAAATATTTTGAGACAAATGAAAACATAATATGCCAAAACTTCCAAAGGTAGTACTAAGAAGAAAGTTTACAGAAGAAACTACCTACATTAAAAATAAAGAAAGATTCTCAAATCAACACCCTAATTTTATACCTCTAGGAATGAGAGGGGAAAAAATTAAACCCAGTGTTAGCAGAAGTAAGTAATATATATTAGCAAAAATAAGCAAAAGAGAATTTAAAAAGTATCAACAAAACTAAGAGTTGTTTTTCTATAAACAAAATTGACAACCCCTTGGCTAGATTAACCCAAAAAAAAAAAAAAAAGAGCAAAGAGTCCTGCCAGGCGTGGTTCAGTGGATTGAGGGCCAGTTGCCAGTTTGATTCCCAGTCAGGGCACATGCCTTGGTTGTGGGCTGGGTCCCCAGTTGGGGGCCCTCGAGAGGCAACCACACATTGATGTTTCTCTCCCTCTGTTTCTCCCTCCCTTCCCCTCTCTCTAAAAATAAATATCTTTAAAAAAATCCTCAGGAAATAGCAAAGTGAACCCAACAGCAGCACATGAAAAGAATTATATACCATGACCAAGCAGGATTCATTCCTTGGGTGGAAGGACCGTTCAACACACAAAAATCAATAAATGTAATACAACATATTAACAGAATGAAGAAAGAAAATCACATGATTATCTCAACTGATGCAGAAAAGGTTTTACAAAATTCAACACTTTTCCTGATAAAAACACTCAACAAACTAGGAAGAGAAGGAAATTATCTAAACATATAAAGGTGGCATATGAAAATTCCATAGCTAACAGGATATTCTATGGTAAAAAACATAAACAAAACTGAAAGCTTTTTCTCTAAGCTCAGGAACAAGGCTAGGATGACCACTCTTTCCTTTTCTATTTAACACAATACTAGAATTCTAACCCAGAGTATTCAGGCAAGAGTTAGAAATAAAAGACATCCAAACTGGAAAGGAAAAAGTACAATGATTTCTGTTCATAGAGGACCTGATGTTGTATGTAAAAAACCATAAAGATTCCACAAAACAAAGAAACAAAACTCTGTAAAAACTAACAAATTCAGTACAGCTGCAGGCTACAAAAATCAACATTCAAAAATCCGTTGTTTCTATACACTAATAATGCACAATTCAAAAAGGAAATTCAGTAAATAACCCCATTTATAGTAGCACAAAAATCAAAATACTCAGGAGTAGACTTAACCAAGGATGTGGAAAAGCTGGGCACTGAAAACAATACAACACCGCTGAAAGAACTTAAAGACAAGTGAACATGAAGATACTCTGCGTTCATGGACAGGAAGACTTCACACTGTCAGATGTCCACACAACCCAAACGCAATCTTCAGGTTCACTGCTGCCCTACCAAATCCCAAGGTCACTTTTTGCAGAAATAGAAAAAACCCACCCTAAAATTAACATGGAATCTCTAAGGACCCTGAAAACAACCAAAATAATCTTTTTTATTTGTTTTTTTTTTTTTTTTTTTTTCAAAATAACCTTAACAATAAAGAAAAACACGAAGGGGACTTCCGGCCAAGATGGAGGCATAGGTAGACACACTGTGCCTCCTCGCACAACCAAGATAGGGACAACAACGATATAGAAACAAAATAACAACCAGAACTGACAGAAAATTGAAGTGTATGGAAGTTGGACACCCAAGGATTTAAAAATAGACACTTTCATCCAGACCGGTAGGAGGGGCGGAGTCCGGCTGGGTGAGGGACGCGGAGCGGAGAGCTGAGCACCCGGGGCGGCGCGCAAGTCTGCAGCGGGCAGACCCTGGACGCACAAGAAGCAGTGGCTGGTGGGCCCCAGCCGGGGGGTGGCGACCGGCAGACCTAGCAGACCCTGGGCGCACAAGCAGCAGTGGCTGGTGG
>CM052546.1:34167656-34194330 GCA_028533065.1 Trachops cirrhosus
GTTTTATATTTTGTTCTTGCTTCTGGTCCTCTCCAATGCTGTGAGACCCATCTTTCATTCCATCACTATTGGTTCCCTGTACTTCTTTCTTCATTAAACTTACTGTAGCCTGCATTTTTTCAGCTAGTTTGTGACCAAAATCAGCCAATTCTGTGAGTATCTTGATCACCAGTGCTTTGAACTGTGCATCTGATAGGTTGGCTATCTTTTGGTCGCTTAAAAGGATGGGACCTGGGGCTTTCCAATCCTCATCTGTTTGAGCCATGTTTTGCTGGGGTTTTTTTTTTTTTTTGGTCTTGACAGGCTACCGTAGTGAGGGGCAGGGCCTAAGTTTTCACCAGGACGGGGCACTCCAGTCGCTGGGTTGTGACACTGTATATGGGGGCGGGGTCTGGGAAGGAACAATGGCACTTACTCTGCTCTCTGTAGAACCTGAGAACCTTCCACCGCTTTCCACAAGCCAACCGGGCCCCTCTGGCACCAATTCCGGTGTGGGTGGGCCTGTGCACCTGTGGGACCTTCCTTTTCAGTCAGTGCCCCAAAGCTCTATTTCCCGGCGCTGGGATCCTGTGCTGCGCGCAGTGCCCCGCTTCACAATGGCCGCCTCGCTGGGTCTGCCGGTCGCCACCTCCCAGCCTGGCCCGCCAGCCACTGACACTTGTGCGCCCAGAGTCTGCCTGCTGCCGGCTTGTGTGCCCAGGGTCTCCCTGCTGGGGACTTGTGCGCGTTCCCGGTTGCTCAGGTCTCTGGTTGCTCAGGTCTCCGCTCCGCTTCCCTCACCTGGCCCGACTCCGCCCCTCCTACCAGGTCTGGTCGATTGAGTCTATTTTCAACTCACTGGTTGTCGGACTGCCAGGCACTTCAATTTTCTGTCATTTCTGGTTGTTATTTTGTTTCTATATCGTTGTTGTACCTATCTTGGTTGTGTGAGGGGGCACAGTGCGTCTACCTATGCCTCCATCTTGGCTGGAAGTCCTCCCACCCAAACTCTTAACCTTGACTTTTCCATATGAATGGCTGGTCTTGGCTCATACATCACAAGTTCCTAAATCCTATCATACAAGCAACAGCTGGTCTTGGCAAGCCCCCACTCCCCACACCTTTCATTAAGTGGCCCCAGGCCAGGCACTAGCAGTAGACAGCCTAGATTCACAGCTTGGCTTCGCCTGGGAATCTCCCAGTCTAACACAAGTAGCAACCATCTCAGATTGCTTTACAGCTCATACAGTTGGCCCAGGGCAGAACACAGGTGGGGGCTGACCTTGGATCCCACCATCACAGGAAATTGCAGAACCTCACACCCAGTGGACAACTACAGACCACATCAGAGCACCACCACCTGCCCCTGCACAGTTGATCCTCCATGGATGGTGGAGGTTGATGGTCAGTGATCACAACCAGTCCTCACAGCTGACTGACCTGGGTAAATCCCTCCCATTGATCCAACAGCAATCAAGGCTCAACTACAAAAGGAGGGTGTACTCAGCCCACAAGAACGGCGCACCTCAAGTATTTTGCTTGGGTGATAGGGGAGGCTGTGGCACTGAACTCTACAGGACACCTATTACATCAGGCCACACTACCAAGATATGGAGTCAAAGCAGCTCCACCTAATACACAGAAACAAACACAGGGAGGCTGCCAAAATGAGCAGACAAAGAAACATGGCTCAAATGAAAGAACAGATAAAAACTCCAGAAAAAGAACTAAACAAAATGGGTATAAGCAATCTATCAGATGCAGAGTTCAAAACACTTGTTATATGAGGGGCGAGGGGAAACACTGGTTATAAGGATGATCAAGGAACTTAGTGAGGAGCTTGGCAGCATAAAAAAGATCCAGTCAGAAACAAAGGATACACTAATTGAAACAAAGAACAATTTATAGGGAAACAACAGTAGAGTGGATACAGCCAAGAATCAAATAAATTATTTGAAAAATAAGGAATCAAAAAACAACCAACGAGAACAAGAAAAAAGAATCCAAAAAAATGAGGATAGTATTAAGCAGCCTCTAGAATAACTTAAAGCGTTCCAGCATTCACATCCTAGGGGTACCAGAAGGAAAAGAGAAAGAGCAAGAAATCAGAAATCTATCTGAAAAAATAAAGAAAGAAAACTTCTCTAATGTGGTGAAGGAAATAGACATGCAAGTCCAGGAAGCACAGAGAGTCCCAAATAAGATGGATATAAAGAGGCCTACTCCAAGATACATCATAATTAAAATGCCAAAGATTAAAGAAAAAGAGAATCTTAAATGCAGCCAGAGAAAAGAAGTTATCTACACAGGAGTTCCCATAAGACTGTCAGCTGATTTCTCTAAAGAAACTTTGCAGGCAAGAAGGGGCTAGAAAGAAATATTCAAGGCCGTAAAAGGGAAGGACCTACATCCAAGATTACACTATCCAGCAAAGCTTTCATTTAAAATCAAAGGGTAGATAAGGTGCTTCCCTGACAAGAATAAACTAAAGGAGTTCATCATCACCAAACTATTATATGAAATGTTAAAGGGTCTTATTTAAGAAAAAGAAGATCAAAACTAAGAACAATAAAATGGAAAATATACAAATCATCAATTGAATCTAAAAAACAAACTAAGCAAACAAGAAGAACAGAGAGAGAATCATGGATGTGGAGAGTGTTTTGATGGTTGCCAGATGGGAGGGGTGTATGGGGGAATGGGGGAATGGGTGAATGGGTGAAGAGGTGAGGGTATTAAGAAGCACAAATAGGTAGTTACAGCCATGGGGGTGTAAAGTACAGTACAGGAAATGGAGTAGCTTATATGAACTTACATGCCTGATCCATGGACATGAACAATGGTGTGGGGATGGCCTGAGTGAGTGGGAGGTACTGGGTAGAGGGGAGCAAAGGGGGAAAAAATTGGGACAACTATAATAGCAAATTCAATAAAATTACTTTTAAAAATAACAGTGAAAGTAGTTTTTAAAAGAAGTAACACAAAAGACAAAGTATAGAAAGAAACAATAATAAAAGTCTGGGAAAGTTGGAAGACAGAGAGGCGTTAAACCAAAGAGAAGTCAAATGGCAGGCCAGCCTTGAGAACTTATAAAGCTAAAATAAAAAGATTTTTAAGGCATAATTCCATTTAAGGACAAGGGGAACAAGAGAGGACAGCTGAGTACAAATTAGTGTGTCTATGCAAGCATGTGTCTTAGAAGTCGAGAAGCACATGGATAAGCATGACAGTTACTAACTTAATAGATCCCAGTATGCCAAATTCTACATCATCATTGAGCAAAACCAGGAACCAATCGTCTCTACACCACTCATCCTTCTACTAAAGGACCAGAAATTGGCAACACCTTGTACATCTGGAGTTTAGGAAGCTAAAATAAAGAGGATTGGCTGAAAGTTATCATGCAGGCGTGGATACGTAAAGTTTCTTCCTCTACCACAAACTACCAGATCGTTGCCTCTCCCCTTCCCCCAGAGTGGCTTTTCTATGAGGTGAAGTAAAACAGAAGGTTTCTAAACTGAGCAACACCGAACACAGTCCAGAAGTATAAATGAACCAAAAATAGAGGGAGCAAGTGAACCAAACTTCTAAAAACTCCTAGTCATCTTCCCTTTACTGAGCTCCTAGAACACAATGAGCCAGGTTCTTATTTTCTAGATAGGAGAATTAAGGCTATTTTCTGAGGAGTGTCACCAAGCAAATAAAAAAAAGAAGGTACTTACAAGGGACTGGGAGGAGGAAGAGGGTCACCATACAAGGTAATTAAAGGTTGACAACTTCCACTTGTTCAGAAGTGCCTGTATGCTCTTTACTCTTCACCAACTTTAAATTTTTTTTTTTCATTTTAGAGAGAGGGAGAAGGAGGGAGAAGGAGAGGGAAATAAGAAACATCAACACAAGAGAGACACATTGAAAGGCTGCCTTCGGTACACACCGCATCCTGGGACTGAACCCGCAACCCAGGCACGTGTCTCAATCAGGAACGGATATGGTGATGTTTCAGTTTGTGGAACAACGCCCAACCAAGTGGGGCTACTCTTCACCATTGAACCGAGATCTGAGGAACTCCTCAAACTTAAAAAGAGAGAACAAAGGAACAAGCAGTGAAGGAAAAAAAGGGAACCTGAAACAAAAAGACCAAGTACAGGAGAAAATTTCACAAAAGCTGTCATTAACATCCTCAAAAATAAAAAGGATGCAGGAAACAAAAAGGAATTCTTGAAAATTAAAACCAGAACAGCAATAATTTAACATTCAAAAAAGGTTTAAAAACAAAGTTGAAGAAACTTCCTATAAAAAGTAGGTCGAGCAAAACAAATATACAAAACAGAAAAACTTACGAGGTTCACTGTGGGAGAGTAAGCATGTGATTAAGAGTTCTAGAAAGAGCCCTGGCCAGTGTGGCTCAGCTGGTTGGTGTCATCCCATAACGAAAAGGTTGCAGGTTTGATCCCTGGTGTGGGCACAGGTGACCCCTGTCTGGATGCATACAATCCCCATTTGAGGCACTGTTCCCCAAGTTCTGGATGCGTACATGAGTATAGGGAACCAATCTGCCTGGCAATGGCAATTGTAGCCCAGTCCTATTGGGAAGCCCACAGGCACGTGTCAGCACACAAGATGCCAAACCCACGGATCAACTCTCCCATGGGAAACCAGGCCTGCATTGTACCTAGACTGCTCTGAGGCTTGCTCTTGCTAAAACTCTCTCAACCTGCGTGGAAGCGGCAAATGCTTACTTCATAGCTTTAAAGTAACTTCCTGAAGTCTGTGCTAATTCTCCCAAAGACAAAGTGTAACCACACCAATTACTCTTATGTTCCCTTGCATTTGCAACATTTTTTCCTTGCTAATCTGTAGGAAATAATCGGTAACATCCTGTACTCTGTTATCTGTAAAAAGTAATCACCTAAAGCAAACCTGAGCAGAATGAATGAAAACCTTCCTCAATGTATGCTATTAGAAAGCAATAAAAGCCTGTCCAGGCAAGGGTCGAGGTGCCTTCCTCTTGAGAGAGTGGCCAAGGCACTCTCTCTCTCAGACAGTGAATGAGCCATCCCGTTTTCTCCACAGGACTTCAGTAGTCCATGTGAATTTGTTCGTCTCATCCACAACGTCGCGGACACTGCTGGCCAGAGTCCATATCACATGAGGCAACCAATTGATGCTTCTCTCTTGCATCGATGTTTCTCTCTCTCCCTCCCTCTCTCTCTAAAACCAATAAAAAAATGTCCTCAGGTGAGGATGAGGAAAAAAGTTATAGAAAAAAATAAACAAAGGGGAGGAAATAATCAATGAAGTAGTTCAAGAAAATGCCCCATCCCTGGCTGGTGCAGCTCAGTGGATTGAGCGCAGGCAGTGAACCAAATGGTTGCCAGTTCAATTCCCAGTCAGGACAAATGCCTGGGCTGTGGGCCAGGTGCCCAGTGGAGGGCGTGCAGGAGGCAACCACACACTGATGTTTCTCTCCCTCTCTTTCTCCTTCCCTTCCCCTCTCTCTAAAAATAAATAAATAAAATCTTTCAAAAGAAAAAGAATATGCTCCAGAACTAAAGAAGCTAAATTTGTAGATCAAAAGGGCCCCACTAAATACACACAATAGATGAAAACAGATTCACAGCAGCAAGGTATAACCTTGTGAACTTTATGAACGAAGTGAAGAGTGTACAAGCTTTCTAAACAAGAGGGACAAAAATCCCATACAAAAGATCAAGTATCAAAATAACCTTAGATTTAATAGGAACTCTGGGAGCTAAAAGACAATGCCTTCAAAAGTCTAAGCACAAATGATTTCCAGCCTAGTATTTTATATAAGCCAAACTGTCAAACAAGTGTTAAGAACAAAAATATGTTCAGATAATGCAGGCTCACAAAAAAATGTATCTCCCACACTCCCTTTCTCAGGAAACTACTGAAAATGAGTAAGTAAACCAAATACGAGTTAGAACATGGAATCCAACACAAGAGGGAGTTGAAGGGAATCCCCAAGACCACAGCTGTTCACCAGACTACAGTAGATTGAAGGAATATATAAGGGTCCAAGGGGCGAGATGAGACTTAAGATGATAAGAATGACAAATTATTGATATATTAGATCATGTGGAAACAAACAAAAACTAGGAGACTTTTACTATAAATTATCAATAAATATATAGACTACTAATAACCCTCTCCCTCACTAAAACACACGCATTTTACAGAAAACTAAAATAACAACATTGTAAGGACAATGCAAACTCAGGACACTACATGACTAAGATGAGTATACTGTTAACATCATAATGTACACACTGAGTTTCTAACCAAAATTATAACATATTAGGGAAAACACAAAAGAGGATGCCAGAGATGCGGTGGGAGGTGAGACCTAATGCGTGGAAGGATGAAAAATAACTAATCTACAACTTCTATGAACAAAAGTAAAAAATAATCCAAATAATGAAATTTTGACATTCAAAGTAAGTATCAAATGATCTAGCCCTGGCTGGTGTGGCTCTGTGGTTTGAGCACAGGCCTGTGAACCCAAATGTCACCCCAGTTTGATTCCCAGTCAGGGCACAAGCCTGGGTTGCGGGCCAGGTCCCCAGCTGGAGGCGTGTGAGAGGCAACCAATTGATGTATTTCTCACACATCGATGTTTCTCTATCTTCCTCCCTCCCTTCCCCTCCTTCTAAAAATACATAAATAATTAAATTATATGCACTGTTTATTATAAAATTAATGACCTCAATAATAATAATAATAATAATATTATTTCATGAAACCAAGTTTTCTAACACCATTGGAATACTTAGCTTCCCTAAGAAAACAATAAACATGAATAATGACAGTAATGTGAACGGTCTAGTGCAATTTTAAATTTGTACATTGATAACTTATGCTGCTACAAAACATTAACAGTGATCATAGTTTCTGTTGCTGGGGTGTAGGAGTACTTTGAGAGCAGTCTGTCCAAAATTTCTCCTACTGGGTAATTATCAATAGTAAGACTGATGATTCTGCTAGGTATGTGTTATGAAGGAGATGAACAAAAAAAGGAGCACATTCAAAGAAAAACGGAGACTTAACTACCAGGAGTGTTAATTAAGCTTTCCAGAACTTGGCTGACTATAGCTTGCTATAAACTACAGGAAAAAGGAAACACGTCAGAAGTGGTTTGTGAAATTTCACTCAGGAGATGTCTCACTGGACGATGCTCAACAGCCAAAGTTGATAGAGATCAAATTGAGACACTAATTGAGAACAATCAATTTATTACCACATAGGACACAGCTGACATGCTCAAAATATCCAAATCAGTATTTATTGGTGAAAATGAAGTGTCTTTTATTTTACAGAAAAAAACTACAGACTTTTGGCCAACTCACTATGTGTTTATGTCACGTGTGTGTGTGTGTGTGTGTGTCATCTTTACAACACAAGATTAGAAATAAGCTAACATTGATCAATAAGAGAATGGTTACATAAAGCATAGCATATTCAAAAAGTAAAAAACGACATGGCTGTAAAAAGAGAAGAAGAGGAAGTTTTAAATGCACTAATATGGAAAAATCTTCAAGTAAGAAAGCAACTGTAGAAAGAAAATACACTATGCTACTTCTATGTTAAAATTAAATGGCTAGGGATATGAGACTACATATGTGGATTTACAGAAAGAAACTTTCATAACAACTGGTTTGAAAGGAGGGGTAAAGAATGGGCCAGATCAGACAAAAGGAGGGAATAAGTTGATTATTTAAAATCTTTTGTATGTAACCTATTCAAAAACTTAAAAATATATATTATATATATTAAAAATACAATAAGCCCAAGCTGGCCTGGTTCAGTTGGTTGGGTGTCGTACTGCAAGGTGAAAAGTCACCAGTTCAATTCCTGGTCAGGACGCACGTCTAGGTTGCAAGCCTAGTCCTAAATTGGGGATGCGCAAGAGACAGCTGACTGATGTTTCTCTCCCTCTCTTTCTCCCTCCCTTGCTCTCTCTCTAAAAAATAAATAAAATCTTAAAAAAAAACTACAATAAAGTCACAAACCATCTTAATAGAAAAAAAGGAGCTCAAGATCAAGTTTCAGCCCATGTCTTAAGCATTTTAAAGAAAAATCACCTGAGATTCAAACAAAGTATTAATGGTAGTACTCTAAAAATTAAGATTCAAAATTCACCCTGGTAGGGCAGCTCTATAGGTTGAAGCATTGTCCCCTAAGCCAAAAGGTTGTGGGTTCGATCCCTGGTCAGGGCACATACCTAGGTTGCGGGTTTAGTCCCCTTCCAGGGCGCATACAGGAGGCAACCAATACATGTTTCCCTCACTTTTTCTCTCTCTAAAACCAATATATATATCCTTAGGTGAGGATTTTTTAAAAATTTCAAAATAACTCATAAACATTTTAAATAATGGTTTCAGCTTTAACTTATCAATGGCAATACAAACCTGACAATTAAAGTAGGGTAACAAATATATTGGAAAGTGATTCTGGACAATGCAAACTTTAGGGTGAATAAGCCTAACACTTTCCTGGCATCTACAGATAGAATAAAACACTTATTTAAAAAATCCAAAAAAATAAAATAATTAAGTATTCACAAAACACCCAATTGTAAAAATAAATTACTAAAGACAATAAAAATTGAGTTATACTAAAGGCAAATGCAGTTTATAATTCCAAACTATTTTATCATGTGAACTCAACTGCAAATATTACCTTTCATTTTTGAGTGTGTGTTAATCAGCGGGTCAGAGCAAATCCTGCAGGGCCACCACGGGCGCCTCTTGAATTTTGCCCAGATGAGATCTCCAACTTCATACTTCAGTGGCGTAGACTTTTTCTTGGGTTGACACTTTAGACAGACAAAACATGGGACATCAATAAGAATCAAAAGTTTTTGAAACAATATATCATTTTCCCACAGCCTTCTAAGATAGCAATGGCTAAAAAAAATTCTAGATGAAAATACTCCAGCTTAACAATTACAACTAAAATACTCTCTTAATTGGTCATAACATAGCCTTTATACAGTAGTAACTCTCAATTTATATTTGTTTTATGTAAGTAATCTACCCACATTCTGGAAAAATAAATAATTTATTTTGATTTATAAAGACCTAAAAACTGAAATAAACAGAATCATCCCAAGGAAAAGATGATCTTTGCCTTGGTCCTTGGATAACAACACATCAGGGGGGAAAAAAAGATAGAAAAAATTATTTAAAAAAAAAAACATTAACAATGTCAAGAGACTGTGATCCCAGTACAGTGTTATTTGTCAATTTTATCTCCATAAAACTGGGGGAAGTGGGGCTGAAAGGAGACTGTAGTCCCTCCTACAGGTGATATTCTACATACTTCAGACATCCTATTCATTAATTAATAATTACTTAACAAAACAAACACAGATATCCTATTCCTTAATTAACAATAATGGCTCTAACAAAATAATCCTGGAAACTACTGGGCAGATTCTAGCAACGTCAGTACAACTGACTTGGTTATTTCCCAGGACATGCAGTGGGGCTTATCTAAGACCAGAGCAGTGCGCGACCCCAAAGGACAAAATTCATGCAGAACACAATGTGCATCAAGCTCCTTGGACTTGTCCAATGCAGAGACCCTGGCTGAATCTTTTTTCCAAAAATAATATACCTAACTGATCTGCAATTCAAATGCCTCCATTTCAGCCCAAAACCCATGTCCATGCCTTTATCACCCCATAAATAGTACAGATCTCCTGTCCTGAGAGGAAGACAACTTTGCAATTAGTAGAACAGCTTCCTACCTGATAACCACAAAAAGAAGTGGCAAGTATGCTGGGATATTTCTGGGCAAAAGAAGCACTAGGGTACTTCAACAAAGAATAATCTACTCCATTTACTCCAAGGGGATGTACAAATACTATTTTGATCTTCTGAAAGTGCCATGTCTTTTTTCAACTTAATTAATTAATTGATCAAATTTAATTAATCTTTTTTGTAAGATTTTATTTATTTATTTTTAGAGAAGGGAAGGAAGTAGAGAGGGAAAGAAACAGCAATGTATGGTTGCCTCTCACATGCCCCCTACTGGTGATCTGGCCCATAACCCAGGCATGTGCCCTGACTGGGAATCAAACTGGTGACCCTTTGGTTTGCAGGCTGATGCAAGTGCCAGGTCTTTTAAAAAGACTTGGTGAGCTCCTCCCTCAGGTTCCAGCTTCCCACTAAGTCTTAAAACAGTGTGTGCCGGGCAGATTAAGTATTCAAAAAGAGTATACTGAATGAATTGACTAAAGTCATTCAAATAAAAATAATGAATAATGCCGGAGACTCAAGGATATCAAAAAACTGGGCTCAATTCAATGATTTATAAATTACCATTCAAGTCTTAAAACTCTATTCATACAGAACTAAGTTAAATCTCATAGAATGCCCTTATTCTATGAAAGTTCTGTGATTAGTAAAGTTACTAGGAAATGAGACAAACTACATCTCACTACATAAACAAATTTTTAAAAAGCCCAAGAGGCCACTTTTGCCTGTTACAAGTTTATTAGTTATCAGAACAACAACAACAACAAAAAACCATGACTTCAAGGCTAGTTGGCTTTAGAACTTTAAAAAAAAAACAAGCTACCAAGAAAGATGGAAAAACAAATCTTTTACTTGCCTCTACTGAAAACTATAATTTGAGTAGATTTCCGATAAATTTCTGATACAACTTTATTTGTGATCAATTAATATATTTGGCAATCATGACTAAATATGAAATCTGCTTGTTTATTAAAGTCCTAAGTGACTTTAAATAAACTAACATTTGGCGTTTGCTATGTCCCAGACACTGTTCCTCCTTCAACCCTCTCAAGGTAGACACTGTATTATTACTACACTGCTATATGCCTATGGTCATGTACTTAGTCATATAGTTAAGTGGCAGAGCCAGGACTCAAACCTGGGTAGTCCAATGCTGGATCCCAAACTCTCAACCACTACCTTATGATCCAATAACACAAAAAAAAACATTACTACATACTTCATGACAAATTCAGCCATCATCAACCTATGACATGAGGTTGGTTCTATGTGCCCCTCTTATTACTACTACAAAGTAATTATATTATTAGGAAGTATAACTATAAAACAGATGACTTCAATAGACAGCTGAGAAATAATATGAGTGTTCTTTCTCACACAACCAGAATCATACAACCAGACAAAGCAGTAATGAGTTCTGTCTTCTGACTCCATCACAAATTATGTCGCCGTGAACAAGACAATTCAGCCTCAGTTTCCGAAGTCATAAAATCAGGAAAGAAATATCTGCTCTACCACAAAGCATCAAAATGAAATAATTACTAATTCCACTCCTAATATTTTCACCCAAAGAAAATAATCTAAACAAGCAAAAGATTGTAGAAATATAGTTAAAGCAATTACTTATAAAAAGTTAACACTCAACAAGAGACCTGTTAAACAAATTATGCTGACAACTCAATGAACTATGCAAAGTACAGATAAAGTTATGGGATATACGCATCCAATATATCAACCATCAGAAAGTAGGCTGGAAACTGTAATGATGATTTAAAAAAATAAAGTCACTGAGAAACACAAATAAAAGTGTTTCTTTAAATTAATGATATCACGGATGAAGATTTTCACAAACCTGAAACATTCTCTCCTTACTACCTTGACTTACCATGACTACATAAAACAATATATGCGAATCCAGTAGGAAAATACATATACAAGTACACATAGTTAAGCATAGTTAAGTACACAGTTAATTAGTGAACAACATCATCCAAATCCAACTGACCGTAATACATAAAAAGTTAGAGACAGGCAAGAATTCCAGACCAAAGAAACACCTCCAAACATAAAAACAGAGAAAATAAGAACAAGAAGGAAAAAAGGAACATGATTCTTCTCTTCAGAAGTGCTTGAAAATTTCATCTTGGAAAGAAAGACTCCCAAATAACTCTTTGTTCAAGTCCTAATTCAACTCAACACAGATTTACTAAACACCTACATACAAAGCTCAACAAGAGACACAAGGATGAATCCTGATCCCAAGACACCTGGGGAATAACAGGGAAGACAGTGAAGAAATGTCATTTGAGCTTAAAGGAATAATAGAAATTGGCTAAGAATTCACCAGAGTTAATCAGTCACTAATCCACTGACTCAATCAAGGAGGTGAACAAATCCTGAGAATAAACAAACAGAAATCCATACCTAGACATGTCAAAATATCAGAAAAAAAACCAAACAACACCCTCATCCCAAAAAAAAAGAAAGAAAATCTTTAAACACAACCAAAGAAAAAGACACATTACCTTTAAAAGGCAGAAGATTTCTAATTCCCAACTACTGACCTCCCCAGCAACAATGGAACTCAGGGGAATGATAGTTTCAATATGCCATTAGAAAACACCTGCTAATGTGGAAATCTCTGTCTAGCAACACTATCTTTCAAGAAGTAGAGCTAAATACAATTTCAGACAAACCAAAAGTGGGAGAGTTAGTCACCAGTGGATCCTCGAGAACAAAAATTCTAAAAGAATTCAGACAAAAGGAAATTATCTCTGGTCTGAGACGTGAAAAAACAAAAGAATGAGTAACTGTGCAAAATGAAAAATGACTGTTTAAAACAATAATGTCTAAGGTTTAAAAGAATAAAGATGAATCATAAAATTTATAATATTACTCCAAGTTGAAAAAGGATAATGAGGTTAAAGTATTCTTAAGGCTTACATATTATTAGGGAGAAATAAAGTGTTTTAAACTCTATATATTCTCAGGAAAGAAGGTAATGGAAATTTTAATACTGAAAAAGTTAGGGAGGCCTGTTGTAATTTCTGGGTAACCTCTAAATGAAGAGAAACCAATTACTATGTAATTTCCAAACCTGAATGCGGGGAGCTGGGGCATAAATAGAACAATGAAAAAACTTAAAGTACCAAAGAAGGCAGGGAAGGAGAAGAAAAATAAACAAGACAAATAGCACAAAATAACATGGAAAATTTCAACTCAAATTTATTGCTAATTAAAGTGGACTAATTTTAAAAACTTTATACCTCTAGAGCCCTGGTCAGGTAGCTCAGTTGGTTAGAGCATCTTCCTGATACACGAAGGTTGCAGGTTCAATCCCCATCAGGGCATATACAAGAATCAACCGATGAATGCATAAATAAGCAGAACAACAAATCAGTATTTCTCTCTCTCTCTCTGCCTCCCACCCTCCCTTCTTCTAAAATCAATTTTTAAAATATTTATTCCGGCCCTGGCTGGTGTGGCTCATTTAGTTGTAGGGTCATCCTGCAAACTGAAAGGTCATGGTTCGATTCCTAGTCAGGACATATAGCCAGGTTGCAGGTTACAAGAAAGCAACCAATCAATGTTTCTCTCTCACATCGTTGTTTCTCTTTCCCTCCCTCTCTCTCTAAAAGCAATGAAAATATGTCCTTGGGTAAGGACAAGGAATAAATAAAAATAAAAAAATTAAAAAATTATGCCTTTAATAACAATAGCCTCAAAATACAGAAAACATAAGAGGAAAAAATATATAGAAAACAAAAATTGGCAGAGTGATAAGAAAAAATATATTATAATCATCGTGGACATAAACCTCTCTCAGCAATTAACAGAACAAGCAAAAACACAAATTGCTGAGAGTTTGAAAATTTCAGCATCACAAAAAACAAATGACCTAATGATACAAATAAATTCCTGCACTGTAAGTGTGGAATATATATTTTTTCTGAGCATAGGGAATATTTATAAATATTAACCATGTAGTACTGGGTCATTGAGTACTCTCAACCAACTGAAAGGACTGAAATCATGTGGAATGTATTCTCTGTACATAGTGTAATTAAATTGGTAATTAATTGCAAAAACATGACTAAAATATGCCTCTTTCAGGAAACTAACAAGTATACTTTAAATAAACCTTACATCAAAAAATAAATCACAGTAAAAATTAAAATACATTTTGAACTGAATAAAATACCACACCAAAGATCATAAAGAAGAGCCCTGGCTGGTGTGGCTCAGTGGTTGAGCACCAGCCTGCGAACCAAAGGGTTGCCAGTTCGATTCCCAGTCACGGCACATGCCTGGGTTGTGGGTCAGGTTCCCAGGACAGGGTGTGCAAGAGGCAACCACACATTGATGTTTCTCTCCCTCTCCTTTTCTCTCTAAAAAACAAATAAAATCTTTATAAAGTCAATGTGGCTACAAGAGAGTGACCAAGTAAGAGAAAAGGAAGAAATGAAGTCAGAGAAATAATTCAGGGAGAGGAAGAAATATGCCTTATTCTACTCTAAGTAAGGCAGATATCTTTGAAGGGTTGATGTTTTAAAAGGACCACTCTGAGTGCAAAATTGAAAACAGCTTTAGGAGGTTCAGGTGGAAGCACAGAGTCCTACTTAGAAGGTTAGTGCCATAATAATTCAGCTGAAATAGAACAGTTACATGAACCAATCTTGGATTGGTGGAGGGAGCAAGAAGTGGAAAGAGCCAATGAAATTTACTGATGGAATGGATATGCGTGCTACAAAAAGAACTCGAGGATCACTCTAAGAGTTTATGCCTCAAGTAGGAGAAAAAGATGGAACTGCCATTAACGAAAAATGGAGAAGACTGCAGTGGTCCACCATTATCTGCAGTTTCCCTTTCCACAGTTTCAGTTCCTCTCTGTCAACCAAGGTCCAAAATATTAAATGGAAAAATTCCAGGAAGAAACAATTCATAAATTTTAAAATGCATGCTATTCTAAGTAGTATAATGAAACTTTGAGCAGTCCCACTCAATCCTAAACCACCCAGCACGTGACTCACCCCTTTGTCCACCACAGCCATGTTGTATATGCTACCTGCCCATTAGTCACTTAGTAGCCTTCCTGGTTATCAGATCAAGGGTTGAGGTATTGCAGTGCTGTGTTCAAGTCATCCTTATTTTACTTAATAATGGCCCCAAAACACAAGAGTAGTGATGCTTATAATTCGAATATGTCAAAGAAAAGTTGGAAAGTGCTTGTGACATCATCTGGTCAGCAGCAGCCAGGAGGGGGCGCACAAGAGGCAACCATACATTGGTGTTTCCCTTCCTCTTTCTCCCTCCTCTCCCCTCTCTGAAAATAAATAATATCTTTAAAAAAAGAAAGAAAGAAAATAATCCAAAAGAAGGAGAAAGGCTAAAGGCTGTAATATCTGTTACCTTAAACTCAAACACTAAAAGTGAAGGAAAAAACTAACTTAAACTACAAGAAGATAGGTAAACAAATTTGGAATCATTTCCTGGTTTATTAAGCAGTAATTAGAAATTACTGTTGGAAGCCAGAAAAATATTAAAAAGAAAAAATACAAAATTTTTAAAGATATCTTACCACTATAAAAAAATTAAATGTGCATAATAAAGGACTACACAAATCTTAATTGTTTTGTATAGACTCTGGTAGAATTTCTTTTTCGTTTTTAAACTTTCTTTAATCATGTAATTGTTTCAGGCAATTCATATTAAAAAGATATAAGTAAAACTTCCCAAACAGGTTCTTTAATATCTCCCATTGATGCTTTGGTCACTTAAGGATATACTGTTTTAATAACACTTTAAGAAACATAGGTCACTTGATAATAAAGATTACTGCCTTATCTCTGCATCTCTAGTTGCTGCAGAGTAGTAGGTGCTGCAGATGCTCAGATAATGTTTACCAAGTTGATTAAATTAAGTAATTCATTTAAATCACTCATTCACATATTTACTAAATTTGGAAACTAGTAAACAGGGAATATTTCTACAGGGTGAAAATTATGGAAGACTTTCTCTTTTTTACAGTAAACACTTATTTTCAAAGAAAATATTTCTTCATATTTAAGCATTTTATAAATATTCTGAGTGGCTTATAACTCAGGCATGGAACAAACAAGTCCTTTATGAACTGACAGTCTCTATGGAAGACAGAAATTAGCAAAGTAAAATATTCTTAATGATAAGGTGGGAGATGGGTGTGAAAGGGTCTTGGAGAAAGAACTAGCTTTATTAGTAGTAACAAATTTCTCAAAACAACTTCAAGAAATAATGACAGTCAAAGTACACTGGCTGGCTACCTGTGAAATAAGGATAAGACCTAGATTCTTCTTGTTTTCAATCTCCTTTTCACTATTTCCCACCTCAAAAGCTCGCACACCAAACTATCCGCAGTTCCCCTTTTAGATCATACTCTTTATCCTTCTATCTCCTCTCAGCCAGGAATTCCTGTCTTTCCCCTAAGTCCCTTCAGGAAGCCTTCCTTCCAGCAGCCCGTTTTCCTCAGTTACACCAAGTGCCTCTCCACTATATCCTATGGGTCTCTTAGCTCATCATTATATTGTTTTCAGTTTATGTTTATCTATTCCATCAGTCTCAAAGTGAATGAGGACAAGGTATCATTCATTTTTTGTATCCCCATATCTGGGACAAAAATACATGTTCAATAAAATAATAACATCTTAACTAAACCAAAATAGACTACAGTGAGCCATTACCTAAGCAACAAAATTAGGTGCCTGATTCTGTCAGCTTCAGCACCTGTCAAAACTTAAGTCCTGACTTCTGGTCAAGATGGCAGTGTAGGCAGACATGGCTGGCCTTTTCGCAAAACCGCATCAAAATTACAACTAAAACATAGAACCACCATCGCTCTGACTCAGAACTGTCAGAAATCAAGTTGAATGGAAATCTGGCAACTACGGAATTAAAGAAATCACACCCATCCAGATTGGTAAGAGGGGTGCAGACGCAGAACAGGCTGGTCCCTTAGCCATGTTTGGTGGATAAAAATTCAAGAGGGATTATCTCAGGAGTGAGGAGGCCCAATCCCACACCAGGCCCCCCAGCCCAAGGTTCCAGTGGCAGGAAGATAAGTCCACACAACTTCTAGCTGCAACAACCAGCAGGGACTGAGTCAGCAGTCCCAAGCAGTTTGTCTTAAAGAACCCACACACGGACTCAGCTACTCAGACTCACTCCCTCTGAGCTCCAGCACTGGGATAGCAGCTTGAAAGATACCACTGGTATACAGGCGAGTTCTGCTAGCCTTGAAGCCAGACCCTTCATTGTTCCATTTCTAAACCCTCCACCCACCAATCCAACAAGCTGGTGCCATATCTAGACTCCATCAACTGGCTAACACAACCGCCTTGGAAATCCCAAGACACTCTGCCCCACCCAACTTTGCAGCCCACCCAAGCTGCTTTTCCATATGAATGGCTCGTATTGACTCTTGCTTCACAACTTCCTGAATCCTCTCAAACAAGCAACAGCTGGCCTCAGTGAGCCTCAGGCCCAGCAACAGCAACAGCCAGACTACTTTCACAGCTTGGCTTCACCCGAGCATCTCCAAGCCCAGCACAAGTAGCAGCCATCTCAGATTGCTTTATAGCTCAGACAAGGTAGCCCTGGGCAAAACACAGGTGGGGGCTGACCCCAAGGCCAGTGCACCCAGTGGACAACTATCGACCACATCAGAGCACCACCATGCTGCCCCTTCACAGTTCATTCTCCATGGAAGGTGGAGGTGGTCACAACCAGTCCTTGCAGCTGACTGGCCTAGGTAAATCCCTCCCACTGACCTGCCAACAGCAACCAAGGTGCAACTACAAAAGAAGAGTGTACTCAGCCCACATGAAGGGCGCACCTCAAGTACCCAGCTTAGGTGATGTGGAGGCTGTGCCACTGGACCTTACAGGACACTTACTACATTAGGCCACAATACCAAGACATAGAGTGAAGACAACACTACCTGTACAGAGAAACAAACACCAGGAGGCTACCAAAATGAAGAGACAAAGAAACATAGACCAAATGAAAGAACAGATCAAAACTCAAGAAAAAGAACTAAATCAGGGGTGTCAAACTCATTTTCATTGGGGGCCACATTAGCCTCGCAGTTGCCTTCAAAGGGCCAAATGTAACTTTAGGACTGTATAAATATAACTACTCCCTAACAGTTAAGTGAGAGCTCTGCTCTGCCTCCAGGTAGAAACAAGGTGCCAAGCTGGATAAAACAAGGTGGAGGGCTGGATGCGGCCCTCGGGGCTTGTGTTTGCCACCTGTGAACTAAATGAAATGGACATAAGCAATCTACCAGATGCAGAGTTCAAAACACTGAATATAATGATGCTCAAGGAACTCAGTGAGAACATTGACAGCATAAAAAGATCCAGTCAGAAACAAAGGATACACTAACTGAAATAGAGAACAATTTACAGAAAAACAACAGTAGAGTGAATATAGCCAAGAATCAAATAAATTATCTGGAACATAAAAAAAACAACCAATTAGAACAACAAGGAGAAAAAAAATTTAAAAAAAGAGAGAATAGTATTAAGCAGCCTCTGGGACAACTTCAAGAGGTCCAACATTCACATCATAGGGGTACCAGAAGGAAAAGAGAAAGAGCAAGAAATCGGAAATCTATTTGAAATAATAATAAAAGAAAACTTCCCTAATTTGGTGACGGTAAACATTCAAGTCCAGGAAGCACAGAGAGTCTCAAACAAGATGGATGCAAAGAGGCCCACTCCAAGACACATCATAATTAAAATGCCAAAGATTAAAAAGAAAGAGAGAATCTCAAAAGCAGCAAGAGAAAAGACATTAGTTACCTACAGAGGAGTTCCCATAAGACTGTCAGCTGATTTCTCAAAAGAAACTTTTGCAGTCTTAAAGAGATTAGCAAGAAATATTCAAAGTCATGAAAAGCAGGAACCTACTACAGCTAAGATTGCTCTACCAAGCAAAGATATCATTTAGAATTGAAGGGCAGATAAAATGCTTCCCAGATAGGAAAAAACTAAAGGAGTTCATCATTACCAAACCATTATTATATGAAATGTTAAAGGGCCTTATTTAAGAAAAAGATAAAAACTATGAACAATAAATTGGCAGTACCTACATATCTATGAACAACCAAATAAAAAAACAAACTAAGCAAACAAGAACCGAGAGAGAATCATGGATGTGGAGAGTGTCTTGATGGTTGCCAGATGGGAGGCATGTGTGGGAGAGTGGGATAAGAAGTGAGGGGATTAAGAAGTACAAATAGGTAGTTACAGAGTAGTCATGGGGATATAAAGTATAGGGAATGGAGTAGCCAAAGAACTTATTCGCATGACCCATGGACATGAACAATGGTGGAGGGATTGCCTTAGGGAGTTAGGGTACTCAGTGGGGGTTGGGGGGCAGCCAAGGGAGAAAAATCAGGACAACTGAGATAGCATAATCAGTAAAATATAATTTAAAAACTCAAGTCCTTTCAGCACATTATACTCACTTTCAAGATAAGTCAGACAAAGAAAGACAAGTACTCTATGGTATCATATGTGATATCCAAAAGATTTAAATCTGTAAAAAACAGAGTAAAGTGGTGGTTACTTGGTAATGAGGCAGAGTGGGGATAAGAGTGATGGTGTTTAATGGTACAAACTTGTAGCAAGTAGTAAATATCTCATAGAGATCTGATGCATGGCATAATAAATACAGGAAATAATATTGTGCTATAATTATGTAATGTGATAAATTACTACATTAGTAATTGTATTACAATATATAAATGTATCAAAGTTATCATGCTGAACACCTTAATCTTCATGTCAAATTTATTCAATTAAAAAAAAACTTGTAAGTCCTTAATCTACATAACCTCACTTGTCTTAAAAAGATAAATGACAGCCCTGGCTGATGTGGCTCAGTAGATTGCATGCTGGCCCCTTTAAAGCAAAGGGTCACTGGATTGATTCCCAGTCAGGGTGCATGCCTGGGTTGCAGACCAGGTCCTCAGTATGGGGTGCATGAGAGACAACCACACCTTGACATTTCCCTGTCTTTCTCCCTCCCTCCCGCTGTCTAAAAATAAATAAATAAATAAATTTTTAAGAATAGCCCTGGCTGGTGTAGCTCCGTGGATTGAGCTCAGGCTGTGAACCAGAGGGTCGCCGGTTCCATTCCCAGTTAGGGCACATGCCTGGGTTGCAGACCAGGTCCCCAGTGGGGGCCATGTAAGAAGCAACCACACATTGATGTTTCTCTCCATCTCTTTCTCCCTCCCTTCCCCTCTCTCTAAATAAATAAATAAAATCTTTAATAAATAAATAAATTTTAAAAAATAAATAGAATATTTTTTTAAAAAGATAAATGGCATATTTAAACACATAAACATTAAAGGTTTTACTTCAAGGATGGCCAACAATCAGTCGCTATCCCCAAAATTCCCTGGTTTGAAAATGCGCAATACTACTAAATTTGAGACAGGGATAGCACATCAGAGTTTAATCAGACTACTAAATTTTGAAATTATAGTTCTCTAAGCAACCTTCAGATTACCAATTAGTCTCCCACATATCTGGATTTTGGAAATGGGGTATATGGCTATTCAAAACAATTATTCCAGTAAAATATCTTTTTCCAAACATTTCTTCATCATGGGGGTTACACTGCAGATGGTCTCAGATGCTGGGTACACTAACACATTTGCTTGTCTGCAAAGCTATGGAGTAACCTTAGATTCTGGGAAGGGTCATAAATCAACCTTCCTCATTAAAGCCTCTCTTAGCTCTAACTTCAACCTTTCTAAGCGCAAGTGAAAACAGAGACCCACTTCTAACATTCTATTAGAAACAGCTCCAGATATTTGTAATCTAAGCATTCATGAATCATATGTGAGTATTCAAAATCATTTGAAGGTCCCTGGCCCAATTCAAAATTAGACCAACCCCGACCCACCCCCCGCAAAAAAAAAAAACCCAATGCTCCTTCCAGTCGGTGGTGGTCTGATTAAAGATGTACAACAGATGACAACATTTTTCTTTTCTGTATTAAGTTGTAGATGATTCTTCAAATTAAAGATGGAAGCTGACTTTTCTCACCAGAAATGGTTTATGGAATCAATTTGCAAAAATGTAAGAGGGAGCAAACAAAGGAAAGAGTACAATTATTTTATCACCCTTAGATTCTTTGCTAGAGTGGAAACTCTATGAAAGCAGGATAACTTTCTTATCCTTAACACTTAGCCCAGAATACTAAAAAAATGTGAAATGAAAAGAAACAAGAAAACTCTAGCCTAGTCTCACAACTATATTTCATTCAAATCAGACTGAAGGGAGGTTAAAATGCATCTCAATCACATCACACATGGAGCACTTACTTGCAAAGTAAAATAACTCAATATTAAGTGTAGTGGTCAAGCCAGTTACATTTGGACACACTAAAAATCAGGCCCTGGCTGGGTAGGTCAGGAGGTTGGAGTGTCGTCCCACACACCAAAAGGTTGTGGGCTCAATTCCCCTTCAGGCCACATGCCTAGGGTTGCGGGTTTGAGCCCCTGTTGGGGTGCTTATATGGGCAACTGCTTGGTGTTTCTCTCTCCCACCCTGCTTCCCTCCCTTTCTAAATTCAATAAAAACATATCCTCGGATGAGGATTAAACAAAAAACATTTTTTCAGAGGCACTCTACTGAACACTTAATTACTTAATTATCTCATGACCTCACAGTAATATCTCAGAATAGGCAAAGAGGGTATTTTTCTCCAAATAATGGGTAAAAAAATAGAGGCAGGAATTAAGACATTTGCCCAGGCTCACAAAACTGGCACCAAAATATATCAACACAGGGCGTCAACCTTAACTCCAATAAAAAAACTTTTCCATTGTACCAGTCTAATTCCCAGAATATAAATCAGAATTTTCTTTACATAGGATTCCACACCTTACAAATGAATTTTCCACAATATTTAAATAAAACTCACAGTCCCCAAAACTTTTTGGAAATCCAAATATTCCCCAATCAAAAACAACTAACTTTAAAAAGAATATTCACACAAGCAAAGCCACTGACGCTATTCTAAAGCTATCAACACATTTTCTGATTTGCAAACAGCCTTTTCTTGAGCCAAGGAGGGCACTAACTAAAATCTCACAAACAATTTGGGGGAAAGATGCATAGTTCTTAAAAAGCAATACTTAAAATGTGCTTTAGTTTAATCACTTACGAAATGGCCAAGAAATGGTCCAGACCCATGTGGCTAAGTGGGTTGGGCATCATCCCACGCAAGGCCAATTCCAGGTCAGGGCACATGCCTGGGCTGAGGGTTCGGTCCCCATTTGGGACATGTACGAGAGACACGATGAACGTTTCTCTCTTCTATCAGTGTTTCTCTTCCTCATCGATGTTTCTCTCCCTCTCTTTCTCCCTCCTTTCCCCTTTATCTAAAAATAAATAAAATATTTTAAATGGCCAAGAAATGGAAATAATCTAGACGTCACACAGAGACTTGGCTAAATACATTACAAAACATCTATACATTGGAATGGAATATAGAAATTTCATACACACATATACATTAAGTACAGGAAGAAAGGTTACAAAAGGCATGTATAAAATCTCCAATTTTATAAAAACACACATTTTTATACACATTCTATGACAGAATTTCCTAGCAATAGTGAGAAAAATGCAGCAAATAAATCAGCATTATCATACTCTGAATTATTTTGAAAGAATCTGTAACTGCTCATCTCTGCCTCATCTGAATCATCTGTAAAATGATAACTACTTCTTAGGGCTACTGGAAGCTAATGTATAAACACTTCAATATAAAAAACACCAGTAGCTGTTAGTGTGTAGCACAGTAGGTATTAGCTTCTATTATTTCAAAGCCTTGAAATTAGAAGCCTGTTCTTCCTCCTTTACTCAGAGCTGATTCTCCCCTGAGTAGCAATATTCAAAGGTTCTACTTAGTTTTTTATCTTAATTAGTACTATGAAACCATTTTGAGAGCATACTAGAGTGATTAAAAACATGGGGTCTCTGGAGTCATACTTCATAAAGTTGTTAGAAAGTGCCTGGCACATAGTAACAACTCAAAAGACAGTTGCCATAATACTATTCACTGTATTTCTTTGTATAGATACATTACTCTAAGAATAGAGTATGACAGTTACTTTAAGAATATGACAGCCCTGGCTGGTGTGGCTCAGTGGATTGAGCCCGGGACTATGAACCAAAGGGTCGCTGGTTTGATTCCCAGTCAGGGAACATGCCTGGGTTGTGGGCTGGGTCCCTAGTGGGGGCCATGTGAGAGGTAACCATACATTGATGTTTCTCTTCCTCTCTTTCTCCCTCCCTTCCTCTCTCTCTAAAAATAAATAAAACCTTTAAAAATTGTTATTTTAAAAAAATCTTTATGTCAATCAAATCAAGTACATCATTTACCCAAACAGTATTCAGGGTCCTCCATAAACTGGCCCCAATCTGCCCACCCCAACTTATTTCTTACATGATCTCTTACCTATACTTAAAAAATACTGGAGTGTAAACTACTATTTCCTCATACTGCATTCCTCCCACCTCAGTATCCCCTACTTCATGCTGCTATGTCTAAAACTGTCCCATGCCTCCTTAAAGATCCAGGTTAAACAAACCCTTCCCCACTCAACCTACTTCCACAGGATCTTGCCATTTTGGTAGTGCTGATTTGCTGTCTGGCATGCACACTTTTAGAGATGTAGCTATTGCCCCTGTTACTAAAGACGTATCTTGGATCCTTTTTTACAAAGATTTTGTTTATTTATTCTTAGAGAGAGGGGAAGGAAAGAAGAAAGAGAGGGAAAAAAACATTGATATGAGAGAGAAACATCACTCAATTGCTTCTTGTAAGTGCCCTGATCAGGAACGGAACTCACAACCAGGCATGTGCCCTGAGAAGAATCAAACCAGTGACCTTTTGATTTGTATAACAACGCCCAACCAACTAAGCTACCTGTCAGGGTTTGGATCATTAAGAAAACTACAACATGTGTTAAAAATATGTATACCCACAAAGTCAAAAAAAATTATCAAAACCAAAATGCTTCCATATCATTTCCTAATCTAATAGCAAGGTTTACATTATATTGTGACTAAAAATGAATGTCTTTCTGAGAATGTGAAAGGCAAAGGGACCAAATGACTGTCTAAGACTAGAGGATAAGCAGGGTAAGAAGATAAATATCCACACTATTCTGTGCATTTGTAAATCACGAAGTCTTTAAAGTCTTAATCCCTGATATACATTTCATTTGCTTATAATTAAATAAGAAATTATACACACTTGAAAGCAGAGTAAATTCAGCCTGACCTAGAGGTCTAGGGCCCTTTAACAAAAAGCAGGGATTAGAGACCAGCACCTTCTGACCCCTACTGCAGTGGACCAAAGAGACCACAGAACTGAACTGGAATACCTAAAGTCTCCTCCCACTAATACTTTCTACCTGGTAGAGGAGATCGCAGCTCAGTCTGTTAACTTTTGCTGAGAAAAAAAATGAGACCTGGGACCCAGATAAACAAATCTAGAAAGGAATACAGTATTTTGTGTTGTGTAATGGGCTCCTGTGTATAGCGAACACCCATATTGCACATTATACACAGGATTATCATTCCCATGGTATGTACCATATTGTGCTGCTGTGTATAATGTGCACCCGCGTTTTGGGCTCAAACTTTCAGGGGAAAAAATCCATTTTAACATTTTAGTTCATTTTTTTGTTTATATGTAAAACTGATGATCATATTCCAGGGTATTATTTTGCATATGGATATCTTCATTGCTTTCTAGAGTTATACTTTTTTAAAGACTTTATTTATTTATTTTTAGAGAGAGGGGAAGGGAAGGAGAAAGACAGAGAAATATCAATGTGTGCCTGCCTTTCACACGCCCCCTACCGGGAACCTGGCCTGTAACCCAGGCATGTGCCCTGACTGGGAATTGAACCAGAGACCCTTTGGTCACTCAATCCACTGAGCTATACCAGCCAGGTAGAGTTATACTTTTAATGCATAAGCATAAATAAAAGAATTAAAAGCATCTATATAGATGGAATTAGTACTACCCATGTATAATGTGCATCCTTATTTTTCCCTCAAAAATCTGGGGAAAAGTACGCACTATACCCAGGAAAACAGTGGTTAGGTGATCTCTGGCAGCATTAGAATTTTAGCCTGAAATGATCTAAGGCTAAAGACTAACATAATAGCTTCAGAGTTAATTGTTATTGAGAAAGAAAAGGCCCTTGCCTACTAGACAGACCCCACGAACAATAGATGAAGAAAGCCTGGACAATAGATCAAAGGGAATCACCAAAGCACTGGAAAAGGACAGAGGAAAAGCAGGGAATTGGTCCAACGAAAGCTCAAAAGCGAGGTGAGTTGTTCATGGAAACTGATATATTTATAACCTCCTGGTAAGGCCGGGGCTATGGGACTATCAGCAGAAGCCCTGCTTGGAGTATGAAGCTGCTCAGAGAGAGCAGTCTGCTCAAAGAGGCAGAACAGAAATCTGCAGACCAAGGCGTCCTGTTAGCCCAGGCCTTTGGCTTAAGCCTTAAAAATCCTCATATCCAATAAGAGGTTTAATGAAAGTGCAGAAGACAGGCCTGAAAAGGGGATAACCCTCTACAAGCCCAGGAGGTTTAAAAGAGGAAGGAGATCTATACTCTATGGCCTAAAGCCACAACAAAAACAGTAAAAAACTGTTGTAACAGTTGTTCCTATATTATAGTAACTGAATGATTCTAACATTAGTTCAGGGCCTTCCATGGTTTCTGAATCACGGGAATTTCGTAACACTAACCACAGGCATTTCCCTACAATAGAAATCTAGTGACAAACCATTCTGACATAAATCAGCTTTATTCTGTATAGTCTTCTGCCTATAATTTTGTCTACCGATGTTTGAGAACCTACTACACACCTACCAATTTTCATTTATCATTACATCATCATGGATCTGTTGGGTATGACCTGGGCTTATTTTTTCCTTTTACCTCTGCTTTAGTCTGTGTCTCTCAGGACTTTGTTTCTGAGTGCTAGAGGAAGAAGATCAGTGGTTCTCAGCCCTGGCCGCACAACAGACTCACCTCAGAAGTTTTAGAACAAAGCATAAATAAAAGAATTAAAAAGATCTATAAATTTAGAATTAAAAACTTTGTTTTAAAACTTTGTAACAAAGTTTTATAAAATAACAACGCCCCACCGCACTGGTCTGGTGATTCTCCTGACTCCGTACATATGGAGTGAGGCTCTTGGCACCTAGTAATTTTTTTAAAACTCCATGGGTAATTCTGATAAACAGTAATGGTTGGAATTAAATGTATCATAAAGCTACTTAGTATTTGATTATACTTACAGGCCTAAGTGAGTTTGTTTTACAGTAGAGAGAAGGACTAAAACAGGATAATCTCAAGAGTTATAAACGTGACATAGGTAACTAACTATACAATGCCAATGTTGTCCAGTTCATATGAGAAAAAGGAAGCACTTGGAGTAAATCTTCATTTAATGTTGTCAATAGGTTCTGCAACGTTAAACAAAACAAACATGTTAAAACAATTTTACTATAGGCTAATTGATATAAACAAGAGTTAAGTCCCTAGGCATCCCATCAACATTTTAACAAAATGTTAATCAGGTTAATAGAGAACCTGCTGTATTAAAGATACGCAATACTAGACTTCCGGCCAAGATGGAGGCATAGGTAGACACACTGTGCCTCTTCCCATAACCAAGATAGGGACAACAACAATTTAGAAACAGAGTAACAACCAAAACTGACAGAAAATTGAACTGTATGGAAGTCGGACAACCAAGGAGTTAAAAATAGACAAGTTCATCCAGACTGCTAGGAGGGGAGGAGTCAGGCAGCAGGAC
>CM052546.1:34194830-34223979 GCA_028533065.1 Trachops cirrhosus
GTCCTGCTGCCTGACTCCTCCCCTCCTAGCAGTCTGGATGAACTTGTCTATTTTTAACTCCTTGGTTGTCCGACTTCCATACAGTTCAATTTTCTGTCAGTTTTGGTTGTTACTCTGTTTCTAAATTGTTGTTGTCCCTATCTTGGTTATGGGAAGAGGCACAGTGTGTCTACCTATGCCTCCATCTTGGCCGGAAGTCCTAAGTAACTTTTTTAAAAAACCTTCCTTTCAGCCCTGGCTAGTGTAGCCCAGTGGATTGAGCACAGGCCTACAAACCAAAGCATTGCCAGTTCAATTACCAGTCAGGGCACATGCCTGGGGTGTGGGCCAGGTCCCCAGTGGGGGCACACGAGAGGCAACCACACATTGATGTTTCTCTCTCTCTTTCTCCTTCCCTTCCCTTGTGTGTAAAAATAAATAAATAAAATCTTTTAAACAATAAATACATAATTAAAAAAATAAAAATAAAAAAGATTCCTTCCAAGAAAAGCACTAGAAAAAAGATAGGGGATTTTCACATATAATTTGAAATTAGTTTTTAAACACATTTAAAAACACATCTCAGTCTAAGTATAGATTTATTTTCTAATTCACAATTATGAATTTTCTAATTCACAACTATCACTCAGTGAAATAAAAGTAACTTCTCCACTTAGTCTAAAAAAATTTCCACAGAACTTACGTGTGTGCGTGGGTGTGTGTGACAGAGAGAGAGAAAAAAATGTCAAATATAGTCCTGACTGGTGTGGTTCAGTGAGTTGGGCATCATTCCACAAAGCGAAAAGTCGTTGGTTCAATTCCCGATCAGAGCATGTGCCTGGGTTTTGGGGTCAGGTTGCTAGCTGGGAGCATACAAGAGGCAACCTATCCACATTTCTCTCCCTCTCTTTCTCCCTCCCTTACCCCTCTGTAAAAAAGTTAATAAAATCTTTTTTAAAAAGTGTCAAATATAGCTCTGGCTGGTGTAGCTTGGTTGGAGCGTCATTCTGTAAACCAAAAGGTTCGTGGGTTTGATCCCTGGTCAGGGCACATGTCTAGATTGTGGGTTTGATCCCCTGTTGGGGCCCATATGAAAGCAACCAATTGATGTTTCTCTCTTGCATATATGTTTTCTCTTTCTCCCTTTCCCGCCCTTCCCATCTTTCTAAATTAATCAATGGAAAAAACATGTCCTCGGGTGAGGACAAAAATAATAAAAAATGTCAAATATATACAAAAGCAAAGATTGCACAATGACTTCCTTGGCAACCATTACTCAGTTTCAACATACATATATTCAATGTCTACTGTGTTCATTTGTAACCCCCTCACCTGAATTACTTTGAAACAAATCCACACATATATCATTTCATCCATATTATTTTAGTATGTCTCTCTAAAAGGATTGTTTTTAAATTAATGTTAATCATCTCCCTGTCTCTTGTTTTTTTTTAATTCTTATCCAAGAACATGTTTATTGATTTTACATGGAGGAACAGAAACACGCACCCTGACCAGGTTTACCCCCAATCAAACCGGTGACCTTTCAGTTTACAAGAGGGAGCTCCAACCTACTGAACCACACAGGCCAGGGCAATGTTAATCATCTCTTAATAGACTATTGTAAAGAACAGAAGTGACAATTTTAGGACAGCTCAAACACATGTAATTAGCTTTCTTCCCCTTGCTCTCCTCCATACCTCACACCAAGTTAATTCCACCTCTAACAACACAGGGTAAGTCAATAGGTTCTTCAACTTAAGTGAAAAAATGGTCCTGGCCAAATAGCTCAGTTGGTTAGAGTTATCATCCTAATACCCCAAGGCTGCAGATTCAATTCCCCTGTCCAGGTACATACAAGAATCAGCTAATGACCCTGGCTGGTGTGGCTCAGTGGATTGAGGGTTGGCCTGCAAACCAAAGGGTTGCTAGTTTGATTCCCAGTCAGGGCACTTATCTGGGTTGCAGGCCAGGTCCCTGGTTGGGGGTGTGCAGTAGATGTATCTCCCACATACTGATGTTTCTTTCACTCTTTCTCCCTCCCTCCAAATCTAAAAATAAAATTTTTAAAAATTGTTTTAAAATAAGAATCAACCGATGAATGCATAAATAAGTGGAACAAGAATCCGATGTTTCTCTCTCCCTTCCTATCTCTAAAATTAATTTTAAAATTTCCTAAACAGTGAAATAATGTGTAGTGACTTTAGCATGAGGAAACCAATTTCACCAGAGGCTAATTGGTATAAGCAAAAAGTTCCTTCATCATCCTTATAATGAAACAAGGTTGAGTAGAAGATCTGCTGTATTTTACATTTATTGGTATAGGTGATCTCTCCCTCTGGGATTCTCAAAATCCTTCTGTTAAAACTTCATTTCAGGGGAAGGTTCAATTGATAGTGTTCTGGAGTCCCTCAGGAGCTGCCCAAGACACAGAAGAAAACCTGCCTGCTCTCTTCTCCAAATCAAAGCAGCTCCATCCTTTTCTGTTTTGTACAGTGTTCATATGAGATTTTATGTAAAGCTAAAATATAAAATACACAAACCAAGTTCTAGTTCTTAGACTGACAAATATAACCCTTACTGACCTGACCCCTATTTCCCCACCCAAATTCCGGGCCCACCACTACCTGCATCACAAGATTTATACTTTGTATTTTCACCAAGATCTCATGCAGTTACACATCCAAGCCCTAGATCTGCTTTTCCACTTATCAAAGGTCTGCTTCTTTTCCCCTTCTGGCTAATATTTACTCACACTTCAAGATCTGGCTCTAAGAAGCTGCTCCTTGGGCCCACTTTACCCCTACTTAAGGCTCTGCATTCCCCTGTGTATACCTCTTATTATTGCACTTAACACATTACATTGATACTAATTCTAGATCCTAACAGTCTCAGGTACAAGGACAATGTCTACTTATTTATTCGTTTTTCATCTTATTTTTAAACTCAACACTTAAAAGACTGCTCAATCAATCAGTATCATCAACAAAACTTAAGAAAATGCAGGTGCTCAATACATACTTGTTAAAACAAATAATTTACCCTGTAGATACGCACACGTTCAATTATGGAATGAGGTACATACAAAGTCAATGGCTAAGGCATTATTTGCACTGGGTTGACCAGAAAGTCTGTTTAGTTTTTTTTCTGTAAGATAAAAGAGACATTTTTCATTATCACCAATTAACTTTATTGATTTGAATATTTTGACTATGTTGGCAATCTCCCACTATTGGCTTCTAGTGGATAGAGGCTGGGGTGCTGCTAAACATCTTCCAATGTATAGGATAATCCCACAGCAAAGAGTATTTGGCCATAATGTCTGTCAATAGTACCAAGAAACTTTGCAAAGCACTTTTGACACATTCAATCAGTCACCACACTTTCTCCATATACTGCACAAACCTTTTTTTTTTTGCGTTCCAGTTGCATTTTTACCTTTCTTGAAATAATAAAGAATTATACACTGAAAACCTTGCATATTTTCTCTCATCTTCAATATTAAAATAGCTACACAAAAACTCACCCATTTTGATAAATTTTTTAAATGCACACTGACATGACAGCTGTCATAATATGATCTAACAGAATTGTTTTGAATGAAGTTAAAGACAACTAAACACTACTACAGCCATCATACAGAAAATAACTAAACCAACTTTCTGGCGAACCCAATAATAGCAAAAGATCAGGAAACTAAGCCCTGTCCTGGTAGCTCAAGTTGGTTACAGCATTGTCCTGATGCATCAAGGTTGTGGGTGTGATCCCTGGTCAGGGCAGATACAAGAATCAATCAATGAATGCACAGATAAGTAGAACAACAAATCAGTGTTTCTTTCTATCTCTCTCATCAATAAATTAAAAAAACTTTTTACTTAAAAGAAAAGATCAGGAAACTAAATATCCATCAGTAAGAAACAAAATTATGGCACATCACACAATAATCATTCTGCAGCCATAAAAATAAAGTGGTTCTTTGTGTACATCTAGATATAAAGTGATCTATCAGATATAATAGGTGAAAAAAAGCAAAGGTACAAAAGGTGGTATAGTGAGGCTACCACTGTTTTAAAAAAATGCCTGGAATAGAGATTATATGCATTTGGTTGCCAATGCTTAAAATATCTGAAAGGAAAACACACTAGGAACAGATTAACTGATTGCCAGGGAGGAGAATTAGGTGATTTTAAAACTTTTCACTACAAATCTTTTTAAATTTAAAGCATGTGTTATGCCCTGGCTGGTGTGGCTCAGTGGACTGAATGCTGGCCTGTGAACCAAAGGGTCGTAGGTTCGATTTCCAGTCGGGGCACATGCGTGGGTTGCAGGCCGGGTCTCCAACAGGGGCCGCACAAAAGGCTGCCACACGTGGATGTTTCTCTCCTTCTTTCTCCCTTCCTTCCACCTCTCTAAAAATAAAATTTTAAAAATAAATAAAAAATAAAGTGTGTTATGAATTTAATAAACATGCCATTTTCAAGCAGAAAACAAAAAATAGTTCTAAAATCTTAACTGAAATAAATATTTCTTTAAAAGGTACTATTTAGAACAGAGAAAAATCTGGGCACTGGTTATTATGAAGTTTTTCCCACTCATATTGGTGTGAACACACAATAATAGTGAATTAGATTCAGCCCAGGATTCAACCATAACCTCACACAACTTTGCAAAATTACTAAAAATACTTGAGTTTCCCTTCACCTTTACTCAAGCTGATCCTTCTGCCTAAAATGCTCTTTTAATTCCTTTCTCCCACACTCACTCCCACCCTTCCAGCCCCTTTTATGTCCACGTTAACTCATACTCAATCCTTGGACCCCAGTCTCCATGTCACTTTCCTTGGAAAGTCTCTCAGAACCCCAAACTAGACCAAGACTCCCTGGGATGCATGCTCAAAGTTCCTCAGACTTTTCTTCCTAGTCCTTAATTTATCTGCAATTATGCATCTATTGTGGGATTACTTGTTTAATGCTTGTCTTCCCCCACTGCCATCCCTAACTGATAGATGCATAAGGGCAGACCCAAGTGTTTTGTTCATTGCTGTAATCTCAGTGCCTAACACATTGTCAATGCTCAATATTTGTTGAATGATGAAAAAATAAATGAAAGAAAAAATAACTTAATGAAATACTGTAAATATGAAAGTATTTATCTTCCATTTCAGTCTTTAGAACATAAGCCTACTTTAAATACAGATAGGTGGGGAAACTGAGCATGCAACACAAAGGGAAAGCTTGAATGCACAAACATGCAAATCATGTGGGAGTGTCACACATTTAAAACCATAGCCAAGGGGCATTTTATCCTTCAGCTGCCAATACTCTACTAGAAATATTCCAGAAATAAGCCCCGGCTGGGTGTGGCTCAATGGATTAAGCTCCAGGCCTGCAAACCCAAAGGTTGCTGGGTTGATTCCCAGCCACGGCACATGCCTGGGTTGCAAATCGGATACCAGGTTGGGGTCTGCGAGAGGCAATCTATCTGTATTTCTCTGATGCATCAATGTTTCTCTCCTTCCTTCTTGCTCTTTTTCTCTCTTCCTTCCCTTCTCTCTAAAAATAAATCAATAAATAAAATCTTATTTTTAAAAAATTCCAGAAACTGAACTAGTCTCCTTCGGTAATATAAAGTTTGATTCCCACAAAGAGGTAGAGATTACACAAGTACAAAGAGCAGCTGAGAAAAGAAAGCTGTACATGTGCTAAGAGGCTCGTGATACAATTATGAAGAACCTAGGAAAAAACAACAGTGTAATCCAGAGTTTATCCACATTTCTTAAGATTCTCAAAACTCAATACATTTTGGGTTTATGGAAATTCTGTATCCGAAGTTTCTGGTGAAAAAAATAGGATCAAATACCAACTTGATGACTATTAAGAGCCAACCGGTCTTAAGTCTACTGAGTCAATAACTATGTTGAGCTGATCAGAAACATGTATAATTTGAAAACCCAATTTTGGGGGCTAATGCCCAAGTTTTTTTTTATTGTTGACATTTTAAAAACTAGAAACAAGTCAAATCTCAAGGTAAAAGAAAAAAAATTTCTGAAAATCTTCTTTATGTGCCAAGCCCTTTAAAATATACTGTAAAAGAATTCTAGCAGGTGAATATAACCTCCACTTACTATTAAGAAACCCAAACACAAAGCTTCCAAGGAGACACAGTAACTGCTGAGCCCAATTCTGACTCATCCCCAGTGTCTGGGTGTCTGGGTGTCTGGGTGTCTGCCATCTTGCTCCCTCCAAAAAGTTGGACCTGAGGTCTGGACAAAGTTCTGGAGTTAAAGCATACTGAGGTTATCACTAGAGGCTCCCCTGCCGCCATCCCAGAATACAAAAATTAGGTTGTTAAAAGCTCTTCCAACATGATGTGTACCATGCAGAAATTAATCCTTCTAGATTTTTAATGTACTAATCAGGAAAAGTAATTGAAAAGCCAATTTAAAACATTTCAGGTAAATGCAGACAGTATACTGGATATATAATCATAAAAACTAATAGAATAATCTAATATTTAGTATTTAACCACTCAGTTTCAAAACAATGAGTTTGAAGTCAATGAAATGAAGACAGGTAACATTTTTCATCAGAATGTTCACATCACAAATAATCTTTACTGTAAATACAGATAGAAAATCACCTGCCGTTCTGAAGATGTTTTTTAAAACTTTACCCTGCGTGTTATTATTTTAAATGATATAAAAAGGATCCTTTTCCATGTAGTTTAAATGATATATCACACGTTACAGTCAAAGTTTAACATTATTTGCCCTCCTAGGAATAACCTCCAAATAAGACTTCCAAAACACTATTACTTTCTGTAACTTATATATGCATTCAAATTATTTTACTCACCACAGAGATTAATTACAGAAAATTAACCCTAATCTTTGGTGACCACATTTATGATAATATAGTACAAAAACAAAATCAATGAAATAAAATATATGTACAAGCTATATTTTGATGTGTTAAAAGGCAGATAACTATTGTGGGCAATGATACCTTGCGTGTATAGTAATTTTCTCCAACTGATTCAGTCTCTGGCAAGTCCCTACTTACTTTCTTTTTACATCTTGAAAATACAAATCTAGCTTTCCTTTCTGCAGAAAGACCAAGATGAGAAGTAACTGAGATATTTCTCTCTTGGAATATTCACTCATACATTCCTCTTGCAAATATCAGAAACTGTAACAGACCTCAAGGATGCAAAATAAAGACAATGAAATCCCAAGTTTGCAGTTGTAAGTTTAGTGAGGTATACAAAACACAAAAGTAATGAAAACATATTATGAAAAACACTGTAACAGTATTGGGAACACAGACAAACGTTTTACTGTCTTTTTTAAAAACCAAAAAACTCTGACCAAAATGAAAATAGGTAAGACTACCTATAAATATCTTTTCCATTAACCAGCAAAGTTGTATATGTAGTTAATTTAACTACAAAATTACTGTTTCCATTCATTAAAATTTAAAATAGTAAACAATGTAATTATGAATATAGTAATATTTTGACATACACAACAGAACTTGTATAAATCAGTATTGTCCTTATAAAACCACTTAGTAACTCTTGGGATAACAAATAAAGGAGGCTGATAAACGTTTTCTATTCAGAGCCAGACAGTAAATATTTTAGACCCTGTAAGACACAGTCTTTTTCCCAATTACTCAACTGTCCCACCATAACACAAAAGTAGTTATAAACAACATGTGAAAGAGCCACATTCAAAAAGAATTTTATATATGGTTACTGAAATTTGAATTACATTATCACTCTAACATGTTACAAAATATTTTCCTTTTGATCTTCTCCCACCCATTAAGAAATAAAAAACTAGCCCTGGCTGGCATGGCTCAATGGATTGAGTGCCAGCCTGCAAACCAAAGGGTCGCTGGTTCAATTCCCAGTCAGGGCACATGCCTTGGGCTTCAGGCCAATTACCCAATAGGGGATGCTCGAGAGGTAACCACACATGGATGTTTCTTTCCCTCTCTGTCTCCCACCCTTCCCCTCTCTAAAAATAAATGCAGGCCATGTGAGAAGCAAACACACATTGATGTTTCTCCCCCTCTCTTTCTCCCTCCCTTCCCTTCTCTTAAATAAATAAATTAATTAATTAAATAAAAATGTAAACTATTTTTGGCTCTGGTGGTGACCAGCTAGTATCTGCCAAACACTACCAATAAGTAGACTTTGCTATCACATTAAAATATCATTCATGTTAATTTCAAGTCACTTAGAACCTAAACAGTTATCTTCAGATTCAATCCTTTCCTGACTTCACCTGTAAAAGAAGCAAGGTCTGAAGACAGTTACAAAGTATTTTGAACAAATGCTGCCACAGTCTGAAGTATCTGAAGCTATATCAGAGGAAATGGAAGAATAAAGAACTTCAAGACCAGTCCCTCCACAAAAATAGTAACTATGATAAAGACTATCATAAGCAACTATAAGAAATCAAGAAATGAGCAGGGTTCCTCAAAAAGATACACAGAATTAGCATATGATTCCAACAATTCTACTAAGTACATACCCAAAAGAACTGAAAGCAGGGATAGATATCTGTACACCCATGTTCATAGCAGCATTATTCACAATGTCAAAAAAAGTGGAAATAAACCAAATATTCATCCCAGAGGAATGGACAAATATAGTATATCCACAATATGGAAGATTATTCAACCATAAAAAGGAATAAAGTTTTGATACTCATTACACTATAGATAAACCTTAAGAAGTATTATGCTAAGTGAAATAAGCCATACACAAAGAGATAAAGTTATACAATTCCACTTAAATAAGCAACTGAGAAGAGGCAAATTCACAGAGAGATCTCTATAACAGAATACCAGGGGTTGGAGGGAGGGAGCAACAGAGAGTTATTATTTAATGGGTACAGATTATGTTGGGGATGATGAAAAAGTTTCAGTATAAATAGTGGTAATGGTTATACCTAAGCAGAACAACAAACCAGTGTCTGTCTGTCCTCTCTCCTTTTCTCTCTTCTAAAAAAAAAATCAATTAAAAAAATTTTAAATACATTTAAAAAATAGTGGTAATGGTTATAACAACATTATATGTATAATACCACTGAATTGTAACCTACATGTGGATAGATGATAAATGTAATGTACATTTTACACCAACAAAACAGGGTATATATCCATTAAAAAACAAAATCAGACTTCCAGTCAAGATGGAGACATAGGTGAACACACGTGGCCTCGTTGCACAACTACAGCAAAAATAGTAACTAGACTACAAAACACCTATCACCCAGAATTGTCAGAAAATTGAGCTGTATGGAAGTTCAACAACCAAGGATTTAAAGGAGTCACATTTATCCAGACAGGTGAGAGGGGTGGAGATGCAGAGTGGCGCAGAGACATCGAACAGGCAGTCCCACATCAATGCGTGGATAAAAATCAGGAGATATACCTGGAAGCAAGGGACCCCAGACCACCCAGCCCATGGATTCAGCACCAGGAAGATAAGTCCCCATAACCTCTGGCTATGAAAAACCAGTGGGGGTTGAGGCAGCAGAAGAAACTATACGATACTAAGGAGACTTCTCTGAAAGGGCCCACAATGGATTAGGACTTAAGTAAACCCACCCTCTCTGGGATGTGGCACCAGGGCAACAGCTGGAAGGGTACCAGTGGCACACGGGGAGAGGGTGAAGTGACTGGCAGCAGCATGAGTGCCTGGAGACAGCTTCCTACTGGGTAAAACTACAAAGGACAGGAGCGGAATTGTCCCCTCTCCAAGCCCTCCCCCACAAAGAACCACAGAACAATGACACAAGGGGCAATTACCTAAAGGCTCCACCCCATACAACTTACTGGTGCACTTTTCTACAACACACCACGCTACCAAGACAGGGCGTCAGGTCAACTCTATTTAAAGAAACAAAATAGGGAGGCTGCCAAATTGAAGAGACAAAGAAATATGACCCAAATGAAAGAACAGAAAAAGAACAAAACAAAATGGAGATAAGCAATTTATTAGATGCAGATTTCAAAACACTGGTAATCAAGATACTCAAGTTCTTCAACAGTATAAAAAAGACCCAGACAGAAATGAAAGTTAAGTGAAATGAACAAAAATTTACAAGGAACCAACAGTGGAAGGGATGAAGCCGAGAACCAAATCAACTATTTGGAACATAGGAACAAAAAAGCATTCAATCAGAACAGCAAGAAGAAGCAAAGAAATAAAAAAAAACAAGGACAGACTAAGGAGTCTCTGGGACATTTCTAAACATACCAGCATCCGAATCACAGGGGTGCCAGAAGGACAGGAGGAAGAGCAAGAAACTGAAAACTTACTTGAAAAAAGAATGAAAGAAAACATCTGTAATTTGGTGAAAGAACAGACAAACAAGTCCAGGAAGCACAGAGTCCCAAACAAGGTGGACCCAAAGAGGACACCAACACACATCATAATTAAAATGCCAAAGGTTAAAGATACAGAATTTTTTTAAAAGATTTTATTTATGTATTTTTAGAGGAGAAGAGAAAGAGAGGGAGGGAAACATCAATGTATGGTTGCCTCTTGCATGCAACCCTACTGGGGACCTGGCCTGCAACACAGGCATGTGCCCTGGGACTGGGAATCAAAGCAGCGACCCTCTGGTTCACAGGCCAGCACTCAAACCACTGAGCCACACCAACCAGTGCTAAAGAAAGAATATTCAAAGCAACAAGAGAAAGCAGAATTACCTACAAAGGACTTCCCATAAGACTGTCAGCTGGTTTCTCAAAAGATACTTTGTAGGCTAGAAGGGACTGGTAAGTATTCAATGTTATGAAAAGCAAAGACCTACAAACCAGATTACTGTATTAAAAAAAGCTAATTGAAGGGCAGATAAAGCACTTCCCAGACACAGTAAAACTAAAGGAGTTCATCATCATCATGCCATTATTACATGAAATGTTAAAAGGAATTATATAATAAAAAATCAAAACGATGAACATTAAAATGGCAATAAATTCGCAACTATCAATAACTCAATCCAAATAACTAAGCAAACAACCTAAACAGAAACAGAATCACACATATGGGGATCATTTAGAGGGTTATCAGTTGGGAGGGGAAAGGGGGACAATAAGGAGAAAGGTGCAGGGATTAAGAAGTACAAATGGGCCTTGGCTGGTGTGGCTCTGTGGATAGAGCACCAGCCTGTGAATCAAGGGGTCACCAGTTTGATTCCCAGTCAGGGCACATGCCTGGGTTGTGGGATAGGTCCCCAGTAGGAGGTACATGAGAGGCACTCACACATTGATGTTTCTCTCCCTTTCTCCTACCCTTCTGCTGCTCTAAAAATAAATAAATAAAATCTTTAAAAAGAAGAAGTAGTACAAATGGGTAGGTACAAAATAGACAGAGGGATGTTAAGAAGAGTATAGGAAATGGAGAAGCCAAAGAACTTATATGCATGACCCATGGACATGAACTAAGAGTGCGGAATGCAGGAGGGAAAAGGTGAAAAAATTGGGTAAAAGCATAATCAATAAAATATATTATTTATTTTTTTTTAAAGATTTTATTTATTTATCTTCAGAGGGAAAGGGAGGGAGAGAGGGAGAGAAATATCAATGTACGGTTGCCTCTTGTGGGTCCCCTGCTGGGAACTGGCTTGCAACCCTGGCATGTGCCCTGACTGGGAATCGAACCACGATCTTTTGATCTCAATCCACTGAGCTACACCAGCCAGGGTCAATAAAATATATTATTAAAAAATCAATGTAATACATTACAATAGAACACAGGATTGTAAAAAAATGACTTGCCTTGGCTGCTGTGACTCAGAGGATTGAGTGCCGGCCTGTGAACTGAAAGGATGCCAGTTCCATTCCCTGTCCTGGCACGTGCTTATTAAGCTGCGGGTCAGGCCCCCAGTTGAGGGTATGTGAGAGGCAACCAATTTGATATCTCTCCCTCTCTTTCTACCTCCCTTCCCCACTCTCTGAATATAAATGAATAAAATCTTTAAAAATAATAATAATAAAAATAAATAAAAAGATTTTATTCTTTGCGACAGACTGGGTAGGCCTGGAGAACATTATGCTAAGAGAATTAAGCCAGTCAGAGAAAGATAAATACCATATGGTTTCACTCATATGTGGAATCTAATGAACAAACTGAACTAACAAGCAAAATAGAGACAGACCCATAGATTAAGAGCAGTCTGACAGCTCTGGGGAAGTGGTAAGGGGGTGGAGGGATCAAGCAAAAAAGAAAAAGAACTCATGGACAGGGACAACAGTGTGGTGATGCAGGGGAGAGTGGGTCGAGGTGAAAAGGGTATAAGGGAGATAAATGGTACTGGAAAAAAATAGAATAAAAAATTTTTTCTTAAAAAAATACAGGGAAAGAATTCACAATTACCCAGGAAAAACATTTATCCAATACCCTCTATGATAAAAATACTCGACAAATTAGAAATAGAAGGGAATTTCCTTAATATAATAAAAGGTGTGTTTTTAAGATTTTTTTTAAATTTATTTTTTAGAGAGGGGAAAGGAGGGAGAAAGAAAGAGAGAGAAAGAAACATCAATGTGCAAGAGATACATCAACTAGTTACCTCCCACATGTGCCCAACTAAGGACCTGGCCCACAACCCAGGTACCTGCCCTGACTGGCAATCAAACAGGTGACCTTTCAGTTTGCAGGCCAGCGGTCAAGCTACTAAGCCACACCAGCCAGGGCTAAAAAGTATTTATTAAAAACCACAGCTAACATCATATTCAATGGTGAAAGACTAAAAGCTTTCCCCTTAAGATCAGGAACAAGACCAAAATACTTTAACAACTACTATTCAACACTGTAATGCAAGTTCTGGACAGAGCAATAAGGCAAGAAAAGAAAAGGCACTCAAACTGGAAAAGCAGAAGTAAAGCAAACTTTATTTGCAAATGATGTATTCTATATACAGAAAATCGCTTAGAATTTTCTTACACACACACACACACACACACACACACACACACACTACTACTACAGATAATAAACAAATTCAGCCAGGTACAAGACCAACACTCAAATATCACTTCTGTATCTATACAAGAGAAATTAAAAATCAAAAAAATAAATCCACTTTTCAATATCATCCAAAGGAGTAACAGTGAAAGACTTGTACACTGGAAGCCACAAAAGATTACTGGAAGAAAACCATACATCCACACAAAAACCTGTACACAAATCCTCAGAGCAACATTAGTGACAGGCAAAATGTGAAAATAAACCAAAGATCCATCAACTGATAAATGGATAAACAAAATGTAGTATATCCATGCAATGAAATACTGTTCAATCACAAGAAGGAATGGAGTACTGATACAACATGGATGAACCTTGAAAGCATTATGCTGACTTAAAACTAATCATAGAAGACCACATTTTATATGATTTGATTTATGTGAAATGTCCACAATGGAAATCTACAGAGAAAGAACACTGATGGTGGTTGTCTCAGGCTGAAGGGAGTGACTACTAATGGGGTGATCAAATTTTTACAATTTAGATTGTTGTGTTGGAACTGTAAATCAATAAATATACTAAAATTCACTGAATTAGCCCTGGCTGGTGTAGCTTAGTGGATTAAGCACGGGCCTGTGAACCAAGAGATCACGGTTCGATTCCCAGTCAGGGCACATGCCTGGGTTGCAGGCCAGTTCCCAGCAGGGAATGTACAGGAAGCAACCATACATTAATATTTCTCTCCCTCTCTCCTTCCCTTCCCCTCTGAAGATAAATAAATAAAATCTTTAAAAAAAATTTTTTTTAAATAAAATAAAAAATAAAATTCACTGAATTATATACTTTAAGTATACTGTATAGTATGTAAATTATACCACAATGAAGCTGCTAAAAATTTAAAACATGAAGTTGGACCCTTACCTCTTACCAAACACACAACTAACTTAAATATATCAAAGGTACAATGTAAGAGCTAAAACTATAAAACCCTTAGAAAAAAATACAGCGGTAAATCTTCACAACTTAGGATTTGCGACATGCTTGTAGAAAGGACACCAAAAGCACAAGCAACAAAAAGAAGTAAATAAAATGGACTTCATCAAAATTAAAAATCTGTGCAGAAGACGATACCATCAAGAGTGATTAGAGCCCCCAGCCGGTGTGGTCAGTAGGTTGGGCATTGTCCCACAGAGAGAAAGATCACCAGTTCAATTCCCAGTCAGGGCACATGCCTGGGTACAGAAGGCAGTCAATCAATGTTTCTCACATCGATGTTTCTCTCCCTTCTTTCTCCCTCCCTGCCCCTCTCTCTAAAATAAAAAATAAATTAAAAAAAAAAAAGAGTGATTAAGACACCCACAGAATGGTAGAAAATACTTGCAAATCACATACCTGATAGAAGTCTAGTATCCAGAATATACACACAACTTCTACAATAAAACAACAAAAAGACGAACTACTCAATTAAAAAAATGAATAAAGGAAAAAGGTCTGGAGATGGATGGTGGTGGCAGCTACCACCATATAAATGTACTTAATGCCACTGAAACACACATCTCAAAATGTTTAAATGGTAAGTTTTCTCTTATGTGTATTTTACACTCATTTTTTTAAATGGGCAAAGGGCACAGACATTTGTCCAAAGATAAATGGCCATGAAAAGATGCTCATTAGTCATTAAGAAAATGCAAATCAAAACCATGAGACACCAATTCACTCACTAAGATAATAGCTGTATTCCCCCCACCACCCCCCAAAAAACAACCAAAAACGAAGTTTGGCCAGAACAGAAAGAAATTAGAACCCTCATAATTGCTGGTGCAACTATAAAATGATGCTGTGAAAAACAGTTTGGTGGTTCCTCAAAAAGTTTAAATAAAGTCCAATATAATAAAAAAGACAGATTCAGTAATCAAAAACTTGTGAACAAAGAATAGACCAGGACCAGATGGTTTCATAGGGGAATTCTAACAAACACTGAAAGAAAAACACTAACCCTTTCTAAATTCTTCCAAAAAATAAAGAAAGCTTCCAAACTCATTTCATGAGGCCATCACTCTGATACCAGACAAAGATACCACAAAAAAAGAAAACTACAAGTCACTATCTGATAAACAAGACATGAAATCTTTAAAAGAATGTTAGCAAGCCAAATTCAATAGCACATTAAATAAATCATATATTCCTGACCCAATCAGATTTATCACTGGGATGCAAGAATGATTCAACATGTGCAAGCCAACACTATACACTACACTAACGTAATGACAGATAAAAATCACATGACCATGCTCTGGAATCCACTAGCAGCTTCTTGCATCTCCGCTCCCACTCCAAGCACAGAGGATCAGACCATGTTCCCAGGAAAGCTTATGGCCCTTGGCCCTCAACTACCACACCCTGCTGGCTTCAATGGAAAAGATGAAACAGAATTAAGCTTCATTGTTTGCCTTTAAGATCAGAAAATCAGACACTACAAGACTGAAGACAGAGGTAATTTAAGAAACATCAACAGCAGTGACTGGCCCAAGTTCTTTGAAAAGTATCTCACAAATGTTAACTGTTCTTTCAAGACTCAAGATCAACAAGAAACAACTGGCTTCTTGGTTTAGCTGTTATAGACAGATAATGCTGAAAAGAACAAGGGCTCAGTACTTGATACAAAAAATGCTGATGATGTAGCTAAAATGCAGAACTATTGATCAATTTGGATGTAAATAATCCTGATTTTAAGGCTGGTATAATGGCTTTGGCTAACCTTCTTCAGAGTCAGATCATGATGATTATCTGGTAATGTTTAAGGCAATTCACATTTTGGTAGAGGATCATCTGACACTGGATGATGCAGTTGCTAAAGCAAATCAAACAAAAGAGGAATTGCCTGTTGCTTTAGACAGTTCTGGTTTAGATATAGGAGATTCAGGCCTTTTTTTAAAATCCTCACCTGAGGATATGTTGATTTTAGAAAGAAAGGGAGGGACAGAGGGAAAGAAAGGAAGAAAGAGAGAGAGAAACATCAATTGTTGGCTGCCTCCTGAATGTGTCCCAACGCAGAATCAACCCAGAATTAAACCTACAAACTTTTAGTGTATGGGACAAAGCTCTAATCAACCACTAGGGCAGGAGATGCAGTTTTTAATGAAGCTGCTCAAATTCTGTGGTTGCTGCATATAGAAGAGAGCTACAGATGAAAATTAATGAAGCCACAGTAGCAATTCAGGCAATTACTACAGATCAAAGGACAGACCAAAAACTGGAGAAAGTTGCAAGATGAACGCTTTTAGGATTTCAGCCTCTCACTTACTTAGTATAATTGGGAACCACACACACTCTGGCATGGGTTTTGAACTCAAATGTCACATTTTCTTTTTTTAAAGATTTTACTTATTCATTTTTAGAAAGTGGGGGAGGAAGAAAGAGAGGAAGAGAATCATCACTGTGTGAGAGATATATCGATCAGTGATCTCTCACACGCCACCAGTAGGAACCTGGCTGGCAACCCAGGCATGTGCCCTGACTAGGAATCAAAGGAGTAACTTTTGATTCACAGACTGGTACTCAATCCACTAAGCCACACCAACCAGGGCCAAATGTCACATTTTCAAGGGTAGAATACAAGAAAATTGACTGTTCTAGAGATTACTTTATTGTTGCTTTTTTAAAAAATAAAGTTCAGCCTGAGCTGGTGTGGCTCAGTGGATTGAGTGTCGGCCTGTGAACTAAAGGGCCACTGGTTCCACTCCCAGTCATAGCACATGACTGGGTTGCAGGCCAGTTCCCCAGTGTGGGGTGCGTGACAGGCAACCACACAGTGATGTTTCTCTACCTCTTTCTCCCTCCCCCTTTGTCTAAAAATAAACAAATAAAATCTTTAAAAACTAAAAATTAAAAAAATAAAGTTCAATTGTATTCAGACTTCCGGCCAAGATGGAGGCACAGGTAGACAGATTCCCTTCCCTCCTTGCACAACCGTAAGGATAACAACTGATCTAAAAACAAAACCAACCAGAACTGCCAGAAAATCAAACTGTATGGAAGTCCAACATCCAAGGATTTAAAAAAAAAAAAAACATTCATCCAGGTGGGCAGGAGGGGCAGAGAGGACACGGTGTGGCACAGCAAGCAGCACAGCAAAGCAGTGGCGGGGAGGCTGCAGGGTGAATACACGGTCCCACATTCCTGCAGCAGATAAAAACCAGAAGGGAAGACTAAGGAGTGAGTGATCCCAGCCCTGGGCCAGAATGTGCAGCCCAGGGTTCCAGTGCTGGAAAAATAAAGCCTCTTAACCTCTAGCTATAAAATCCAGTGAGGGTTGGGGTGGCAGAAGAATCTCTCAGGAGAGCCTGTGTGAAGGGTTCACTGGGTATGAGAACGTATGCAAACCCACCCACTCTGGGACTCAGCACCAGGGCAGCAGCTAGAAGAACACCAGTCACTTAGGGGGAAGTAGGGGAAGTGACTGAAAACCGAGCAAGAGCCAAGCAAGCGGCACTGTTCCCTCTCTGACTCCTCCCCCACACAGAGCACCACCAAAGCAGCTAAGTGGGTTGTACTGCCCTGGTGAACACCTAAGGCTCTGCCCCTTATAACCTAACAGGTGCACCAAAACAAGGGGAGTCAAAGCAGCTCTACCTAATGCACAGAAACACAGGGAGGCTGCCAAACTGAGGAGACAAATATGACCCAAATGAAAGAACAGATCAAATCTCCAGAAAAAGAACTAAGTAAAATGGAGACAGCCAACCTATCAGATGCAGAATTCAAAACACTAGCGATCAGGATGCTCAGAGAAATGACTGAGTATGGCCACAAAGTAAAAGTGAAGGCTATACAAAGGGACATAAAGAATACACAGGGAACAAAGAGTGAAGGGAAGGAATCCAGGATTCAAATCAACAATTTGAAACAAAAGTAAGAAATAAATATTCAACCAGAACAGAAAGAAGAAACAAGAATTCAAAAAAATGAGAAGTTTAGGAACCTCTGAGACAACTTTAAACATGCCAATATCCAAATCATAGGGGAGCCAGAAGGAGAAGAGCAAGAAACTGAAAATTTATTTGAAAAAATACTGAAAGAAAACTTCCCTAATTTGGTGAAGGAAATACACATACAAGTCCAGGAAGCCCAGAGGGTCCCAAACAAGCTGGACCCAAACAGGGTCACACCAAGACATATCATAATTAAAATACAAAAGGTTAAAGATAGAGAAAGAATCTTAGTCCGGCTGGTGCGGCTCAGTGGATTAAGTACTGGCCTATAAACCCAAAGGTTGCCAGTTCCATTCCCTGTCAGGGCACATGCCTGGGTTCTGGGCCAGGTCTCCAATTGGGGGCATGCAAGAAACAACCAATTGATGTTTCTCTCACATATCAATGTTTCCCTCCCTCTCTTTCTCCCTCCCTTATCCTCTAAAAATAAAAATAAAATCTTAAAAAAAAAAAGCTAGAACCTTAAAAGCAGCAAGAGAAAAGAAGAGCTCCCGTAGAACTATCAGCTCATTTCTCAAAAGAAACCCTACAGGCAAGAAGGGGCTGGAAAGAAGTACTCAAAGTCATGAAAGGCAAGGACCTACATCCACGATTACTCCATCCAACACAAAGCTATCACTTAGAACTGAAGGGTAGATGAAGTATTTTCCAGAAAAGGTAAAACTAAAGGAGTTCATCATCACAAGCCCTTATTATATGAAATGTTAAAGAGACTTATCTAACAAAAAGAACAAGATCAAAATTATGAATAGTAAAATGATAATAAACTCACTAATATCAACAATGGAATCTAAAAAAAAACCCCCCAAAACTAAGCAAACAACTAAAACAAAAACAGAATCATAGAAACGGAGATCATATGGAGAGTTATCAGCTGAAAAGGGGAAGGAAAGAATGAGGAGAAAGGTACAGGGATTAAGAAGTATAATTGGGCCCTGGCTGGTGTGGATCAGTGGATTGAGTGCCAGCCTGAGAACCAAAGTGCTGGCGGTTCAATTCCCAGTCAGGGCACATGCCTGGGTTGTGGGCCAGGTCTCCAGTAGGGGGCATACAAGAGGCAACCACACATTGATGTTTCCCTCTGTCTCTCCCTCCTTTCCCCTCTAAAAATAAATAAAATCTTAAAAAAAAAAAAGACATATAATTGGTAGGTACAAAACAGACAGGGTGATGTTAAGAATAATAAAGGAAACGAAGAAGCCCAAGAACTCATATGTACAACTCCTATGTACGACCCATGAATGTGAACTAAGGGGGGGATTGTTTACAGGAATGGTGGTACTAGGCGGAGGGCAAAAGGAAAAAAAATGAAACCAGCCCTGGCTGGTGTAGCTCAGTGGATTGAGCGCAGGCCTGCAAACCAAAAAATCGCGGTTCGATTCCCAGTCAGGGCACATGCCTGGGTTGCAGGCCAGTTCCCAGCAGGGGACCCATGAGAGGCAACCACACCTTGATATTTCTCTCCTTCTCTCCTTTCTCTCCTCTCCTTCCCTTCCCCCTCTAAAGATAAATAAATAAAAAAAAAATCTTAAAAAAAAAAAAAGAAACCATAATAGCACAATGAATAAAAAATACTTAATTAAAAATAAATATAAAAATAAAGTTCACCCCTGGCTGGTGTAGCTCAGTGGACTGATAACCAGCCTGTGAACTGAAAGGTCACCAGACTGATTTCCAGTCAGGACACATGCCTGGGTTGCAGACCAGGTTCCCTGTTGGGGGTGTGTGATGTTTCTCTTGCACAAGGATATTTCTCTCCCTCTGTGTCTCCCTCCCTTCTCCTTTCTCTAAAAATAAATTTTAAAAATCTTTTAAAATAAAATAAAGTTCAAGAAACTGGGGGAATCACATGATCATCCCAACAGATGCAGAAAAAACATTATACAAAATCCAACACTCTTTCATGATAAAAACACTCAACAAATTAGGTATTGAAGGAACTTGCCTCAACACAATAAAAACACATTAAAAATACTTAACTTGGTACTCAATGGTGGAAAAACTGAAAGTTTTTCCTCTAAATCCAGAAAACAAGACAAGGATGCCCACATTCACCATTTCTATTCAATATAATACTGGAACTTCAATTAGGCAAGAAAAAAATTCAAAGACATCCAAATTGGAAAGAAATAAAATGACCTGTTTGTAGGTAACATGATGCATATGCAGAAAACCCTAAGGATTCCATCAAATAACTGTAAGAAAAAATAACAAATTCCATTAATTTGCAATCTATAACATTAGTAGCATTTATTTACACTAACAACAAACCACTTGGCGTAAAAAAAAAAAAGCCTGGGTGGGCTGGAATGGGAATAAAGGATAGAAACTGTACTGAATAAACTAAAATAAAAAATTAAAAAAAAAAAAAAGCCTACAAAGCAGCCCCATCTATAATAGCATCAAAAAGAATAAAATACTTAGGAATAAACCTAACCAAGGAGCTAAAAGACTTGTACACTGAAAATTATAAAACACTGATGAAAGAAACTGAAAAAGACACTAATAATGAAAAAGATAATCATGTTCATGAATTAAGAAGACTTAATATTGTCAAAATGTCCATACTACTCAAAGCAATCTACAGAGTCAATGCAATCCGTATCAAAATCCCAATGGCATCTTTTACAAAAATAGGGGGGGAAAACCTAAAAATTTATTTGGAACCACAGAGACTACTGAATAGCCAAAGTACTATCGAGCAAGAAGATAGCAGGAGGCCTCATATTTCCTGATTTCAAAATATATTACAAAGCAACAGTAATCTAAAGAGACATAAAAAGACATAACAACCATGAAACAGAGCACAGAGCCCATAAATAAACCAACACATTTACAGCATGCTGATCTTTAACAAAGGCTACAAGAATACACAATGGGGAAAGGATAGTCTATTCAATAAACAGTGCTGGGAAAATGAATATCCACATAAAAAAAAGGAACTGGCCCTAAACTTATAGCATACACAAAAATCAACCCAAAATGGATTAAGATTTAAACATAAGATCTAAAACAGAGAAACTCCTGGAAGAAAATACAGAGGAAAAGCTTCTTGACATTGGCCTTGGCAATGATTTCTTGGCTGTGACACCAAGGCACCGGAAACAAAAGGGAAAAGGGATCACACCTAACTAAACAGCTCTGAACAACAAAGGAAATATCAGCAAAGTGAAAAGGCAACTTACTGAATGGGAGAAAATATGTATAAATCATGTATCTGATAAAAGGGCAACACCTGAAGTATGTAAGGTGCCCTCAAAACTCTAAAGCAAAAAACAAATAACCCAATTAAAAATAAGCAAAAGATTGGAGTAGACATTTCTTTAAAGACATACAAACAGTCAAAGGCATATGGAAAGGTGCTCAATACCACTGATCACCAGGAAAAAGAAAATCAAAACCACAGCATTACACAAAAAAACAAAGAAGAAATGCCCTTGGAAGAAGAAAAACAGCAAGATCTAAACACCCCGGATATTCACCCAGATGGTCTAGAGGAGCCCAATCAGCAGCCATTGCCTAAAGAACAAGGAATTAACTTGGACAACGCAGGCCCTAAGCTGCCAAAATTTTCAAACCGCTTGCCATCATTTATACACCATTACAAATCTTCTCTTCAAGGAAACAACAGTATATTATTTTTGTCTCCTAACTTCACTAGTTTAGCAATTTAATGTATTTAGTGTTTGTAGACTGGCTTGACAGTAAGTAAAAATACAAAAATAATTTCTGAAGGCATATAAATTCTGTTCAAATTAGTCTTTAACTCCTCGTAAAATCAGACTGGAATGTCAAGTGCCTCTTTATTCTTGCCAATATCAAGATTCTAAGTTGGCATCAAAATAAATTAAGATTAAATGAAAAGATGTTTTCACTCTAAAAAAAAAAACAAAACCCACTGCCCTGGCTGGTGTGACTCAATGGGCTGAACATCATCAGCCTGCGGTTCAATTCAGTCTTCGATTCAGGTCAGGGCAAATGTCTGGGTTACAAGCCAGGTTCCCAGTTGGGGACATGCAAGAGGCAACCGATCTATGTATCTCTGACACATTATCGATGTTTCTCCCCCTCCCTTCCCTTCTCTCTAAATTAAACAGATAAAATCTTAAAAAAACTAAAAACTAAAAACACATGATCCAGAAATCCCACTTTTAAGGACTGAAATACCCAAAAGAATTGAAATCAGGATCTCAAAGAGGTAACTCTCATATTCTCTGTAGCACTGTTTACAGTAAGAAGGACTTGGAAATGACCTAAGATGTCCACCAACAGATAAATGAAAAAGAAAATATGGTATTACACATACATCCAGTCTCCTTTTGAAGAAATCCTGCCACTTGCTACAACACGAACAGGAGAACATTACGCTGAGGGAAATAAGCCAGACACAGAAGAACAAATTCTACATAACTGCACTTACATCAGGAATCCAAAATAGTCAAATTCATAGAAGAAAGTAGAATGATAGTTATCAGGGGCTGTGGGGAGGGGAGATTAAGGATGTGTTAATCAAAGGGTACAGTTTCACTTATGCAGGACTGACATACTAGAGATGTACAGTACAGCACAGTGCTTATAGTTCACAACACTGTATAATACACCTAAAAATTTGTTAAGAGGATAAATCTTTAAGGTTCTTAAAAAGAGGGAGGGTGAAAATTTTTAGAGGTTATGATTAAATGTATGGCATTATATATGGTGACAGTTTCACAGGTGTGTATACTTCCCTTCAAATTCATTAAGATGTATACATTGAATATGTATGGCTCTTTGTATGCCAATCATACCCCAATAAAAAAAAAAAGGGAGGGGGGGAATTGTTCAACAAAATTACCATATGGCCTAGCAATTCCATTCCTGGGTATATATATCCAGAAGATTTAAAAACAAGTGTTTTTAGCCCTGGCTGGTGTAGCCCAGTGGATTGAGTGCAGGCTGTGAACCCAAGGGTCGCCCATTCGATTCCTAGTCAGGACATATGACTGGGTTACAGGCCAGGTCCCCAGCATGGGCCACATAAGAGGCAACCACACATTGATGTTTCTCTCCCTCTCTTTCTCCTTCCCTTCCCTTCTCTCTAAAAATGAATAAACAAAACCTTAAAAAAGTGTTTTTAAATAAAAATCAAAACTTGTACACAACTACCATGGCAGCATCACTTATGATAGCCAAAATGTAGAAACAAACCAAATGTCCATCAACTTCTAAATGGATAAACAAAACATGGTATATCCATACTGTAGAATACTATTCAGCCACAAAAAGAAGTGAAGTATTGATACATGCTGCAATACAGATGGACCCTGAAAACATGATACTAAGTGAAAAGAAACCAGACACGAAAGGCCATGTACCTTGATTTCATCAAATGAAATGTCTGGTGTGTGCACATCCATAAAGACAGAAAGATTTAGTGGCTGCCAGTGGTAGAAGGAAAGGGAGAATGGGGAGTGAGTGCTTAATTGATGAGTTTCTTTTTGGAGTGATGAAAATGTTCTGGAATTAAATAGTGATAACAACTGTACAACACTGTAAGTATAAGAAATGCGACTTCCGGCCAAGATGGAGATGTAGGTAGACACACTGTACCTCCTCGCACAACCAAATGAAGGACTACAACAATTTAAAAACAAAAAACAACCAGAACTGACAGAAAACCAAACTGTATAACTGCCACAACCAAGGAGTTAAAGAAGAAACATTCATCCACATTCAGACCAGTAGGAGAAGCAGAGACAGGAAACCAGGCAGAGATGACTCCAGGCAAGGAGGTGGCTGGCAGACCCAGTGAAGCGATGGATTGTAGAGGTGTGTACAAGGATGCAGGTAGCCAGCAAGGCAGCAGTGAGAGGACCCAGCAAGGAGGACTGCAGACTGGGTGGTCCCATGTTCACGAGCAGATAAACCGGGAGGAACAACAGCGGAGAGGGAGGGACTGTGCAACCCAGGGGCCCAGTGAGGGGAAATAAAGCCTCAAACCTCTGACTGAAAACACCTGCGGGGGTTGAGGTGCTGGGAGTTTCTCCCAGACCCACAGGAGAGTTCAATGGAGAGACCCACAGGATCCTAGAACGTGCACAAACCCAACCACCCGGGAATCAGCACCAGAAGGGCCCACTTTGCTTGGGGGAAACGGGGGAAGTGACTGAAATCCAGCAGAGAGCTGAGTAAGCAACATTGTTCCCTCCAGGACCCCTGCCCCACATACAGCGTCACAACGCAGCCACGTGGGTTGCCCCACCCTGTGAACACTTAAGGCTCTGCCCCTCACTATGTAACAGAGCATCAAGACAAAAGAAAAAAAAGCCCAAACGAAAGAACAGATCAAAGCTCCAGAAAAAAATACAACTAAGCAACAAAGAGATACCCAACCTATCAGATGCACAGTTCAAAACACTGGTAATCAGGATGCTCACAGAATTGGTTGAATTTGGTTGCAAATTAGATGAAAAAATGAAGTCTATGCTAAGTGAAACAAATGAAAATGTACAGGGAACCAACAGTGACAGGAAGGAAACGGGGATGCAAATCAAAAGTATGGACCAGAAGGAATAAAGAAACATCCAACCAGAAAAGAATGACGAAACAAGAATTCAAAAATTTGAGGAGAGGCTTAGGAACCTCCAGGACATCTTTAAATGTTAAAGATCCGAATTATAGGGGTACAAGAAGGAGAAGAGGAAGAACAAGTGGAAAAGTTATTTGAACAAATAAATAAAGGAGAACTTCCCCAATCTGGTAAAGGAAATAGACTTCCAGGAAGTCCAGGAAGCTCAGAGAGTCCCAAAGAAGCTGGACCCAAGGAGGAACACACCAAGGCACATCATAATTACATTAGCCAAGATGAAAGAGGAGAGAATCTTAAAAGCAGCCAGAGAAAAGGAGAGTGTTACCTAACAAAGGAGTTCCCATAAGATTGTCAGCTGATTTCTCAAAAGAGAGCTTACAGGCAAGAAGGGGCTGGAAAGAAGGGTCATGAAAGACAGGGACCTACATCCAAGATTACTCTACCCAGCAAAGCTATCATTTAGAATGAAAGGGCAGATCAGGTGAGTCCCAGATAAGGTCAAGTTAAAGGAGTTCATCATCACTAAACCTTTATTATATGAAATGTTAAAGGAATTTATCTAAGAAAAAGAAGATTAAAAATATGAACAGTAAAACGACAGCAAACTCACAATCATTAACAACCACACATAAAACAAAAACAAAAGCAAAGTAAGCAAACAAGTAGCACAGGAACAGAACCACAGAAATGGAGATCACATGGAGTGTTATCAACAGAGGAGGGGGAGAGAGGAGAAAAAGATACAGAGAATAAGAAGCATAGACAGTAGGTAGAAAATAGACAGGGGGAGGGCAAGAATAGTATGGGAAATGTAGAAGCCGAAGAACTTATATGTATAACCCACGGACATGAACTAAACAGGGGTAACGTGGGTGGGAGAGGGTGTGCAGGGTGGAGGAGAGTGAAGGGGGAAAATGGGACAACTGTAATAACATAATCAATAAGATATATATACATAAAAGAAATGCCACTAACCTGTATAGTTTAAAATGATTAAAATGATATTTTTTCAAGTTACACAGATTTTACCTCAATTTTAAAAACATGTAAGTAAGTGTCTAGCTTCCTAAGTACTATTTTCAAATTAAACATTCATAGCTGGTATGAGAAAAATTTCATTACTCCATAGTCATATTTACATTATGGTTATTAGTAAAGGTTATAACTGATATAACTCAAAAGTAAGACAAAAACCGAATTCTCATATTAGATAAAAGTTAACACCTGGCTTTGAAGTACAAGACAGATTGATTTGTGGATGACAATTGTCTTTTTCTTTATGTTTTTAGGCCAAATTAACATGTAGACTTGAGAAAAACTATTAATCAAATTTCTATCTCTCATTTTAATCTTCCATTTACAAGACAAGAGTCCACTAAAAGTACATTATGTAATAAACAGTGACCTTAGTCCTTTGCAACAGAGGAGGCAGCATGGCAGAGAGGAGCCAGAAGGCCCTGACTGGACACCAGCACTCAGGAAACCACATAATCTCTCTCAGCTTCCATGTCCTAACGTGTAAACCTGAACAAGTGGCTATGCCTAGCAACTCAGGAGGTTGTTCTGAGGATTAAGTGAGATAATACTTTTTAAGTGTTCAGGGCACATGGTATACATTAATGTATGTTAAGTATGGTAAATAACAAGAGCATCAAACATGATATACCATGCGCTGTGCTAGAAATTCATTTTCAAAGCATTTATAGATTAAGAAACTCAGGCTGAGAGGTCACTTATCTACCCAAGGCAAACACAGGCATCAGTCTGGTCTCCAACGGAGATCTACCCAACTACAAAGTCCACATCCTTTCTGCAACCCCACACTGCCTCTCCATGTAAGCCACTTCATTCATCTTTATCACTGTCATTATTTGTCAACTGAAGGGAAAGTTAACTAAGTAACTTCACATTTACTATGAAACAGCATAAACTTAATAAAGTTAAATGCAATACTAATAAATGCTGTTTTTTAAAAAACTCTAACAACAATTTTAACAAATCCCCAGGAACAGTTTGTAAAGACTCTTATGATATTACCTATGCTTCTTCCTAGTGAGTAGCAGCCGAAATTAAGAAACAGGTTAATACTAAATAGAAAACTCAGAGTGTACAATCAAATGAAAGTAGAAAAAATATGATTTTAATCATTTAAACAAAAAACAGAAGAACCTAGGGAAATATCATCCTGTCCTGCCCAACCTCCCCAGCCTGACCAAGCCATACTGAACTCCATCCTTATTCTTCCAAGGCAGCAAACATCTCAGTCCATGGAATCCTAAATCGTACTCCTCTCAGCCTAGCACACGTTGCCCTGCTCCAACGTCCACCATATTCCCATTCAAAGAATGCCTGACACATAAAATAACTGTGCTGTAAAAGAAGGACTGTACTGTCTCAGTTAATGTTAGCAATTTTCAAAATGCAACACTATAATAAAATGTACTTGGTAAAGTCACTTTTAATTGAAAACTTAAAGTCAACTCCTATTAAAACTAATCACATAAAAATGAAGTGAAACTCCTTCTATTAGGACAATATTATCCTGATACAACAACAAATACATCACAACAAAACTACCCTTATGCATGAAGAAACAAAAATTCTCAAGAAAATAACAGCAACCCAAACACAGTGACATATAAGTAATATTATATACCATGAACAAGTGGAATTAATTCTACAAATGCAAGGCTGGTTTAATATTAAAAATATATATCAATGTAATATATCATATTAAAAGAACTGAAAATGGAGCCCTGGCTGTTGTGGCTCAGTGGATTGAGTGGTGGCCTGTGATCCAAAGGGTCGCTGGTTCGACTCCCAGTCAGGGCACATGCCTGGCTTGTGAGCCTGGGTCCACAGTTGGGGGCGCACAAGAGGCAATCACACAGTGATATTTCTCTCCCTGTCTTTCTCCCTCCCTTCCCCTCTCTCTAAAAATAATTTTTTTTTAAAAGAAAAGAATGAGTCCTGGCTGATCAGTGGATTGAATGTGGGCCTGCGAACCAAAGGTCACTGGTTCAATTCCTAGTTAGGGCACATGCATGGGATGCAGGCCAGGTCTGTCTAAAAATAAATAAATAAAATCTTTCAAAAATAAAACTTAAGCCCTGGCTCATGTAGCGCAGTTGATTGAGCACCAGCCTGTGAAGCTAAAAGTTACCAGTTGGATTCCAAGTCAGGGCACATGCTTGTGTTGCAGGCCAGGTCCCCAGTAGGGGGAACATGAGAGGCAACCACACATTGATGTTTCTCTCCCTCTTTCTCCCTTCCTTCCCCCCTCAAAAAATATAAATAAAAATAAATAAAACTTAAAAAAAAATTCCACTGCATTATACATACTAACAATGAACCATCCAAAAACAAAATTAACTATCATATAATCAAAAAATAAAATAAAAATTGGGAAAACTGTAATAGCATAATCAATAAAATACTTAAAAAATAAAAAAAAAAATAAAAAAAAAATAAAAAAAAAATAAATAAAATAAAATAAAATACACAGGAATACATGTTTTAAAAAGAGTATGCTGAAAACCACAAAACACCATTGAGAAATGTTAAAAAAAAAAACTAAATAAATGGGAAGGTATCTCAGGTTCTCATACCGAAGACAACGCTATGATAAGCCCTAAAATGATCTATAGATTCAACACAATCTCAATATCCCTTTTTTGCAGGAATTGACAAGCTGATCTGTATCAGCTTAAATCTGTATCAAAATGTAGGAGACCCAGAATATCATAAACAGTCCTGATTTAAAATCTTACTACAATTCTCAAAAATATGGGGCACTAGTATAAGTATAGAATCAATGGAAGAACATTAACTGAGAGTCCAGAAAGAAATCTGAACACACAGTAGTGCCCCCTTATCCATGGTTTCACTTTCCTTGGTTTCAGTTACCTGCCATCAACCACTGTCCAAAAATATTACATAAAAAATCCCGAAATAAACAATTGTTAAGTTTTAATAAACAGCATGCCATTCTGAGTAGTGCTGAAGTCTTGAGCCATGCTGCTCCGGCCCTCCTAGGACATGACTCGTCCCTTTGCCCGGGACATCTGCACTGTACACACTGCCCGCCCGGCAGTGACTTAGGAGCTGTCTAGGTTATCAGATCAGTTGTGAGAAAGATGGGGAAGAGAGGTAGGGAAGGACAGAGACCGGCAGGGCGGGAGGCAGGCCACATTCACACAACCTTTATTATAGAGTACGAGGTTGTAATTATTCTGTTATTATTACTGTTAACTTACAAATTAAAACTTTACCATATGTATGTATGGGTAGGAAAAAACAGAGTATATACAGGGTTTGGTGTTATCTGTAGTTTCAGGAATCCATGAGGGCTTGCAATGTATCCCTGGAGGATAAGGGTGCCAAGATCATTCAATAGGGAAAGAATAGTCTTTTCAACAAATGGTGTTAGGACAACTGAATACCCACATGCATAAGTTGGGCCCCTACCTCATACCATGAGGTATAAAATTTCAAAATGGATCAAAGACCAAAATGTAAGAGCTAAAAATGTAACTTTTACGGGAAAGCATAGTAGTAAACCTTCCTGATCTTGGATTAGACAATAGTTTGTTGGAGAAAGCACTGAAAGCAAGGCAAAGGCGGG
>CM052546.1:34224479-34349214 GCA_028533065.1 Trachops cirrhosus
GGGGACACAAAACAGATTAATTAATTTTATCAAAATTAAAACCCTTTTTGTGCTTCAAGAAAATGAAATAAAACCCACAGGAGAAAATATTTGCAAATCATAGCTAATAAAGGACTTATATCCAGAATATGTATAGAACTACTGCAATTTGATAAAAAAAAAGTCAAGAAACCCAAGTTTTTAAAAATAGACAAAGGATTGCCCTGGCTGGTGTGGCTCAATGTACTGAGTGCCGGCCTACGAACTCAAATGTCACCAGTTCAATCCCCAGTCAATGCACATGCCTGAGTTGCAGGCCAGGTCCCCACTTAGGGGTGTGTGAGAGGCAACCAATCAATGTAGTTCTCACACATTGATGTTTCTCTCCCTCTCTTTCTCCCTTCCTTCCCCTCTCTCTAAAAATAAATAATAATAAAAAAACAGGCAAAGGATTTACATAGACTCTCCAGAGAAGCTGTACAAAATGGTGAATAAGCACATAAAAGGATGGATATTTGACATCATTAGTCATCGGGGAAATGTAAATTTTTTTTAATTAATATATTTTATTGACTATGCTATTACAGTTTACCCCCCTTCATTCCCCTCCACCCTGCATACCCTCTCCCACCCACATTTCCCCCCTTTAGTTCATGTCCATGTGCCATAACTTCTTTAGCTTCTACATTTCCCCTACTATTCTTGCCCTCCCTGTCTATGGAAATGTAAATCTTAAAACCACAATGAAATACAGTAACATTTAACACTCAACAGGATGGCTAAAATAAAAAATAAAAAACAAGTGTTGGCAAGACCATGAAGAAATTAGAGCCCTCACACATGATAGTGAGATGGTAAAACGGTACAGCCATTGTCCAAAACAGTCTGGTAGTTTTTCAAAACATTCAACAGAGTCACCATATGACCCAGCAACACCACGCTTAGGAATATACCCCAGAGAACTGAAAACATATCTTCACATAAAAAGCCTGTTCACAAATGTTCTATTCATAACAGCCAAAAGAGTAAAACAACAAAATGTCCATCAACTCACTGATAAACAAAATGTGGTGTATCAATACACTGAACCATTATTTGGCAATAAAGTGAAATTAAGCACTTATACATACAACACAAACCTGAAAATATTATGCTAAAGAAAGAAGTCAGACACAGAACAAAGATTTCACTTCTGGGACAAAGATTTGTCCCAGAATAGGGACACCCAAAGAGACAGAAAATACAGTAGTGGTTGCTAGGGGTGCAGGGCGAGGGAGAACGAGGCATAACTGCAGCTACAGGGTTTCTTTTCGGTTGAGGAAATGTTCTGGAATTAGATTGTGGTTTTGGTTGTTCAACTCTGAAATATACTAAAGCCACTGAGCTGCACCCTTAAAAGGGTGAATTTTTCCTCTCAATATGTCAGTTATCCCTTGATTTTTACTAGGCTTTTTAAATGTTATTATATAAGTAATATATATTCAAATTTGAAATACTGAAAAATTTCTCATGTAAAATGATATAAATGTAGGATGTTGGTTTGATTTTTTAAAGTCCACGCTTTAAAACAAACAAAAAAAATACCTTAGAAAACTTTTTAAAAAGGGGTGGGGAGAAGTACAGAATATCCAAATTCTAGGTTATTTAGACCAAATAAATGCTTATTATTCCTTTTCCCCCTCAGATTTAAGAAGTAACTTCATTAAGAATCCCCACTGCATCTTGAAGAGATACTGGTATACCCATGTTCATATTAGCATTATTCACAATAGCCAATAGGTGTCCGTTGACTGATGAATAAAATAAAAACGTGGTATTACATAGTACAATGGAATATATTTTAAAAGGAAGAAAATTCTGACGCATGCAACAACATAGGTGAACTCTGAAGATATTACACTGAGATAAACCAGTCACAAAAAGATAAATACTGCATGATTCCACTTACATGAGATACCTAGAGCACTGAAATTCAGAGGCACAAAGTAGAATGGTGGTTGCCAAGGGTTAGGGGGAAGTTATCTAATGGGTAATTTCAGTTTTGCAAGATGGAAAGAGTTCTAGAGAATGGTTGCACAAAAATATGAACATACTTAACATTACTGAACTGCACAGTTAAAAGTGCTTAGGGTAGTAAATTATATGCTATGTGTATTTTACCACAACTAAATATAAAAAATAACTACGTAAAGATTCCCCACCCAAATAGGCACTTTCACACATTGCTGACTGGGGAATTTGGCAATATCTTTCAAAATTATAAACATTCTTTACTTTGACCCACAGTTCCAGTTCTGGAGATTTACCCTACAGTTGTACTTGCATACATTCAAAACTGCTTATGTATACATGGGTGTTCACTTTCAGCAAAAGAATACTTAAATTAGTCCCAGGTGGAGTGGCTCAGTGGACTGAACACCAGCCCGCAAACCAAAGGGTCGCTACTTCAATTCCCAGTCAAGGCACATGCCTGGGATGCAGGTTGGGTCCCCAGGAGGGGGCGCACCAGAGGCAACCACACATTGATGTGTCCTCCCTTTCTTTCTCCCTTCTTCTCCTCTCTATAAATATAAATAAGTAAATAAAATGTTTCTAAAAAAAGAATACTTAAATTAAAAATGCCCATACAGCCCTGGCTGGTGTGACTCAGTGAATTGAGCACCAGCTTGTGGACCAAAAGGTTGCCAGTTCAATTCCCAGTCAGGATACATGCCCAGTCAGGTTGCAGGCCAGGTACAAGAGGCAGCCAGCCCACTGATATGTCTCTCACATACAAATGTTTCTCTCCCTCTTCCTCCTGTCCTTCCCCTCTCTCTAAAAATAAATAAATTCTTTTTTTTAAAAAGGCCATACACTTATACAACAGAATAGTATCCAAGTGTAGCAAAGAATGAGAAAACTATGTTCTTAATGGAAGGATGTCGATATTAAGTGGAAAAATCAAGAACTGATTAAATGTGAGAAAAAATCTGCTACCTTTGTCATAAGAAATGTGGGAGGAGGCCACAGAAATTGAAGGTGTTAGGTGGGCAGACATGGTCAAGGGTACTTTACTGGTTACTTTTTTTTAAAAGATTTTATTTATTCAGAGATAAATACCGGTAAATTGATTTATCTGGGGGCCTGCCTTGCAACCTAGGCATGTGCCCTGACTGGGAATCAAAGGGGTGACCTTTTGGTTCACAGGTGGACAATCAATCCACTGAGTCACACCAGACAGGGCCTGATTATTTTTTATACTATATTTTTGAATCACATACCTATTCCAAAATTCAATCTGAAGAAAACATCAGTTAAGCTTAAAAGTGAAAAGTGGTTCATCACTGTCTATTTTATATACTTAAGCTTTCTCCTCTAATTGAACTATTCATTTCTTGTTGCATCTCTGTGGAGACCCCCAATAATCCCCACCTCATGGTGTATGTGCCCCTGTGTATTCCTCTCCTACACTGTGTCCCCTTGGATCTTCCTGCTTGGTCTCTCCTCCTCTCTGAATCACTCACTCGGGGGAAGCTAGCAACAACTGTGTGCAGCCCTATGGAGAGGCTCACATGGCAAAGAACTGGGCCTCCTGCGAAGAATGAGCAGCCACGTGAGTGAGGCTCTCGGACAGGGATCCTACAGCGTTCAGAGAGCTGCAGCCCTGGTGACATCTTGCTTGCAAACTCATGAGAGACTCTGAGCCAAACCACTCCCTCATTCCTTATCCTCTGTGACACAAAAGTTTATTGTTTTAGGCTGCTAAATTTGAGAGTAATTTGTTAGGCAGAATAGACCAACTAATACAGAAGAAAATATTCCTTCTACAGCTCTAAGAATCATGTTTGCAACAAGGATATTAATAAGGACATTATAAAAATTATTGGCACCATAGTGCTGGATATTAAAATTAAATCCCCATTAAATCAATAAGATAACAGATATGATTTCTTCAAATTTTTACAAGTCTATAAAATTCTACATAAAGTAGAGGCACAATAAACTATGAATCAATAAAAGAAATCACTCCAAAACACAGACCTGGCTACATGAAAAATGAAACGCCAGCTGCACAACTACAGAAAATAATTAAAACGAAAAGCAGACTGAGCCCTGGCCAGGTAGTGTGGTTGATTACAGTGTTGCCCTAAAATGCCAAGGTTGTACATTCAGTCTCCAGTCAAGGCACACACAAGAAGCAACCAATAACTGCATAGATAACAAACAACAAAATCAACGCTTCTCTCTCTCCCCTTTCCTCTCTCCCTTTAAAGTCAATCAATAGATCAAAAAGGAAGAAACAGATTGAGAATATTTATATCAAACCAGGTAAAAGGGTAATAACTATAAAATATTAAAATCCAAATAGGTAAGTCAGCAAAGGACACAGACACAGAGGTCATAAGAAAAATATAAACAGTTAACTGAAATCACTGTATTAATTAAATCAGTCTGTTATAGCATTATACACCCATTTTATAAAGAAAAACCTTAAAACATCAATGTTATTGAAATTGGCTTTCCTTTTATCAAAGTGTGGCAAATGTTACTAGACTCAAACACTATCTAGACCTGTGCAAAATAGTACAATCCTTCTGGAAAGTGATACAGAAGTCAGTACACATCAAGAGACACAAAAATTAAGAGACCCTGATAATTCCACTAAGAGCAGTTTTATCCTTATGAAATAATTCCACAGACATCACTATGAAATTAGCAGGGTACCCATTAGGACTTTACTTGTAACTCTAACATCTGCTCTACTGAGAAACTTCAGTGATTTCATTATCTGCACTACTATAACACTTTTGCCCCAAAGCGCTATTTGTTAAAAGAGCACTTTAAATGTAAAACTTCACTACTTCTCAACAATTGCTCTGCAATTCTTTACATCATGGCATAATGAAAATGCTGTTCTTTAGTATACTAATAATTATAAAAATAGATTCAATACACTGCCAATTGAATCAACTATGACCTTAAAGTAATCTTTACGCCTTTTAATGTAAAAATCCAATGACATTTAGGATGGCATTAATAATGTTATTTTTACTGGGTATAAATATAACCTGCACATCACCTACTTTCACCAGGGATCACCAAAAGCTCCAATTATAGCATCGAGAGAAATTAGAAATACAAGGGGAGTAATTTACAAAGAAAGACTACCTTCAGACTCTTCCTGGTAGATAAGGGGATATCATATAACTAGTAATTCTTTTTAATTAAATCCAAAATGGATTTTATCCTTGTAGTAATCTTTACCAGGATATCATGATATTTTATATAAGGTCACTGGAGATGCAGAAAAAATTTTAGAAAGCTTAATAAAGAAATTTCACCTAATACTGGCAACAAATACTAAAGTCTGTTCTAATTCATTAAGGGAAAACCACAAGTATGTAAGGTTTTATTGGTTCCCTAATAAATTATCTAAAAGTAGAAGCAATATTTAAAAATTGTTTGTACTATGTATAGCCATTATAAAGGATGTAGATCATAAAGAATATGTAAAGAGCCCTGACTGGCGTAGCTCAGTGGATTAAGCGCGGGCTGCGAACCAAAGCATCGCAGGTTTGATTCCCAGTCAGGGCACATGCCTGGGTTGCGGGCCACGTCCCCAGTGGGGACCACATGAGAGGCAACCACACATTGATGTTTCTCTCTCTCCTTCTCCCTCCCTTCCCCTCTCTAAAAATAAATAAATAAAATCTTTAAAAAAAATTAAAAAAAGAATATGTAAAGAAATCTCAAAACTCAACAGTGAAAAAAAAAAAAATCTGCCCTAGCTAGTGTGGCTCAGTGGATTGAGCGCCAGGCTGTGAACCAAAGGGTCACGGGTTCAATTCCCAATCTGGGCACATGGCTGGGTTGCGGGCCAGGTCCCAAGTTGGGGGCACACGAGAAGCAACCACACATTGATGCTTCTCTCCCTCTCTTTCTCTCTCTCTTCTCTTCTCTAAAAATAAATAAATAAAATCCTTTATAAAATCTAATTAGAAAATAAGCAAAATACATGAATATATTTCACCAAAGAGGACATACAGATCGCAAATAAGCACATGAAAAGATGTTCAAATCATTACCTGTGAGGAAAATGCAAATTAAAACAATGAAATATCATTACATAACTACCAAAATGGCCAAAATAGTAACAACACCAAATGATAGTGAGGATACAGAGAACCTGGGTAACTGATATACTGCTGGTGAGAATGTAAATGGCACTCACTCTGGAAATGGCCTTGGCAGTTTCTCCTAAGGCTAAACATGCCATTACCATACAATTCAGTACAACTGGGCATACATCCCAGAGAAATGAAAACTTACAGTCACACACCCATACATGGATGTTCATAGCACTTTTACTTCTGTATAATAACCACAAGCTAGAATAAGCCCAGATGCCCTTCAACTAGTGAATAAACAAACTAATCCACCACGGAATATTACTTAGTAATAAAAAGGAATAAAATATTGGTAATCTCAAGAAAATTATATCAAATGAAAAACAGCAATTACAAAAGGCTATACACTGTATGATTCCATTTACATAACATTTTAGAAACAATAACAGTCTAGAAACAAAGGACAGATCAGCAGTTTGCAAAGGCTGGTGGAGGAGCTACCAGGAAGGAGGTAGATGTGTTATAACAGGGCCACAGGAGAGATCATCGTGTTGGAACCATTCAGTATCTTAACAGGGGTCGCTCATGTAGGAACACACACAGGTGATAAAAATGTAGAGAACTTAACATACACACACAAACGAGGACACATAAAACTGGGGACGTCTGAAATCTATCCTTACAGAAATACAGATTTTCCTTTTGGAAACAAAATATGAAAAGCAAACACTGGGGAAACCTGAATAAGATTGGTAGATTATATCATCAAATCTTCATCCTGGGCCCTGGCTGGTGTAGCTTAGTGGATTAAGCGCGGGCCTGTGAACCAAGAGATCACGGTTCGATTCCCAGTCAGGGCACATGCCTGGGTTGCAGGCCAGTTCCCAGCAGGGAATGCACAGGAAGCAACCATACATTGATACTTCTCTCCCTCTCTCCTTCCCTTCCCCTCTGAAGATAAATAAATAAAATCTTTAAAAAAAAAATCTTCATCCTGGCTGTAATAGTACATGTTTTTGCAAAACATTACCATTGCAAAAGTAGGCAAAGTATACAAGGGATCTCTCCATATTCTTAATCTCTTTTAACCTCAAAGATTTCAGTAACAGCCCTGGCTGGTGTGGCTCAGTGGGTTGAGTGCCGGCCTGTGAACCAAAGGTCACAGGTTTGTTTCCCAGTCAGGGCACATGCCTGGGTCTCAGGCCAGGTTCTTGGCTGGGGGCCTGCAAGAGGCAGCCAATTGATGTTTCTCTCACACATCGATGCTTCTCTCCCTCTCCTTCACTCCCTTCCCCTATAAATAAATAAATAAATAAATAAATAAATAAATAAGCCTTTAAAAATTTTTCAGTAACAAAAAGAATGGAGATGCATCTACACACTCATATGACCTTAACATATTAACCAAAATATTAAATAATACATCTATCATTCCACTTGTGTTATCAAAAGATTAAAAAGTACCTTGAGATAAACACACACACATACACAATTCTCACAGAATGTCGAGAGTGAAAATGAGGGAGATGAGTAAGAGAAATAGAGACTTTTACATTTCTTTTTTTTTTACTTCTTTTTACCATGAATATTACTTTTCTAACTAAAAAGACTCAATGATTTCTTCAAAATGCTACATTTGAGATCACTGAAAAAGTTTCAGAAATGATTGTACAATGAAGATCAAACCCACAACCAGAAAAGAGGTGGGGTCTCCCACGAATGGGCTTCCCTGAAAACCAGAAGGTGGAAATGAAACATTTATATTCATGACAAAAGACAAGCAGCAAAAGGTAACAAAGTAATAAAGTTACACCACTTAATTAGTGAAAGATACTATCCTCCTGCACAAATTAAACTGATAACCAAACAAAAATGGATCAAATTCCCATATAAATTGTCAACAGTTATTGTCTTTATCAATTACGCAAGAAAAGGGTTTTGGAAGAACAAAGACAAAAACAAAAATGCAAAGATGTTTCTTACAATTCGCAGTTAACTCTTTCAAATTGCATTTAGCTCTTGGTGCATAATGGGCTTTGCTTTCTGAGCACCTATTCCAGAACTAGCTGTTTCAAATAAATTATCTTTTGTGCCCTCTCATACAACCCAAGGTACTAGCCCTAATTTAGAGATGGGGAACTGGACCCCAGAGAGATTAAAGGGGTTTCTCCAACTAAATAAGTAGTGCAGTCAATACTGTATTTTGCCATGTATAATGCGCTCCTGTGTTTAATGCACACCCATGTATTTGGCTCAAACTTTCAGGGAGAAAAATATTTCATTTTAATTTTTTTTAAGATTTTATTTATTTATTTTTAGAAAAAGGGGGAAGGAGGGAAACATCAACATGTGGTTGCCTCTGGCACGCCCCCTACTGGGGACCTGGCCTGAAACCCAGGCATATGCCCTGACTGGGAACTGAACTGGCAACCCTTTGGTTCACAGGCCAGCACTCAATCCACTGAGCCCCACCAGCCAGGGTTCTTTTTAATTTTTTAATTCAATTATGTATTTATTTATTTATATTTAGATACTTGTTTTTTGTATTATAAAGGAACTTTAGCATTTATTAATGTATTATGGTACAATATGTTTTATGTAACAAATAATTACAAAACACAAGAATAGATATAAGGTACAAGAAATTTTATGTACCGGTAACAAACATGATATTTACACATCACAGAAGATAGATATGGAATTAGTATTATCCATGTATAATGCACATTCTTATTCTTCCCTCAAAAATTTGGGCAAAAAAGTGCACATTATCCATAGCAAAATACGATCTTCAGAGATTGGTTCAATGTAAAGCCATGATTTAAGTTCCATAATTGGGAGACTGAAAGTGAGAATAAGAGAAAAATGAATGCTTGAGAGATGTTAGGAAGCTCAAATTCAAAGGCTTTAGAAATTGAGTATATAAAGCAATGAAGGCAAAAAAAACCTCTTAGGTTTTGAAATTTGGTACATTGAGGACAAGAGCTGAGATTCCACTCATAACTTTCCTAACCTAAAATTTACTCCCCTTTCCAACCTGTATTTCTATAATAGCACCATTCATTCTTTTTTTAAGAGAAAGGAGATAGGAGAGGGAGAGAAGAATGGGGGGGAGCAATATACATTGATTTTTGTTGTTCTATTCACTGTATACATTGACTCTTTTTTTTTTTAAACATTTTATTTATTTTTAGAGAGGGGAAGGAAGGGAGAAAGAAAGGGAGAGAAATATCAATGTGTGGTTGCCTCTCACGCGGCCCCCACTGGGGACCTGGCCCACAACCCAGGCATATGCCCTGGCCAGATTCAAACCAGGATCCTTTGGTTCGCAGCCTGCACTCAATCTACTGAGCTACGCCAGCCAGGCTATACATTGATTCTTATATGTGCCCTGACCAGGGAATGAACCCACAACCTTCACACATCTGGACGACATTCTAATCAACTGAGCTACCTCACCAGGGCAGCACCATTCATTCTTTTACTCAATAAATATGAGTGTCTAGTACAAAGAAGGCACCGGGCTATATACTGTTAATACGCAAAGGTATATAAAACCAGGAAGATAAAGACATGAATAAGGGGACAGCATGGAGAAAGACAATTCGGTTTGGCTTAACCCAGGATGCCCTGGACATAGCATGAGGTTTAGAATGGTCAGGACAGGGGCCCTATCAAAGAGGACACTGACTTTGACTACGTCTTTCCTTTCTTTTATATTAGCAATGCCTAGCACCGAGGAGGCACTCAAATGTATTTTGATCATACAAATAAATAACTCCCTCCAAGGTTTCCAGCCTTAAAATGAACAGGAGGTTGATGCCATCAACACAGAAAGAAACACATTTGGCAATAAAAAAGAAGCTTGTTTGGCAATTACATTTCTTGGTCTGAAGCTCCAAAGTCTGGAGTTTTCACAGCAGAGTAACAGTACAGTGAATCAATAAAAGTGCACGAGATTGCAGAGAATTAAGAAATGAGGAAGAAAGCAAGCAGTTAAAAAAACAACTATTTAAAGGAGTGGTGGTGAAATGCTCAAATGTAGTAGGATAAATATGGAAGTACAATATCATTTGTGACTTATGAGAGAACAGCTTCAGTAGAGTGGAAGATAAAAGAAGCCAATCCAGAGAGCTTTAAGGAGAGGTAAATAAAGTAGACAACTCTGTCAAGAAATTCAGCAACAGAGGGGAGAGGGGTGGGTGGAGATGGAAGAGGGTATGGGGGGATAAATGGTAATGGGAAAAAAATCCAATAAAAAATGAACTATTAAAAAAAAGAGAAACACGCCAGTAAAGGGAAAAGATAACTGGAGGGTTACAGGACAGAGGAAGAGGAAGCTTCCTTTAGAATAAAAGGATGTCATCTGTTTTTAGGCAGAAAAAGTGATGAGGTGGAGAGGCAGAGAATGAAGATCCCAGAGGGAATAAGGAAAGGGTAATGATTAAAACTAGGTCCTCCAGCCAAGAAGGAAAGTTGGATAGAGAGCAGAACCTGAGAGATATGGAGACAGGATCAAAGTTCTTCTCAGAGACAATGGGAGGGAGTAAAGAATTGCTAGGATGAGAGAATCCCTAAAGGACTATTTTTCAGCTCAGGCAGCAACATGACAAGCCTTGGACATCATCAGCACCCATCCCTCATTTTATTTATTTATTTATTTATTTATTTATTTATTCATTCGTTCGTTCGTTCGTTCATTCATTCATTTTTAGAGAAGGGGGAAGGGAGGGAGAAAGAGAGAGAAACATCAATGTGTGGTTGCCTCTCGTGTGACCCTCACTGGGGACCTGGCCTGCAACCCAGGCATGTGCCCTGACTGGGAACCGAACTGGCGACCCTTTAGTTTGCAGGCTGGAGCTCCATCCACTGAGCCTCACCAACCTGGGCAGCACCCATCCCTCTTTCATTCCTCAAATCCAGGTAACCCCCAAAAAGTGCTGTCAAGCCCTGGCTGGTACTGCTCAGTGGACTGAGCGGCAGCCTACAGACCAAAAGGTTGTCAGTTGATTCCAGTTCAGGGCACATATGCCTGAGTTGCGGGCCAGGCTCACCTCCCCACCTGGTTGGGGGCAGGCAAGAGGCAACTGATGGATGTTTCTCTCACACACTGATGTTTCCCTCTCTCCCTCCTTTCCTCTCTCTATAAAAATAAATAAAATCTTTCTTTTATAAGTGAAAAAAAAAAGTGCTGGCATCTTCCCCCTTCGAAATAATCTTAATGGATTTATCCCTTCTTTCTATTGCTGACTCTGCTCAAGTCTGAATTTTAATTATGATTGCAACAGACTCCTGCATCCTACCCTTGCCTCTACTCTCCCCCAGCCAAAGTTTTCCAAACACAAATTTCATATCACTTCTCAGCTAAAATCCCTCGCTGGCTCCCAGTTCCTATCACATCAATACCAAATGCCAGTCTGGATTTCTATGCCCTATTATCTGACTACCTCCAATCTATACAACCCTCTAAAAAATACCATGTTCATTTAATTCCCCACATCCAAAGTATCCTTCTAAACCAAGTCCAGACAAAGGTAATTCAAGTTCTTCCTTAAAGCCTTGACTGCTATAGGTTTCATCTCTACACTCACCTCCTTAACCTCTTAGACATCAATAGCACAGAACTTAGTACAGAAGTGGTCTGTGATTACTTTCTGAATTCCCAAGATTTTACAGCACAAACATTGTTTAAAAAAAAAATCTATTTTTAAAAGCCAAAAAGGAAGTCTATTCAAACATCCAACCCAAAGACAATATAGCATCTATCTCTACCTAAGGAACCACTAACTAGTAGTACCATGCAAATCAACTGCAAGGTGACACTACAAACAAATCTAGCAAAAAGGTGCTATTTCTTAGAGCCATTGCAAATGATAAAGAACTACTCCAATCACAGGCAAGGAAAAGATGACCTAGGATCAGGGGTGTCCAACCCACAGCCCATGGGCAGCACGCAGCCCAGGATAGCTATGAATGAGCCCAATATGAAACCGTAAATTTACTTAAAAGCTTTTTTTCGCTCATCAGTTTTAATTTACGTATTTGTTGTGTATTTAATGTGGGGCCTAAGACAACTCTTCTCCTTCCAGTGTGGCCCAGAGAAGCCAAAAGGTTGGACACCCCTGAATTCTAGGTCAGCCAGTAAACAAGTGACAAGGACAGTAACAGGACAGGAGGTTCCAGAGTGCGGTGAGTATCTGAGGATTGAGAAGTGCTAGTGAACGATAACACGGAGGATGAAAGAAGACCGGCAGAATGTCAGTAATTCTTGAAGCTGAGTGGGGAGTGCATAAGCATTTCTACCATTCTCCCTACTTTCAGTACGTGCTTGAAGTTTTCCATAGCAAACACTTTTAAAAAGAGAACTCGCTAAAGCTGATTAAGCCCTTAAATATTTTTATAAGAATTTATCTTCCTTATCATCGTGATGAGAAAGTAAAGAAAAATAAGTCTGTCATCTCTTTACGGTACAATTTCACTGAACAAAACATTTTTTAAAGATTTTATTTATTTATTTTGAGAGAGAAGGGATGAAAGAAAGAGTGAGAGAGAGAAACACAGATGTGCAAGAGATACATAGATCAGTTGCCTCTGGAACACCCCTAACTGGGGACCTGGCCAGCATCCCAGGCATGTGCCCTGACTGGGAATGGAACTGGCAACCTTTCAGTTCGCAGGTTAGCACTCAATCCACTGAGCCACACCAGCCAGGGCTAGGCAAATTTTTTTTTAAATCTATTTGATTCTTCCCTTATAACAAATATTTGCCATCATAACTAAAATTTTTATAAACGTTTAAAATTATTTTCGTAATTCTGAATTCTACTTTTCAATATAAAATCCTAAATAATCCTTTCTCTTCCTATTTACCTATAAGTTGTTAGTCTGCACTTTCAGTGGCTTCATTTTTAGTGGTTCTCTTCTTCAGATAGAGGATCACCAGTGTAATATGTATGTCTGACCACCCTAGGGCTGGCTACATCCTAAGAACTATGAGGATCCCTAGATTCATGAATACCGCCATGTTATATATATTCTCCATAAAACTGCTAAGTGAGGAAGAGTAGAAAAAACTACTGCAAATTAGCCTAGTGAAAAAACCAGGAGTTAATTCAGGCCCAAGCAAGTGTCAGAGACCTTCAGAAGTCACTAAAGAAAGCCAAGAGTACTGAGATAATACCATGATTTCAAGGGTTTCAGTATTGTCTCCAGTAATCTCAAGTGCCGTGAAGGTTACTCATTAATCTACATCTTCTACGACATCCCATTTTTACTAAAAATGAAGTATAATGAAACCCAATGATACAATACGGACCAAAGCGCTTAATAAACTGAGGTATTGTCTGCTTAAACTTGGAACTCTAGCTCCAGCCTTCTTCAAGATTTCATCCAGCGCCTACAATGCACAAGCTGTATACGCACATGATGCTATGCACACTGGCAGGAAGCAGACAGTATCAACCCAGCTAAATATAAAAGCACCAGGTCAGGATTATCAATCATTTCATATCAATGTATGAGAAGAAAATAATTGAAGAGGCTGCTCATTTATTACAGAAGGCAAACAGTCTGCTTACAGCTAAATATACAAAACAACAGACAATATGATCTTGAATTATGTATCTTTTATCTAATTCCAGCCATGGGGTTTACTATCCTAATAGCTACTCTTACTTTCGCCAAGAGAATCTTATTCTATCACGATATTACAGAGACAATCACAAACAGCATTTGCTAAGGAACTTCTAAAATTTCCAGCCCTGAGCACAGGACCTAATCCAGAGTAAGTGCCCTACACGGGCTGCTGCATCAATGAAACAACTGTGAATAGACTGAATACATCAATTCCATGTAGGCTGAATGCATCGACAGTGTGCAGCTACACACAGTTTGTCATTATACCTTTCCCAAGCTATACTATTCAGCTAAATTTGCATTTTGAGATTAAATTCACTTTTCTAAATCCTCAGTTAAAAAATCAAAGGCAAAAATCAAAGCAACAGATTTCATCCACAACCTTGAATCAAAGACCTAAAAGAATAAATTAAAGATACTTGTTTCTTCAAGCTCATAGAGCCTTTGAACATTTTAGATCTTTCTGCCTAAAAAAAAAAGTTCTACATTCACCCTGGCTGGTGTGGCTCAGTGGATTGAGCGCCGGTCTATGAACCAGCAGGTCACCTGTTCAATTCCCAGTCAGGACACATGCCTGGGTTTTGGGCCAGGCCCCCCAGTGGGGCTGTGCTCAAGAGGCAGCCACATGTTAATGCTTCTCTCCCTCTTTCTCCCTCCCTTTCCCTCTCATAAATAAATAAAATCTTTTTAAGAAGTTCTACATTAAAAAAAATTCTACGTTTATACAACTTTGCTAACTCCCATTTTAGATACATATTATCTATAAGTACCAGTATTCTCAATTATTTTTAATAGAATCAATACTGCACTGATATCTCTTTGACGAGAACCGGATGAGATTACTACTTCTGTTTGCATGCTTCTAGTAGAACATCTATCTCCACTGTTAGACCGAGGTTTTTATGTAAATACAAAAGCAAAACTATATTGTGGGGGTGTGGAGAAGCAGGTTTACAGTTGTTTGTATGGAAAATAATATAATTTATAAATGACAATACAAGAAAAAGCTGTTTCGAATAGTCACAACTGCAAACCTACAGTGTGTGTGTGTGTGTGTGTGTGTGTGTGTGTGTGTGTGACAAATGCTGACATAAACCTGAGAAGGGTGTGTCTGAGCTGCCAACAGGTTACCCACACAGCTTGCCCTCTCTAATCCTACCCAGGACAATACAGACTCAAGATCACTACCAACACAGAATCTTTAAATCCACAACTGCCAAAAGAAACCAAGTACTGATGAATATTTAAGATATCAATCAACAGAAACAAAAGTGACACACCCACATTCGCCTACTGTAACTTTAAAGAACAGCAGAGTTACATGGTAAAGTGACTATTCAGTGCACTCAATCACCACACACCATAAAATTCCAGTTAAATCTTGACACAGTATTTCAGAGACATTTGTTAGGGGGAAATTTGACTGATGTCCAAGAAGTCCAATTCATCTTAGCTACTTTCTATTGTGCACAAAATGTACTTCAACCTGAAGTAAGAGTCGCCCCATCGACTGGGAAAATAAGCCATGCCCTATGTGGAAACAGGATTCCAATTAATTGATTCACCTGTAACTTGCAATACCAGCAGGCCAAAGCCCACTCAAAAAAACAAAAAAAAAAAACTAAACAAATGTATGCCTCTGCCTTGAAAAATTAAATCTGAACTAAATCAAATGCCCTTAAAAGTTTAACTCTCAGCCCTCAAAGGAGAGTTCATTGGGAAAATCTAAAAAGAACCAAACTCATACAACAGAGATAAATCTAAAAATCAAAGTAAAATTTCCCCCCAAAACTTATCATTAGCAATAGGCTTTCGGCTGTGAACTGATAAGCAACCAAAAACCAATTAGTTATGTTTCCCTTCAAGTTGCCTGTATATATACATTTATGTATATACTTAAGTTGTACCAAAAACTGCTTACAAATGGCAATTCCTGTGAAGTAGATGATGATGAAGTTCCAGGTAATTCTAGCATGTTTCCTAATGTACTGGTACTGGAGTCTGGATCATCCTGAAAAGATAAATTTATTGAGTTTAATTGCTCTTCTATGGTAACGTTTGCATCTCCTAGCGAAAAGGGGGCTGGGAGAAGGGCTGCTTTTTCATTGCTGCCGTCCACTTCATTTCTTTGCTTATTTTTCTGTGTTTCAGTTTGAGGAGCTAACGGCAAGAATGGCGATTTGACTGCACCATCTCTACTCTCTGGTGTGCTGTCTTGTTCATTTCCCATGGCCACGTCTACACCATTCTCTGATTTAGGCTCATAATTGCAGGTGGCATTGGTCTGAGTTTCCTCAAAGATCTCCTCTATACTCTCATCCTCTGTGACTGGCTGTTTTGGGTCCATTTCAGAATCTACATCTGCATCGTCCGCACAAGTAAAATTCTCAAAGTGCAGAAAGCCATTCTTGACGGTCTCTGTTACTTTTACCTGGAGTTCGGGGGAGTTATTACAAGAGAGTTCCTGTTTCAGAGCAAGTGCTGGTGGACCACCAGGACTCAAGGAAGTGCAAACAACTGGCGACTGAGCTCTTGAATCACTGTTTTCAGGGCCTCGAAAGGATTCTGATCCATCAGCAGACCCATTTAAATACTCTACATTGATCATGGAGGCCAAATCCTGTAGTCTCCGCAGTGGAATGTAACAAGATGGAGAATCTTGTCCATAAGCATTTTGGGATGTTCCACTGGCAGTCGATAACTGCATAGTACACCCATTAAGTGGCTCAGAAAAATTGGATTGACCATTACCGAAAGGGCTGTCCTTGTCTTCAGGGGCATCTAAATTCACTGGATTGGAAAAGGGCAGCAGACAGTTTCTTCTAGGTAGTTCACAAGTCTGATCCATCCTGGGCCAGCATCAACCTGGAATCCAAAACACAGCAATTAATCTGAGTTAATAGGCCATTTGACTCTTATCTTCAAAATGGCAGCCACTTCTCAAGGCCTAGTGGCCTCGATGCCTTTCTGCTGCACTTCCAGGGGCAGAAAAGTTCCCCAGCTGACGATGGAAAAATGGCCTCGGTAAGCCTCCACAAATTCCATCTTCCTGGAGCTGGGCAGATCTTGCCACATAGAAACATCCCGTCCCTTTTTCCTGCACTGCAGGCTGGTGGACAGTTGGGCTGAACTAAAATTAAAATCCCTTTGGCAGTAAAAATTCCAACATCTCAAATAGGAATCGCCTTCCTTCTCCCTCGATAGGATCCAGCGGCTGAATCTCCCGAAGGGAGGAGGAAGTAGGGCTCGAGGCGGGGGTCCCAGACGCTGCACAAAAAGGTTACCCCCCTCTTCCCGGCTCGATCGGGCGCAGCGGTCACAATAGCGCTGCAGCCTGCGCCCGGCCGGCGCCCGAGCCCTCGCAGCGGTCGTACCCAGGCCGCAGGCCAGTCGGCCGAAGCGGGCGCACCCCGAGGCTCGCCTTCCTGACTGCAGGCCGCCTCGGTCCACGGCCGCAGGGCCCAGAGGCTGGGACGCCGCAGGGGGAGAAACGGAGGCAGCCGGTGAAGCCAAGTCAGGACAGCAGCAGCTGCTGCTGCTACAGCTTGACAAACATGGCTGCTGCCGTCGCCGCCGCCGCCTGCCCGGGCCGCGCTCCTTCCCGCAGCCGCGGCAGCACCTCCCGGCCGTGCCGATCGCACTCATCAATATTCAGCAGCGAGCAAAGTTTACTGCGGGAGGGCCGCGGGCCCCGCGCCCCCCGGCCAGCTACCTGAGGCGAGGCAGAGGCCGAGGTGCGCGCGGGAGGCCGGCGGGGCACGGGCCGTGCCGGGAGGAAGTTCGCGGTAGCCCGGCCGGGTAGGCCTGAGCCCGGCTGGTAGTGACGAAGGGGGAGGGAGCCCGCGGCCGCGACGCCGCGGGCCACCGACCCCGCGCCGCGCCCGGCCCTCCCCCGCGCCCCTCACCTCACGGCCACCACCATCTTCCCCGCCCGGCCGCCGCCTCCCTCCTCCTCGTGCCCGCCCGCCGCCCACCTCGATGCACTAGTTACCGTGCCCCGCGCCCCCTCCCGGGCCGGCTGGGGGGAGGGGGTGACCCTCATTACACTGGGGCGCGAGCGGAGCGGTGAGGAGAGAGCGGAGCCGCTCGCCGCACCCCCCTCCCCCCGCGTCTGTCTTCAGGGGAGAAGGCTGCGAGCGCGACCTGCCCTGGCCTAGTCCGCCGCCACCTCCTCCTCCTCACACCCCCACCGCGCGCGCCCCCGCGGCGGCGGCGCGTGCGAACGAGCGCCTCGCGCCCGCCCGCGTGCGGCTGGGGCCCCGAGCGCGCGCGCCCCCCTGCCCCCACCGCGCGCGCGCGCGCCCTCGCCTACTCTTCGGGGTTCAGGGCGGGTGAAGTCGGGCTCGCGAGCGCGCCGCCCAATCAGCGGAGCCGCCGCCACCGCCCCCCTCTCCCCTCCCCAGTGCGCCCGCTCGCGGCCGGGGCCTACGGGCGGCCAGACCGCCCGGGCGGGGCCTCAGGCGGTCTCCCCAGGGGCCTCACGCGCCTCCCTGGAGAGTCGGGGCCTGCGGGCGTCGTGGGTGGCATTCCGGTCCCCTCGCCTACTTCGGGGCGCTGCGCTGGTCCGCGGCTACCCACAGCACCGACACCCTACCCGTCTCCAGCCCCAGCGCCGGCGGCACCTGGCCCGGCTGAGGCCTGTCCGACCGCCCCGCCAGCCCTGCTCTGGCCCGCGTCAGTCGCGGCCTCCATCTTAGGTTACAGCCCGGGCTCCCCATCCACTGGGCACCTGCCCTCAACCCGCTAGGCTCGGCCCGAGGCCAAGGCAACCCCCCCTCCTATCGCGGGGCTCACCTGGGGGCTCGGGCTGGGGTCTTCGAGGCCTCAGGCCCCGAGCAGGCACGGCCGCAGGTGAACCCCCTTGCCCGGCCGCACCCCAAACCCACACCACCACCACAGACCAAGCTGAGCAGGAAACAAAATGGAGGCAGCAGCTCGGGTCTGCCTTCCCGAGCCAAGCCTGTGCAGCCCCAGGGCTCCCTCCTGCCGCAGGCCCGACGCCCGCAAGGCAGGGGGCTGGCTCGTCCTGGGCGCCGCGAGCAGCCGCGGTGGAGCAGTGCAGACAGGCCGGGGACTCGGCCCTGCGGGCCCCACAGCCCCTCACCCACCACCCCTTCCCTTCCCCCTCCCCCCCATTCCTCTCCCTCCCCGCTGCCCAGCCTTGAGGGGTGAGCGGCTACTGGGAGCCGGGTCGGGTCGGGTTACCCGCCTGGGCACTGCCCGCCCAGCCGTGGCCTCGGCTGGGAGATGCGGCCGGGCGACCCCCGCTCTAAGCCCACCCCCCGCACCCGAGCTGGGCTGCAGCCTGACAGCGCGCCCGCACCTCGAGGTGCGGCCCCCGCCGGGTGAGGCCGAGTCCCCAGCCCGGGCCCTGCCTGAACGAAGCTTTCCCCGCCACCCCCGGGCCCAGGGGTCCTCGCTGCCTCGGGCGGGGCAGGGGGAGCGCTGGGGGAGGGGTCCACTAATCCCTGCACCGCCTCCGCGCCTAGCCTGGGTCTGGGCCTGGCACCCGGACTCGGGCCGCGGGTGCGGCCGGGCGTCGGTCGGTGCGTGCGCGCGGGGCAGGGGATGCGGACCCGGGCCCCGGAGGGGCCGCACCTCGCACTGCAGACGCTGCAGTTCTCAGCACCCAGGCAGATGGCCCTCTCGTGCCACCAGAACCCGGCGCAGGCCGCCTGCTCCGCAGCTCGGCTCCCCGAGGAGAGCGCGCCTCGCCTTGAGGGCCGGGCACCGGGACCCCGGTGGAACTGCGCTGAGAGGGCGGATCACCGGGCTGGCCCGGCCAAATCCGCTGGCCTAAGCTCCGGCCCCGGGGCGCTCTGCTCTCCGTTGCCCCGGACCTCAAGGCCTGCATCCAGCGCCCGCCGCCCCGCAGCACCAGTCTAGCGAGGCCACGGTGCGTTCAGTCATCCAAGAAAGCCCAAGGGCAGGTCAGGGAACCCAAGCCGAGGTTGACCTCGCAACTCCAGCTCCCCAGGCCCTTCCCCCAACCCAGTTGAACCCCCTGGGCTTGCTCCTCACCTCGGGAGCTAGCTGGTCCCTAGAGTGTGCTAAGTGCATCCTCACTGTTCAGAAAGAGCCAAAATCAACAGTCATTAAAAAAAAAAAAGATAGGAAAAGAAATCCCACCTCCTCCAGAAAGCCTTCAGTGATTAGAGTGAACTCCATCTAAAAAGTTGAGAGCACCGCCCTCGAGAGCCACGTGACTATCATTCCTCCCAGGGCTTAGTAAATGTACATAATTATTTTATGTGGAGCTATTACCCACATCCCTTCTATCTGTTAACCGTCAGCCCACCTGGGAGAAAGGCCACTTGTGACCTTGTCCTACACGCCATCCACGTAGAGCTCCCTCCAGCTTTCCCCACCTTCACCCGGACCAGGCTTGGAGCTCAGGGCGCCCCAGCCTCCTGCTCCCCAAGGCCCTCAGTGCAGCGGTAGAGGCACGCTGTAAGTGCTGGGGCGGGGTCCCCGCGGAGACAACAAGCAGGCTTTCTCAGAAGGAAGTTGCCCCCTGGAACCAGAGTGAGGAGGGGCTGCTGATCCCCAGGGTGCCTCCTTCTGTGAATGAGAATGATGTCCCCTGAAGGGTCTTAGGTGCAAAGTCAGGTTGGCAGTGTCCCTTGTGCTGGGACCAGCCAGAGAAGCACTGGGTCTACACCCTGGGTTCCAGCCCTCAGGGACCATGAGCCCTTTGTTCTGCTAAGGAGTTACTCCAGCTAGCCCCTTCTGGACAGTTCCATGAGGACGCTCTGACTGATTCCTTCTTCACACCTAATAATTTGAGTCAATCGTTTCTGACTGACAATGATCCCCTGCTAATTACCCCAGTCTCCAGAGTCCTCCCAACCCTGTCCTTTCCCATGGATCATCCTGAGGGCCTGGGAGCTGCCGCTGTACAGCCTTGAGCCAGTCTTGTTTTTTAGGCCCAAACCTCAGTTTCCTCCCCTGTGCTTCACTGAGTAACCATTTCCTGTATCCCAGGCAGCATGCTAGGTGCTGTGGAAATAAAGGATGAGATGCCTGCCCCAGGAAGCCCCAGACCTCAGAATAAGTTAAGTAAAGGTGCCGAGGCAGGAGCGGGGGCGGGGGCAGGGCTGGGCAGTGGTCCCAGAGCTAACCTCTGGACACCACTGCCCTAGGGAAATTCCTCATTCCAACTTTCCAGGCCCCATGGTAGGAGGTTGGGGCTACAGAGGGACAGGGAGCTGGGCATGGACCGGTCACTGATGAATCGAGGACAGAAGACTGGAACCCAGAGAAAAACTCTCAGACTTCCCTGGGGTGACCTCAGCAGGCCCTTCCTGCCTCAGAGTAGACCTCAGCTGCTGAGGTCTCAGCCACAGCAGCCCCCCACTGGCGCTTCCCCATCCAGCAGGCCCTGGTCAGGCACCTCCCCTGTGCCGGGACTGGGTTGAGGGGACCCACAGGGCCACAGGCTCTCAGGAGAACACTGGCTCCCAGAGCAGCTGAAGAAGGGACAGGACTCTCTGTCTTGCTGCCCTCATCTCACCTCAGGGAAGTTTTCTGGGCTTCCCATCCTTAAGACAGAGATTAGAATCAGTAAATACCTCGGAGGCTGAGTCTGGGTTGTGTACTGGACACCGCACTGGGCACTGGACATGCGTTACTTCCTTTAACCCCTGAGTGGCCGTGTGAAGAACTGAGGTCTAAAAGAGCAAGCCCTTGTGCAAGATCTCAGAGTGCTAATCGTCCCCTGGCGTCATTGACCTAACATTTCTTGCTCTTCACCAGCATACCTTCCAACACAGGGTTTTACCCACAGGTGGTGAGGAGTTGGGGTGTCAGGCAAAGTGAGATTACCTTGTTCAGTCACCTCATCTTTAAATTGTGGTTACTGAGAATTCTTACCCTGCTGACATAGACACCTCTCCACACATCTGGTCAGTCACTGTGACCTCTGTTTTCTTAGAACTGCCCCCCTTTTGTTCATTAATTCAGTAGAAACTTATTGGGCTCCCCCTTACAGCCTTGTGGGGAAAGACAGATAAGTAATAACCAGGTAGACAGCTGAGCAATGAGAGAGAATCCAGAGGTGCTAGGGACCTGGGGAGGCTTCCAAGAAGCGGCATCAGGGCAAGGGGCCCTGAATCATATGCACAAATAGCCTGAAAAGGAGAGGATGACATAGAGTTTCCAGCAGGAGAGTCCAGAGAATCACCAAGCTATGAAGGAACTGACCGTCATTCAGTGTGGCCAGAAGTGGGGAGGCAGGGGGGCCAGTGAGAGGCCTCAGGAAGGATGGGAAAGGCCACAGGAGCCAAGCCTGTAACTTGGCCTTGTCGGTCAAGTTACAGAATGCAGGCTTTATCTGGAGGGTAGTAGGGAGCCATGATAAGTTAAGGAGCAAGTTCAGGCTTGCATCTGTGCAGCAGAAATCTCACTCCAGCAAGATCCAGGAGAGGTAGGTCCCGCCTCTGGAAACAACCCTGGCCAGGACCCGGCCTCAAGATGTGACAGGGTTGTCTTGCTCCAGTAACAGCTGACGCTGCTCGTCCTCTGTGCCAGCTGCTCTGCAGGACACCTTGTGGCTGAACCCTGAGACGGGCAGTGTTGCCATCCCTGTTTTCCAGCGAGGAAGCATCACTTACTCAGAGCCGAACTCCCAACCCAACACCCGCTCACTGCAAGTTCTTCATCCCCACTGGACAGGAGTGGCGTCTGCTTTCTGACTAGACAGCCAGGTTTTAGGAGAATGGTGGAGGCCTTTGGTAATCAATCCCAAATGCTGGTGAACACCATAGCCATCCCTTCTGATGAGTCCAAGAACTGCTTCCTTTCCTCCTACCCACCCCTATACCCCCCCTCCAGGGGCTTCCCCAGAACAGCATCAGGCTTCCACTTAAGATCAAGGAAGGCCTGGCCACATCTGAAGCCATAAGGCCCTCCAGCAAAGTTCATTTCCTGCCCCAGATGCCTTGTTTCGGTCTGCTAACCTGACCGTGTAGCCCCAGCCCCAGCCCCAAGGCCTCAAGTTTCCACCTTCAAGTGTTTTTATCTCAAGCACCCTCCTTTGAAAGCCCTGAGTGTGGGGTCCACTGCCTGTCTGCCCTTGCCCCCTCCTCATCTTCCTGGCTGCCTAGTGCACTCACTGTGCCAGGCAGGCTGCCTTCCACCCAGCCGGTGCTCGTGGTGGTAGTCCCTGTGTTTCTTCCCCTAACTGCCTTGCAAACTTCTACTCATCCTGCAGGGCCAAGGTGAGACGTTTTTTCCTCCTGGGAGTTTTCCCTGCCCCTGCCCCTGCAGACAGTCATTTTTTTTTAAAGACTTTATTTATTTAGTTTTAGACACAAGGGAAGGGAGAGAGAGATACATCAGTGTGTGGCTACCTCTCACACACCCCCTACTGGGGACCTGGCCCCAATCCAGGCACGTGCCCCGACTGGGAATCGAACCCCCGGCCCTTTGGTTCGCAGGCTGGTGCTCACCCCACTGAGCCACACCAGCCGGGGCCAGACAGTCATTTTTGCCTGAGCAAGAACTATTGGCTTTCAAAATCTGGCCCCAGCCAGTTGGTGAGGCCCTGACAAGACTCAGGACACAGGTTTCTCTGACCTCCAGTGACCAAGCCCAGGACCTGTTAGCTCAGGGTAAGTGTCAGGGAAACATTTTCTGATATCTGACCTATTCCCTCCCCTCTCTCCTACAGACACAAAATTTGTGGTTCGAATTACGGACCAAATGCGTTATGCAGAACTGAAACCTTCCATAAAAGGATTTTGGGGTGTTTGGGAAACATACAGGCCTCTGTGCCAAGCAGCATTTTCAGAAAACTTAAGAGGCCCAACCTCTGGGATTGTGGAGTCAGGTTTGGTTCCAATGGCAGCCAGGCCACTTGCACCAGTCAAGTTTCTATTCCTCCCTCAGCCTCACAAATGGGGCGATTGTGCAGATTAACATGTGAATGGGGGCGGGGCCTCGTGCCTGGCCTTTCACTGAGCCGCCACCCACTGGGGCTCCTCTCCCGACAAACCACCATCTGCTCCCCCGCCCCCAACCTGGTCCTTCTCTGGTGCCCGGTTTTGTTAGATGCACTCTCAGGCCCCAGCCAAGCACCTCTCATCCAGAGAAATGAGCTGATTCCCAAGGGAGGAGGAGGAGGAAGTGGGAGAGCGCTGGGCTCCCTCGAGATACCTCTGGGAGAGGGGCAGGTTTGCAGTCTGCTGCTCGGAGCCCGGCTACACCTTCCGCCTGCGCAAAGGTTACCTCTGCACTCACCCGCTCATTGTCTCCCTGGAAGGAGGACAGTACCCGATTTTACAGGTGGAAACAGAGGCTGAGAAGGAAGAGGTTTGTGAAAGGTTTCCTTCGGGGAAGTGGTGCGGGGGCACAGAGGTTGTGCCCAGTGCGTACTAAGAGGAGGTCAGGTCACATGAAGGCAGAGATGAGTCTCTGCGGTGACGGCTTCATGAAGAGAATGGTCTTCCGATTTTTTGATCAAGTCCCCATTTTGAGAATTTCTAGGTCGTATGTATATAACCCACTCCCACTTGAAAGTTGGCATCTAGTTTTGTTTTTTGAAGTCATATAATACAAATAGAATTTTTGGTACACTACATGTGCACTTTAAATAAATCTTAATCAAAACATACAGGGCTGTAGATTAGGCTTTATAAATTTATAGGAAACGTCGCCCATGTGTCTAAAATGGCAAAGCCAGGCCCCATCATCAAATCCCTCAGCCAACTGACTGTCAGAAAAGATCTGTCTCCACTTCTCAACGACAACCAGCCTGTTCTTGTGCGTCCCCATGACAACCGTCCCCCTGCTGGGTTCTAATTCTAGGACAGACTGACAAGGCCAGACCCTTGTCCTGTGATGAGGTATGTCCTTGGGAAGTTCTCCCAGCACCCTCTCTCCTGAGGGGCCCCACAAGGGAGATTCATGCGATGACATGTGGCTTTTCTCTTATGAGTGGGAAACTGGCTGAAAGGAGACCAAAAGAGAGAGTCACTTTCTCAGGCAGATCAAGAATTTCATATGAAAGTTAAAGGTCTGCCCTGGCTGTTGTGGTTCAGTGGATCAAGTGCTGGCCTGCAAACCAAAGGGTTGCCGGTTTGATTCCCAGTTGGGGAGCATGCTGGGGTTGTGGGCCAGGTCCCCAGTGTGGGGTGCTCAAGACACAACCACACATTGATGTTTCTCTCCCTCACCCTCTCTCTAAAAATAAATAAATAAAATCTTTAAAAAAAAAAAGAAAGAGAGAAAGTTAAAGGTCTGTGAACTCCAAGTGTGATCAGAATAATCTCGAAAATCTTTACACCCCTCAGGTGAAGACTTTAGGCAGAAAATCACAATTGGACTGGAAAGCACATGGCTGTGTAGAACAGGAGGCAGCATCGGTCAGCAAGGGTCTAGGGAGGGAGGGCTTTGTCTGAAGCAGGAGAGACCTGGTCTCCCATAAACTTCAAGGCCTGTGTTTGCTGTTCCCTGTGCCTGGCAGGCTGCCCTCGAGGCTCTCCCCAGGAGTATGTGCCCCAGGACTCTCTGTCAGTCAGCTGGAATGCCTCTCTTCAGGCAAGCCCACTGGCTCCTCCCTCACCTCTGAGAGCCCCCTTGAACCTCAGGTCCCTCTCTTACATCTTCCTAATGAGTGACTTATACGGTTACCATTCTCTGAAGTTCCTTCATACTTTTCTACTTATTTATTTTCTTTTTATTTAGATAGAACCCATATACCATAAAATTATACAACCTTTTAAAGTATATAATTCAGTGAGGTTTTTAACAAAGATTATTTACTTATTTTTAGAGACAGGGGCAGGGAAGGAAAAAGAGAGGGAGAGAAACATCGATCGGTTGCCTCTCATACGTGCCCCACCTGGGAACTGGGCCAGCAACACAGGCATGTGCTCTGACTGGAGATTGGAACCCGTGACCTTCCGCTTTGCAGGATGATGCCCAACCAACTGAGCCACACTGACCAGGGCTCCAGTGATTTAAAATACACTCACAAGGTTGTGCAGCCATCATCACTGTCTAGCTCCAGAGCATTTCCATCACCCCGACCCTGTGCCCATCTGTAGTCAGTCCCCATTCTCCCCCTCTCTACAGTCTCTGCAAACCACGAAGCTGCTCTCTGTCTCTACTTGTGTGCCTATTTTGGACACGTTGCATAAATGGAGTCACACATCATGTGGTCTTTTATGTCTGGCTTCTTTCACCGAGCGTAATGTTTTTTGGGTTTGCCCATGTTATAACATACATTACTACTGCATTCCTTTATATGGCTGAACAGTGTTCCATTGTGCGGATCGGCCACACTGTGTATCAGTCAATGTCCATCAGTTCGGAGACATTTGCACTGCTTCCACTTTGGCGCTCTCATGAGCCACATCGCTATGAATAGACAGACATTCATGTACAAACTTTTGTGAGGACACGTTTCATTTCTCTTGGACATATACGTCAGAGTGGAACTGCTGGGTTATGTGTGAACTCTTTAAAAATTATTGATTTTTTAAAGATTGTATTTACTTATTTCTTTATTTTTAAAGAGGGAAAGGAAGACAGAAAGAGAGAGAAACATCACTGTGTGGCTGCCCTCGAGCGCCCCCTACTGGGGACCTGGCCCACAACCCAGGCATGTGCCCTGACTGGGAATTGAAACAGTAACCCTTTGGTTCGCAGGCCATCACTCAATCCACTGAACTACACCAGCCAGGGCTATTTATTGATTTTAGAGCGAGAGAGGAAAGGGGGAGAGAGAAAGAGATTGATCTGTTGTTCCACTTATTCATGCATTCACTGTTTGCTTTTTGTATGTGTCCTGACTGGGGATCCAACCCGCAACCCTCATGCATCTGGGACAATGCTCCAACCAACTGAGCTACCTGGCCAGGGAGTATGTGAACTTTTTGAGGAGTGTTATCAAAGTGACCGCAGCATTTTATATTCCCACCAGCAATGTCTGAGGGTTTTAATTTCTTCATATCTTCACCAACACATTATTTGACTTTTTGAGTATAGTCATCCTAGTGGGTGTGAAACGGTATTTCATTATGGGTTTAATTTGTATTTCCCTAATAATAATGATGTTGAACACCTTTTCTTGTATTTATTGGACATTTGTATATCTTCTCTGGAGAAATGTCAATTCAGATTTGTTGCCCATTTTACAGATTGAGCAATTTGTCTTTTGTTGTTGTTGAGTTATAAGTGTTCTTCATATATTCTGGATAAAAGTTCTTTAACAGATATAAAATTTACAAATATTTGCTCTGGCTGGTGTGGCTCAGTGGATTGAGCGCCGACCTCTGAACCAAAAGGTCACCAGTTCGAATTCCAGTCAGGGCACATGCCTAGGTTGTGGGGTAGGGTCCCCAGTTGGGACATGTGAGAAGCCACCAATCAATGTAGCTCTCACACATTGATGTTTCTCTCCCTCTCTTTCTCCCTTCCTCCCCCTCTCTCTAAAAGTAAATAAATAAAATCTTTTTAAAAAATTATTTACAATATTTTCTCTCATTTTGTGGGTTGGGTTGTCTTCTCACTTTTTTAAAAAAAAATTTATTTATTTATTTAGAGGGGAAGGGAAGGACACAAAGAGAGAAAGAGAACATTGATACATTGATGTGTGAGAGACACATTGATTGGTTGCCTCTTGCACGCCCCCAAATGGGGACCTGTCTGGAAACCCAGGCATGTGCCCTGACCAGGAGTCAAACTGGTAACCCTTCGGTTCGCAGGCCTGTGCTCAGTCCACTGAGCCACACCAGCCAAGGCCACTTTCTTCGTGGTATCCCTTGAAATTCAAAAGTTTTGATTTTGATGAAGTCCAATTTATCTTTTTTTCTTTTGTTGCTATGCTTTTGGTAATATATAAGAAACCATTGCTTAATCCCAGGTCATGAAAATTCACCCCTAAGAGTTTTGTTTTTTCCTAAGAATTTTCATAGTTTAAGCTCTTACATTTAGGACTTTGATTCATTTTGACTAATTTATAGTGTGAGTTAGGGGTCCAACTTCATTCTTTTGCATGTGGATATCCAGTAGTTTGAACCATTTGTTTGCACCATTTGTTTGAAAAGATTGTCTTTCCCCATTGAATGGTTCTGGCATTCTTGTCAAAAAGTCAATTAACCATAGAGTCATGGTTTATTTTTAATTTTTATTTATTGATATTAGAGAGAAAGAGGAAGGGAGGGGAGAGAGACAGACAGAGACAGAGAATTATCAATCTGTTGACTTACGCATTCATTGGTTGATTTGGGTTTTTTTTAAGGTTTTATTTCTTTATCTCCAGACAGAGGAGAAGGAAAGGAGAAAGAGAGGGAGAGAAACATCAGTGTGTGGTTGCCTCTCGCACACCCTCTACCGGAGACCTGGCCCACAACCCAGGCATGTGCTCTGACTAGGAACCGAACTGGTAACCATTTGGTTTGCAGACCCGTGTGCTCAATCCACTGAGCCACACAAGCCAGGGCCCATTGGTTGATTCTTGTATGTGTACCGCCCAGGGATTGAACTCACAACCTTCGTGTATATCGGGAGGACACCCTAACCAACTTAGTTGCCTAGCCAGGGCTGGGTTTGTTTCACTTTTTTTTTTTTAAAGATTTTATTTATTTATTTTTAGAGAGGGGAAGGGAAGGAGAAGGAGAGAGAGAGAAACGTCAATGTGTGGTTGCCTCTCATGTGGTCCCCACTGGGGACCTGGCCTGCAACCCAGGCACGTGCCCTGACTGGGAATCGAACCTGCAATGCTTTGGTTCGCAGCCCATGCTCAATCCACTGAGCTGTGCCAGCCAGGGCTCTTGTTTCACTTTTGACCTATTCCAGTGATTGTCAAACTTTTTCATCTCAGGGCACACATAAACTAATTACTAGAATTCTGTGGCACACCCAAAAATATATTTTTTGCCAATATGAAAAAAATAGGTATCATTTTATCTTTTTTATTGTATTTTTTCCATTACCATTTAGTCCCCTTATGCCTCCCTTCCCCCAGCAATCACCACACTGTTGTCCACATCCATGAGTCCTTTTCCCTTTCTGCTCAGTACCTCCACCCTCTCACCTCCCCTACCCCACTAGCTGTCATCCTGCTCTCCGTCTATGAGTCTGTCTCCATTTCCCTTGTTAGTTCAGTTGCTTATTAGATTCCACATATGAGTGAAATCATAGGGAACTTGTCTTTTTCTGAGTTAGCACAATGTTCTCTAGGTCCATCTATACTGTCGCAAAGTAAAATTTTCTTCTTTTTTACAGATGAATAGTATTCCATTGTGTTTAGGTATAAGTTTCATTCATTCACACTGAACTCTATTGTTGTGTTACTTGTTGTCATTTTTTCACTGGACAATCTAAGGGAAAAGGGGTCAGTGCCCCTGACTAAACAGGCAGGTATTGCGTATTTTAAACATTCCTGCAGCATGCTGGTTGAAAATCGCTGCTTTAGTCCTTCGGTCAACAGGCCTGTCTTTATGCCAGTACTACACAGTCTTAACTGCCTGATTTTGTGTGTCTCCACCCCCACCTTTCTCACTATCTAGACTGGAAGTACCAAGGGATCAGGACCTGCTCACTGCTGTGTTCCCAAAGCCTAGAAGAAGGCCTGGTGCTGAGTAGATGCTTGATAAATACTTGTGGATTGAGTGAATAAATTCTTGAATGAGTACAGTGCTGTTGGGGAGGAAGCCAGTTGATAGGGGAGGGTTGAAGGTACAGGACCAAGAGGTCACTGAGATCAAGTATGCATGAATGGGGTCATGGGGACATGGGCCAGAGGAGAGGAGCAAAGGAGAAACCCTTCATCCTCTGAGACAGTATAGGCCTCAGCTCTGTTTTAGGTGGGAAAGGAAGGAAAATGATCGAGGTCCCACCCAGGGCCTCTGTTTCCTTACAGAGGTAGGAACTGAAAGAGAAGGGAGGGGCAGCAGGCTCAAGGAAGCCAAGGACAGCTGAGTGATCGTAGGGCCCCAGTCCAGGGTTCACTCTAACTGGTGGGCACCTTCTGCTCGTGACTGGATCTCCTCTAAGGTTCTGTGGAGCCAAGGCTATCAGATGAAGGGTCAAAGGGTCAAGTGCTGGAGAGGGTACATGTAAGTCATGGTCAGGGAGCCCAGGCTGTCAGTGCAGGGCCCCTGACCACAGGCAACGCTCCCGAGCCCTCAGTGCCAGCCACCTCGGACACACACAGCGTAGCATACAGTGCTGGGGAGAGGTCAGGCAGGGCCACCTCCCACAGGTGACTTTTCAGGGCTGGAATGACCCTGTGGCAGCTCACCTGGACGACACAGCTGGCGTAGGGGAGTAAGCGCAAGCCATGAGGCCAGCTTGGGGGCAGAAACAAAGCCCAGCTAAATAAACGCACAGGCCTGCCCTCCTCAGTGAGCTTGGCTAGTATCTGAACTTGATGTTTACACATTTTTGTCTGCAGATTGGTAATATTCTTAAGCCTTCAGAAGGTCTTGAAAGATACCCCTAAAAGACATAAAGGAGATATAAAGGGGCAGAGTAGTTGAAGTAGCTGAACGCGGCTAAAAGAGGGAGAGGAAAATGTTGGGAAGTCATTAGGAGCAGACTATGAGGGGCTCGAGGCACAGGGTTCAGTCCCGCTGGCAGGGCCAGACACACTGACATGGCCCTGCAACTATGCAGAGAGTGAGAGCAGAAGCAGAGAGAACTGGGAGGGCCCTGAGCCTGTGAGGGAAGAGGAAGCTATGACTTGGACCAGGGAAGTGCCAGAGAAATGGGGGTAAAGCGTGGGCTAAGAAGGGTTTCAGAAGGTAGAACGGACGGGCCCTGGAGACTGGAGTGAATATGAGGGGTCCAGGTAGGCTCCAGATTTCCAGCTCAGGTGAGGGAGCCAGAGGGAGGGAGGCTTCAGCCAATGCGATGGGGGGACTGTGGCGTGCAGCTGAGACGGGAGTGGGGACTATGTTCACTTCATTTTTGTAAGATTTTATTGTGACATGTTTTAAACATACAGAAAAAAAAAGAAAATGTAACCAATACCACTGAGATTCAATATATGTTAACACTTTGCCATATTTGTTTAAGAGATCTTTTTTCTGAACCACTTCAAAGTGAATTACAGACATTGTGATAGTTCTTATCTAAATACTGAGCAAACTTCCCCAAAACATGAGGACAATCTCTTACGTAATCACAATACCACCCAGTAATACTACTACTCTAATGTTTAATGCTCTTTCCATATTCAAATTTTCCCAAAATGTCTTCAGGATTTCTTTCCTCTGATTCATAATCTCATCAAGGATCATACATGACATTGGTCCTTGTAGCTCTTCAGTGTCATTAGAAGGTTCCCACCTCATGTTTTCCATGGCTTTTGACTTTTGAAGCGACCAAGCCAGGCAGAAGGCCCCATGTTCTGCCATTGGCTGAGGGCTTCCTCATGGTGATGTTTAACCTGTTCTTCTGCCCCGGCCCGCATTTCCTGTAAACTGGACATGAAGTCAGAGTCTTTTGGGTTAACACTTTTGGCAAGAATGCTCTGAAGTAAGACAGATGCTGGTGTGCTGGCATGTTAGGTTTGGAGGGTCTGTAGGTCATCAGGGCTGACGTCACGTTAGCAGTTGAACTTACGCATATCTGTGGTTGGAAGACGTGGAGGAAGAATCAGGTGAGAGTGCCTCCAGAGTCATCACAGAGATGGGCCTCCAGCCAGGAATCTGTGGAGGAGAACCCCCAGGGCATTTCCAGAGGAGTCCCTCTGGACTCCTAAGTCCAGGACCAGTAAGACATGACCAGTAAGATCACTTGAGGCTCTGCCATGCCCCATCTCCCCCCCAAAATCCTGGATCCTTGCCCCAGAGAGTCAGTTGATGTGTCCAGAGTTGATAATAAGCCCACCAGAGAGACATGTAGTGACCTTGAATGATAGGGAAGCTCCCAAGTCAAAACTGGAAGTGCAGGGCTAGGATAGCCAATGGGAAGATGGAAGTGATTTCAGAAAGCCTAATGAGTCCTATTAATGAGCCTAAGGCAAAGGATGAGACCAGAAAGGAAGAGGTGGGGGTAGGGTGGGGCTCAAAGAGGTGGCACCTCCAGCTCTGCCGAGGAAGCCCTGGTGCAGTCAGGGGACCTAGGGCTATGTTGAGCCTTGGATCTCCAGGCTGGGCAGCGACTGAAGCTAAACCATAGAAGAGAGTGGCTTCTGTTGCCTTTAGCATCCTGAGCCTGTGGCAACAAGGGGTCAGAAACACCCTGAGAACATCCAATCACATGCTTCCCCTGTGCTGACACCAGCTCCTCACTGTGAATTAGGACACCTTGCAACACATGGTCCTGTCTGCAAGTCCAGGCTCATCATCTACCCTGTGCCCCTCCTTCTCCACCCTTCAGCCTCACCAGCCGCTTTTGGTTTCTAGATGCAGAAGCACTTGCCCTGTTATTGCTCCCCCTCTTCAGAGCTCTGTGTACCAACTGCCTGTGCTGCTGAGAGGCAGGCACACTGTGAAGCACCTGTGAAGTGACCAGCATAGACTTTCACCAAGACCAAGAGGCCTGGTTTGACCCCCCAGCCCTGATACTGATAGCTGTGTGACCTTAGGCAAGTTACAAAAACTCTCTGTGCTTATGTGTCCTCTCTATAAAGTGGGGTAGTTCAGAGTTAGTGTAACTCCAGGGGTGCACTGCTTAGGGTATTCTATTCAAGAATGAGACATGGTTGTTGTTAGACAGTTTCATTTACTTGCACAAAGTAAAGGACACAGGATTCACATTCAAAGCTCTGTCTCCCAGAAGGGTGGCTTAGTCACTGCTTAAATATACTGTTTGGTTAACGACATGTTGATTTCTTCTTTGCAGCTGGCTGCACTTATCAGGTTGGTTCCCTCAAGCTTATCTGGTTACAGCTGTTTCTGCAAAATACATTTTAACATTCAGCAAGGACAGCATTTAGTAAGAACCACCCAGACCTCGAGGCCCTTGTCCTACCTAACATTAATATGAGCTTCAGCCCCGGCCAGGTGGCTCCATTGGTTGGAGCATCCTCCTGTTACACCAAGGTTGCAGGTTCGATCTTGATCAGGGCACAAGAATCAACCAATCAATGCACAAATAAGTGGAAAAACAAATTGATGTTTCACTCTCTCACTCCCTAAAAACAAAAAATTAAAAGTTATGTATATGAGCATCAGAAAGTGCCTGGCACCTGGTAAGTCCTGTAATCTTTCTGGTCGCGATCATTGTTCTCTTAAGGCTCCAGGGAGTTCAAGATCTGCCTGAGCTCACAGAGCAGGTACGTGACAGCCGTCCAAGGTGTTTCTCCAGTTCGCCCCCTGTGGCATCACACTTGTGGATCGTAGCACAGAAACCCGCCTAACTGCAGAGGTTTTCTGTGCTGTAAATCCCATGATTTTTATATACTCTGCCCTACTACTGTTTCTGTAGGTTAAATCGACCCTTAGCAGACCAAGTGAAGCTATTGTGCCGTTGGAAGACTAAAAAGGCACACGGGCAGATCCCTGTTGACAAGCAGTTTACGATCTAGTAAGAGACTAGGAAGAAAAAGCAGCCTTAACACCAGGCCCTGCGTGATGATTGTGAGCTCCTAAAGGGCAGGAAACTCAACAACCATAAAAAAATACAACCCATGGGGGTTTTTTTTTGGGGGGGCGGTACTCAACCATGTACAATGGTAGGTATTTAGCAGTCTCATTTTACAGCGCAGGAACCTAAGTCTCAACAATGTTAAACACCTGTCGTTGGTCACTTAATGTGTGAGTGACTTGAACTTGGTTCTGTCTTCTGCCAAATCACCATTTTGAGCCCGACGTGACAAAAGGGACTGGGATGGACACAACAGGGATGAACTGCACGAGCCGGCTGGAGAGAAGAGGGAGATTTGGCAAAAGGATACAGGGTCGTGGCCAGTCGGGTCTGCGGACTCAGGCAAGATCGCAGGACAGGAGCCCGGGTGTCCGCACGTGGCCCCGCGGCAGCCCCACCGCAGCTCCAGCTTCCGCTCACAGAGCGCTTAAAGCAGTCCTGGGAGAGCGCCTCTGATTGGCCGGCTCGGTCAGGTGGCCCCCGCAGGCCAATCAGCGGCGTCAGTCCTGGGGCCGCTGGCGCTGCGGATTTGGGGACTTGGAGCGGGAGGGAAAAAGTGAGGCGTGTGCGCTGAGCCCAGCGGAGCAAAGGCCGCCAATGCCTAGTAATGTCCGGCGAGCCCCAGATCCAGCTAGCGACCCCACTGACCCTTAAGGCCTATTTATCTGATTTCGCCTCCGGCCCTGTTCCACGGCTCAGACAGAAGAGAGGGAAAAGGCCTGGGCTGGCCAACCCCCATGTGGGCTTTGGGTCCCGCCCTAATGCCGCCTCGCCTTTTGTGCATCTTTTTCCTCTTGCCCTGCTGGAGCTCCAACCCTTCTGTCTTCTTGCTCCAGGCCAGCAGTCCACACACGATGTAGTTTTCTCTTTCCTTTTAAGAAAAAACTCTCAGGCTGGACCAGTGCAGCCCAGGTGGTTGGGTGTCGCCCCCTGGTCTGGGCACAGGTCTGAGTTTGTGTTCTGTCCCCGGTGGGGCCTGGTGGAGAAACCCATGGATGTTTCTCTCCCTTTCTTCCTCCCTTCCCTGCTCTCTAAAAGTAAATAAATAAAATTTAGAAAGAGAAAAGAAAGGAAATTTACTTGAAAAAGAGAAATCTCAATGCCCCTCCAGCCAGGCTCTGCCGTGCTCTCCCCTTTACTTCCCTTGGGCTTCCTTCCTCACCCCACCCCTTTGGCTTCACTCACAATGCAAAAGCTGCATAAGTGAGCTAAACTTAAGAGGAAAAAAAAGCCAAAGTGAAAGTCTTCCTTGTCCTGTCTAATATTCCACACCCAGGGCAGACTAATTGCCAGCTCGGCAAAGGCAGCACTTGCCAACTGCTGGAGGCAGGAGAGAGAACTATGAACTGCAGTCCTAGGGCAGGCAGCCAGACTGGGAGATAACACAGATCAAGGTTCGAGTCTTGGTTGGATGATCTTCAGGGCAGTATTGGACTTCTCTGAGTTCTCATTTCCACCTGGAAGTTGGAAATATAAACAGACTGTCTCACGGAGCTGACGCAAGGATTCTCCCTATGGTTTTTGGAGGTACTGGGGAGGTACTGTTTTGGCTGAAAGACTTGGAGGAGAAAGAGGACTTTTGTGGTGCACTATCGCCACCGTGTGACTAGCTGGGGAATTACATAGGGAAGGTTCTCGGGCCTTGGGAGGGCTACCTGGACTCGCATTCTCTGAAGATTGGGAAGGTGCTGCCTGTGCCCACTTCGCTACTGCTCTCTAGGCTCGCTCGGACCCTCCGGGCCAGTGCTGGCACCAGTGAAGGAGAAAGTATCCCACCCCTGGGTTTAGGGCAGTTGTTGTGCCTTCTCTAACTCCAGAAGTTTCGGTTTTGGTGGCTCTTCAGCATTGCAATCAAGGCCCTTCAGAGCCGGAACTCAGGGTGACTTAGCTCTGACCTGCCCCAAGAGTCAGTTTCCGCCTTTTCCTCCCTCCCCAGCCTTCCTGGATCTCCCTTTGTCCTCCTCCTGACTCAGGAGCCCGAAGCACATGTCCCCATTTAGCATGTAAAGTTCCTGGGACAGTTTTCACATGAAGGGCAACCATTTATTGAGCGCCTGTTGTGTGCCTGGTACGGCACTGGACTCCTTGTGGGCATTTATTCTGTACACTCTGCACAAACCGCAGAGAGCACGAGATCGCTCCCATTTTGTAGAAGAGGATGCTGAGGCAGTGAAAGGTAGTGTGACTCATCCAAAGTCCCATGGCCATCAAGTGACAGAACCCTGTCTGAAACTGCAAGGCCACCTAGTATGGTGGATGAGGCAGACAGACTAAGGTTCACATCCCATCTCTGCCACTCACTACTGACTTCAAAGTTTTGAACCTAAGTGTTCTGTCCTCTTTAAAATGAAGTGGCAGGTCCCACTGGCCCAAGTGCTGTCTGCAAGGGGCAGGCAGCATTTGGGGACTAACACCTGGGGATGGAGAAGCTGAAAGGGTGTTGCAGCCAGCAGTCAGAGCTGGCATGGAGCGTGATGGAGGAAGCTGAGGTCCCCTCAGGGAGGCTAGAGCGCTAGCTCAGGACCCAGCCAGCAAGAGTAGGCTCAGGGGTCCAAGCCCCCATCACCAGTCACCTGTGTAACCCTTGACTGTCCTTCCGAAGCCCACCCAGCCTCTCCAGCACCTTTGTCACTCGGCAACCTCGGATGGGCCTTTCCTAACACACATCTAATCATGTCCTTTGCTGCAGGAAACTTTGTTGCTTGCAGGGGACTCAACCCTCCGGAGAGCCATGTGGGTCTGTTGGCTGTAGCCCTGACAGTTCCGTCAATCTCTGTGGTCTCTGGTCCCCTTCCATCTCCTTGGAGGTATCTCAGGCCTTTGCTCATGTTGTTCCTATGGCATGGAACTCTCCTCTCTCCCTTCTTCACCTAGTTAATGCTGAGGTGCTAGAAGGTCTCTTCATGAGGGAATGGGCAGTTTGAGACCCATCAGAGGAGTAGGAATTCGGGAAACCAGTAGGGAGTGGGAGACTATTCCAGGAAGACACAATGACCTGTGCAGAGGGCTGGGAGTGCCTGTGTCGGAGGGAGGGAGGTGAAGGGAGGGACTGAAGCTAATGAGAATGAGGCGTGTCTAAGGATAGGGTCAATCCTTGTGAGCTGGGAGGGTTTTGGGCAGGTGTCATTACAGTAGTTTTGCCCATCATCGATTCTGCTGGGTAGGGTGGAGGAGGCCTTATCAGCATCACCGAACAGCCCTCTGGGACTGGCTCGATCACCACCAGCAGCGGAAGGCATATCTTCACAGGATGCCCACCTAAAACCTCTACGGTACAGCTCAAGGCCCCCCAGCCCCACCTCACACAGGGCTGAAGTGGGATGCTCTACTCCTTGTGGCTGCCACGAGGTGGCACCATCACCCCAGCGTGTCCTCTCCACTCTGCTCCCTGTGCTGGAGATCCTGTCCAGGGAAGAGACTGGAGAGGAAAGAAGAGATGGGTGTGACCTGAAGAGGAGGAGGCCAAGGGACAGGGCTGGAGGTGGTTTGGATGCCAGGTACAAGGATGGGGGGTTAGGGTGGTGCTGGCTCCTTGTGTTTTTTTTTTTTTTTTTTTTTTTTTTTTTTTTCTGCAAAAAGCTTTGTAGTTTCTGTTTGCTGCAATGCATGGGATAGGGCTCCAGGTGGTTAAAGGGATGCTTAATGCCTAGTGGCTTCAGGGAGAGGCTCAGGCAAAAGCTAGATACCAGGGAAATGCAGAGGGGCCCCTCAAAGGTCTCTGAGCTACAAAGGCTCCTGGTTGTGCTTGAGAGCTGGCCTTTCGAAGACACTCCCCCAGCCTGTCGGTGTTAGTCAGGTGGTCTCCCATCTTCTTGATGAGTTCCACCCACTCATCAAGGACGTGGTTCTCCAGGAAGTCACAGAAGAGGGTCTGTGCGGTGGAACCCAAGGCACACAGATCCAAGAGGCCCTGGTGCAGGTTCTTCTCCAAGGCCAGGGCGGCTTCCACGGCATCCTGAGTTTTACCCCACTCATCTTGGGAAGGCTTCAGCACATCCTGGAAGAGGGTGCGGCCACCACGCTGGTTTTGCAGCTTTAAGAGACCTTTGGTGCTGTCTCGCTTCTTCTAGGTCTACTGTCAGAAGAGGTGGTCCATGCCCTGCAGAGCCACATCATCACAGTGGAATTAGAAACCCAGAGGGAGACGTCGGTGTAGGAGGCCCGCAGATGCAGGGTGGTCAGGTGGTGGATAGGGTCTCCACCTCAGTGAATAATTCTGACGAATTTGGGAGTGCATGAGTTCGGCAATGAGGAGCTAAGGTCAAAAACTGGTGCTGGCTGCTCTCGGAGGCTGGGGGCAGCTGAGGAGGTTCTGGAGGTAGTGACTGGAGGAGAGGTTGGAGGGGGGTCGGAGGCTGGAAGAAGGGACACTTGGGTATCTGTTCCATCCAAACACTGTTGAATCAAGAGACAGACCCCAGGACCACCGAGGGTACTTCTGGCTGTGTTTTTTCAGGGTCAAGCAGAGCACATCTGTCTGACTTAAATCTTTGCCATTACCTGCCCTGCCCACATCCACGCACCATCCCTCTGGTCCCTGAAACACTCCTGTGGGCTCCCCCTGGTCACCCAAGTCTTGGCTCTTTCTCACTTGCAAGCTCTTGACCACCTTCCCCTCCGTCCCACCACCATTACTGTGAGTGCCTCCCCAGGCCCCAGCTCTGTGTCTGACCTGACACTGCAGCAGTGCCCCTGCCCACCCCCCACATCTGCACCAGCAGCCTCTGCTCTCTGGTCTCCCCTCTCCCCTGGGGATGAAATTCTACAGCCTGTGAGGCTCGATGCCCCGTGGCCTCATCTGGCACCATGGTCTCTCTTATGCTGTGTGTGCACTGTCCACGAAGCCAGGTGGGAGTCCCCAGATTCTCTCCACTCCTGCGTGCCTCCAGACATTTGCACAATTTGTTCCCTCTGCCTGGAATGCTTTTCCTCCCACTCATCACAAGGCCAAGTGCTCCCTCCTTCAACTCATGTATCACTGCCTCATGGAAGCTTCCCTGAGCCAGAGCAGGTTCATTCCCACTGCAGGCACTCACGGCTGTAGCCATGTGGCCTTCAGGGCCTATGTTTGAGGCTAGTCAGCACTTCCCTGGGCACTTCACGTCTCTCTCCCCCTCGAGGTTTGAGACTCCTTAGGGCAGGGCCTGTCTTCATCACAGGGTAGGTTAGTGACTAGATGGCACCGGCCTGCAGCAGGTGCTCCATAAATGTCTGCTGACTAGCCATGCTCTGGCCCCCAGCACTCACACGTGCACACACCTTATTCTCTCTGCTCAGCTCTCCATTCTTCCTCAGCATGGGCGCCCCGGGCACCCTGGGCACCCTTCCGGGAGGCACTGCAGGCCCCTCCCCTGGGCCCCTGCTGCTCCTGGCCCTCCTTCCTGTGTCCGCTTTTCACTTCCCTTTGGTCCTCGCTGCCCACTCCTGCCACCCTGGCCCCCAGGCAGTCTCGTTGATGGTCTCGTGCCCGTCCTATGAGCTACGTTTTCTGTCATCTTTCCTTTCGTGCAGATGGCTTTCTGCTTTAGAGCTCATTCCATTTCTTACCTTCCCACTCAGCGCTTGCAGCCTGAGGTCCCTCGTGTAGCCATGCTGTGCGTCCATTGGGCCCGCACTTGTAACCCCTCCGCCTCCCAGTAGACTCCTGATTGCTCCCAACCCCTCTCCCAGCTTTCCCTGACTGGTCCTATGAGAGGGTGTGAGGGTGGGCTCTGTATTCAATGAGCCAAAAGCTCCCAGCCGGCCCTGAGAGGCTGGCCAGCAGGCCAGACAGGCCTCCCGTGGCCCAGTGGGTCCTGGTGTTCGTTCTCCAGCTTTCTAACCTTCGCCCGTCTGATTAAGTGCAAAGTGAGAGCATCTCTTGCACTGTTTTTGCGTTACAGGATCTCCTCACATGCTTGGTAAACTCTAGGTTTCCTCAGCAGTCAGTCACTTATCATGCTCTCTCTGTACAGTCTGGAGGTGTCTGTCTTTTTCTTGTGGATTCGCCGGCCTGCCATAGATATAGGTCTCTCGTGCCCCGTGCTGTCCTTGACACAGTGTGAGGAGTGCTGTTTACAAGCGAACCCCTGAGGCTAGAGGCACTTAGGGCGGTGACAGTCCTGAGCCCTCTCTGGGGTCCCAGCTCCACACTATAGCTGGGCCCAGCTCAGCGGAAGTGAGGGGCTGACCGTCTCTCTGTGGGCACTGTGGGGTTCACTACATGCAGAGGAGTGTGTTTGGGGGCGCTGTGCCAGTTCCTAAAGGGTTTGGGGGGCCTCTTTGAGATCAGCTCGCTGGTCTGGGATTTGAATTTTCAATTTGGGAAATTCATTCCACATGCATTCATTCCGTGAACACCAGGGGAGCACCTTCAGGGTACATCTGTGGATGGGACAAGCCCTTGACCTCTCAGAGCTCCCCTTCCAGGGAGGTGGCAGCCGGTAAGTGGTGAACAAATAAGGTAATGACAGGATAAAACAAACAAGGGGCTGAAATATGGAATAGCAGAAGGAGGACTTTACCCGGGGTGGTCAGGAGAGGCCACTTTGAGGAGGTGACCTTTGTTCTAGGTATTTTTGCCATAAGCACCTTTGCTGTAAACATCTTTGCCACACACGTTTTTGCAGTACAACTAATAGACCATAAAGCAATCCTGCTGTAAAAGACAAAATAATGAAAAAAAAGAGACATTAAAAAGGACATAATGAAATATGAAAAATTCATCACAAAATTGAGAAGACTTTATACAAAAAATGAAAATACACTGTCTTTGAAGTTGTTCATTAATGGTATTATATATATTTATTTTTGTTTTTATTTTTATTTTTTGCTTGTTGATTCGTCTCCTGGTTCAGAACGGCACTTTTTCTTCTTTGCTACAGTTCCATCCTTCATTAAGCGAGGTGTCAGCTTCCAGCTAAAGAATCGATCATCAGCACTCTCTGAAGGCCAGTGCGCATCAGTAGCCGCCCTTCTGTTTGCCGTGGGGGGTTGTGTGTTTAGGGTGGGAGGGGTGACCTGCTTACCTAAGGATTTGCAAACTGACATGGTGTCGCTGTCGCAGAGCGTGCACTCTGGCTTGCCCTGAGCTGTGCGGTCGGCTTCATTCTCAGTCCCTGTCCTTCACTGTTTAAGACCTCCAAGCCAGCTCCTCCCTGTGTAGACATCATGGCTAAGATCTGTGTAGTATGAAAGTAGGAGTGATGGCGAGAACTTTGTGTAGGGAGAATGAAACTGAACTGACAACCAGATTCAACACATCATCTGCGGCATGTAAACCACACTGTCACCAGTCCTTGAGGCCGATTAGCTGCAGGCTGCAAATGATTGTGGCGAAGTGCCTGCCGCCAAGATGTTCACAGCGAAAGTGCTCAGGGCAAGAGCACTGGACGCGGGTCTGTCCCCAGGCAGCAGAACCAGGGGACTAGGGTTCCAGGCAGGCAGGGGCCTGCATGTGCTAATGCCCTGATGTCTGCCTGAGCTTGGGGTGGTGGAAAAACAGCAAGGTCCCTGGGCTGGAGACTCAGTGGGGGAGGGGTGTGCGGGGAGTTTTGGGAGTGGGCAGGGGACAGCCCAGGCTGTGACCAGTGGCCTGGCTTCCAATCTGGGTCAGTGTGTGAAGCGGGCAGAAGGATAGTGTGGCTGTGGCTGCAGTTGGGGGGGGGTAGGGGTGGTGGTGGTCGGCCTTAGCGGCTCCGAAGATGGTTCTAGCCTGTGGTTTCAGGGCCAGGAAACTTTGGAAACTGGTGTGTACTGAGAGGGAATATTTTTCTTTTTTTTTAGATAAAATGTTTTTATAGTTTTCTTTTTTAATTTAATATTTATTTATTTATTTATTTATTTTCCACTACCATTTAGTCCCCTCCACCTCCACCCCCAGAATATTTTCTTCTGTGGTATATTTTCCTGGAAAAAAAATTCAGTATTTGTAAATAAGTAAGGCATGTACCAGGTACAAAAATCAAAAGAAACAAAAACCCCCTCCCTTTCTGACCGCAGCCACCCAGTTCTCCCCAAAAGCAACGATTGTGACCACCTGCCCACTCTTTTTTTTTTTTTTTAAAGATTTTTATTTTACTTATCTTCAGAGGGGAAGGGAAGGAGAGAGGGAGAGAAACATCAATGCATGGTTGCCTCCTGTGCATTCCCCGCTGGGAACTGGCCCGCAACCCAGGCATGTGCCCTGACTGGGAATCGAACCAGTGACCCTTTGGTTCACAGGCAGGCATTCAATCCACTGAGCCACACCAGCCAGGGCTATTTATTGATTTTAGAGAAAAACATCCATTTGTTGTTCCACGCATTGATGCACTCATTGGCTGATTCTTGTCTGTGCCCTGACCGGAGATGGAATCCACAACCTTGGTGTATCGGGATGATGCTGTAACAAACTGGCCAGAGCTATATACACAGATCTGTTTTTGTTTTAATTTTTTTAAATTTACTTTTTAGAGAGAGGAGAGGGGAGGAAGAAAGAGAGGAAGAGAAACATCGGTGTGAGAAACATGGATTGGTTGCCTCTTGTGTGCACCCCAGCTGGGTACTGAACCTACAACCCAGGCACCTGCCCTGACTCGGAATTAAACTGGTGACCTTTCACTTTGTCGGAAGACACCCAGCCAACTGAGCCACACTGGTCAGGGTAATATACACAGCTATTTAAATGAATATTTAGCCCTGGCTGGTGTGGCTCAGTGGATTGAGTGCTGGCCTGCAGACAAAAAAATTGCTGGTTCAATTCCCTATCAGGTCACATGCCTGGGTCGCAGGCCAGTTCCCTAGTTGGGGGTGTGCAAGAGGCAACCAATAGATTTTCTCTCACACATGGATGTTTCTCTCTCCCTTTCTCCCTTTTTTCCCTCTCTCTAAAAATAACTAAATAAAATTTTTTAAAAATTAATTAATATATGAATTAATTACAATAATTAGTTCCGCAGTTGCATGAGGCACATTTCAAGTGCTCACTTGCCACATGTGGCAGGTGGCTACTGTTTTAGACATCAGAGCTAGAGAACATGTCCATCATCAGAGACTCTACTGGACACTTCCTGGACAGTGCTGCTCCAGAGAATTCCAGGCCAGCCATTATTTAGGAAGGAGACAAGCTCGGCCGTGTCGGTAAAGCCCTTGGCACATGCCGTGGGTCCCCCACAATAGTAACAATCTCTGCTCCCCTCGGATCCGAGAGCTGCCTCTTTGGGAAGGTTCTGTGCTGTCCAGTGTGCATCTCCATGTTTCAGCCCTGCCAGCTATCCCTCCGGTTTCCTAGGGGCCTCCGCTGTGGAAGGAAAGAGAGCCTCATCGTTGCCCTCACCAGGTCATGTGGTCATTTGACTTAGGGCAGCCCGCTCTGTGCTGAATGAGCCTGCGCTCTTAGAGATGGCACCCAAGAGGCCCTGCCCTGGGTGGGACAGAGACATACATGGTCCTTCCGGTCACGCATGGAGGTAGAAAGCCTACACCAGGCCTCGAGGTCAGTCCGGCCTTCCTGGAGGGGTGAGCACTGAGCTGAGACCTGGAGGTGCAGGTGTGGCCAGGGGAGCCGTCAGGAGCCCTAGTCATGTCCCGAGGGTCAGCTGGTGAGATCAGTCGGGCCAGGACAGGCTGGGCCCAAACGACCAGCGCAAGCCCTTGCGCCTGGCACTGGGGGGCCGGAAGGGGCTGGGGCGTGCAGTGGGAGCAGTCACCGGGTGGGAGAGGATGTGGGGGACGGCCGGGTGAGTTCAGCTGTTGCTGATTTCATGCCTCCTCCTCAGCCACTTCTTGGGGACAGGCCCCAGTCGTGGGGCCCAGGTGCCAGAGAAGGTCAGATTTCGGCAGCAAGAGAATAAAAGGAGATTTCCTCCGGAGGGGAGCCCTCTCCCTCTGAGAGCACTGCAGCTGCCTCCCTCCGGGATTAGGCTAAATCCTACAGCAGGTGGAGGGCTAGGAGGGGCCTGAGTTTGGGTCGAAGTGTGGGAAGGGGCAGGCAGTGCAGTGGGTGTGCGCACCTGAGTGTGTGCACCTGAGTGTGCCTGTACCTGGGAATGGGTCTCCTTTGTCCCTCCGTTCAGCACTTTACTGCCCCTCGGGTCTGCCAGGTGTGGCCCTGGTGGGGGCTTGGGGGACAACCACAGTAGCTGCTGAAGTAGGTCAAGGGCTCTGAAGCTGTGGGAAGGACTCAGGCAGTTTCCCTTGGGGAACCCGGGAGAGGGGCTGGGGGCTGCTTCGCTGAAAATCTTCTCTTGCCATTGGAGTTTTTGTTGAGCTGTTTCAGCCTCGTACACATAATGCCCCTCTGTAAAAATCCCGGTTCCCGAAATGTGGCCCCCAGACCAGCAGCTGTGCTCCTGGGGAACATGTTAGAAATTCACGTTTCCAGGCTGTGCCCCGAACCTACCCAGTGTGAGACACTCTGAGACGGGACCCGCAGCCCAGGGTCTCCAGGTGGTCCAGGAACATGCTGAGGGTCCAGGACTCATTGGAAACCCACCCAAGCAGTTCTGGTTTTCTGAGCCCCTCCCACAGGGTCTCAGTATGACAGGGTGGGGGGCACCTGGGAGGCCCGGGGAGGCTGCCTGAGAAGTGAGGTTTGAGTGACATGTAAAAGGTGAAGAGAGCTTGACCAGCTGAGGGGGAGGTGTGCTCTCCAGGAAAGAGAAGCTAGAGTGAGGGCCCTGAGGTGTCGGGGACCGAAGGCCAGGGGTTGGAGCCCCACAAGCTGGGCCTGGCACCCCTGTTCGTGGTCTCCACTGGCAGAGGTTCCTGCTTCTGCGAACCCAGAGCCTCCCCTGCCCTTGGAAAGGCCAGGCCACTCGAGCTCTGCAGTGGGACAGGTGCCTGGTCACCGGCACTCTTCCTCCTTCCGAGGCCCGTTGTCCTTAACTGAGCACCAGGACAAGAAGGCCTTTCTGTGACGGCTGCCTGGAGGAGGAAGCAAGATCCTGGCAGCCTGGTCCTGTGCCCTTCCCTCCCGTGCCCAGTTGTTGGTGGAGCACTTAAACCCTATCCAGGTGTGGCAGCGTGCCTGTGTCAGGCTCCGAGGGCGAATTCGGTCATAGCAGCCTCCCCCACACTGGGGACCACCCAACCCTCCTCCCAGCAGCCTCCCGTCCCTGGGCTTTGGCTGTCGGTTGGTTGCTCCTGCCGGAGCCCTGACTGATATACTCAGCCAGCAAGTGGCAGAGTCCAGAGGTGACCAATGCTTTTCCTATAGCCTCCTGAGCCTCATGTCACAGGCCAGGAAGCCACTCAGAAAGCAGGCTGACCAGGGGTCTGGGCTCTGCCGCGTGCCCAGAGCAGGCTGAGGGGAGGGGAGGTGGGGCAGCCCAGCTTGCACGGGAATTAGAGCATCTGTCTCACTCTTACATGTGACATCAGGAATGTGGAAGGGCCCCAGCTAGCGTGTGCCTGCCAGGGAGGCGGGCAGGGAGGGGTGCAGGGTGGGCAGCTGAGCCCCTCCTGGCTCCTGGGACCTGCGAGGCAGCAGCTGCCCCTGTCACTCTGAGTGGCCTGGCTCTGGTCTCCCACATGTGCAGCAGCGTGGGCCTGTGACATCCCTGTGTCCCCACCATTAAATGGGAAGAGCAATCATCATCTGGTGAGGCTGTGGTGAAGGAGAGCTGTGGGTTCATGGTGGGGAAGTAGAAATAGGGCTCTCGTCCCTCACCCCCTGTCCTCACACACTACCCCAGATGGTCCCATCCTTTTGGGGTGGGCTGGCAGAGACCTGCCTCACCTGTGATTGGCTGGGTCGATGAAGGATGTAGTCAAGGAGAGACTCCAGTTCGGGGGTGGAGCTCAGTCCGAAAGTTTAGGGGCTCTAGGGAGCCAGTGTGGGTCCTTGAGTGCAGGAGGTTCAGAAGCCAAGAGTCACTTTAGGCAGCTGCCTCTGGAGCCACCTGCAGGGAAATGAGTGAAGGGGACCTCGGGCTGGAGGGGGGACTCTGGCCACTGCTGCCAGCTCTCAGTGAGACACTGAGTGTGACCCGCCTGAACTCTGCATGGCGTCCCCAAGTGTGTGCTTGTGCATGTCTCTTCCCACCCTCAGCTCGACCCAGGGACGCAGGCTGGGCTGGGGCTCCCACGCATGCTGGTGAAGGCAGTGACCGGCAGAGGAGTGACAGCCCTGGTCTTGAGGCCCTGGGAGTGTCAGGCTTCGAACATCCTGGCTCCAAGTCTGTTGTTCTTTCCACCTCCTGGAGAAGGTTCCTGGGGGGAAAAGAGGTGGTTGGGGATGACTCCCTGGTTTGGGGCCTGTGCCCTCTCTGAGATGGGAGACTCTGGGAGAGGTGGTTTTAGGGGGAAGATGAGTGGTTCAGTATGGGGCACGGTGAGTCAGAGGCGTGGCTGGGGCATGGGGAGACCCAGAAGAGGCATGAAGCAGGGCCAGCAGGTGCTGCGGTCTTCCAGGGGGCCCCAGCCCAGATTCTTAGAGCCTCTCCCTCTGGCCCTGCGTGTGTTTTCAGCCCTGTGGGAGGCCATGGAGGTGATCATGTGATGTCCACAGAGGGTCTGTCCTGGTTGGGAAGTGCCCCCACGCCAGGGGGACAGGGCAGGAGAGCAGGCACTGGGTCAGGCACCCACACCCCACGGTTCAGGGGCTGGAGAGCAGCAGTAACTCCTGGGATGGAGCCCACGAAGGTTCTGGGCTCAGAGGCCAGGGAAGCTGATCTTTTTTACCCCCCTCCCCCAGAGGGCGTCTGAGAACAGGGCCATAAGGGCTCCCTAGGGGGGGACCAGGCGGGCAGGGACAGCTGTGGCGCAGCCGGGAGGGCGGCAACCAGCTGCTGCTGGGGAGACTGGCCAGGGCAGGCGGGGCGGAGTGGCCTCCACAGGCCCCCAGCCCTGGCGGCAGGGCGTGGGAGCAGGCGCAGACTTGAAGCCGGGTTTCAGGCTTTCATGCTGTGTTAACTGTCAGCTTGGTTAATGCTGAGCAGGTGGGGGAGGGGTGCTACCAGCTCCCTTGGCAACAGCCCCAGGTCACATGTGTGCACAGGGGTTCATCCTGCCCGGTGGACGGTGCTGTGTGGACTCCTCTGCCCCCCAGTGCTCATTTGCACCATCGCGTACATGAGATGGTGCTGGCAAGAGACAGAGGTGCCCTTGGGCCCCTTGGTCCACCCTGAGGCAGCTGGAGGTGGGTCAGTCGCCTAGGTAGAACTTCCAGCTTGGGGGTTCCTCCACCCTGTTCCCCCTCCATCCTATGCAAAGAAGATACCAGACACATGGACATTTATTTCAAAAAATAATTTATAAAGGCCATTTGCTTCTGTTTGAGGCAGGCTTCCCACTTCAGCTAGAGCACAGGGGCTGATTCGCCCTCCACCAAGACGCTGGGGCAAGCAGCAAAGGGGTGGGCGCTAGGGGAGGGTTCAGAGGCCCAAGAGCTCTCTGGGTGTAGGGAGCAGGGAGGTTTGGGGTGGCCCTTCAACCAGGTCCACTGACCCCTGGAACAGGGACCACGCACCAAGGCCCAGGAAGCAGAGCTCTGCATCCAGTACATTAGAACGCCGAGGGGCCCTTGAGACTGGGCTTGGAATCTGGGTTGGGAGCCCCAGGCCAGAGCTGGAAGCCTCCACCAGGGACCCAGGAACCAAGGACAGACCTCCCCAAAGCTGAAGCAGAGATCTGGGAAGGTACCCTGCAGTCGGAGGGGGACTGTCAAGGTCAAGCACCACGGGGTTTCAACAGAGCCAGGTGGCCCAAGGCTGCTGGCTGTCCTGCCCACTCAGGTCTGCACCCCAGGGAAGGGGCAGGAGCTGGGCCCCAGGGGCAGGGGGTCGTGGCTGAAGACAGAGTCACTGGAAGAGCAGGTGCTGCTGGCGTCCCCACCAGCAGGGGCGTAGGGTCCAAAGGTCAGGCGGAGGTCCAGGTACTGTGGGGAACAGTGCTGGTCAGCCTGGATAGCTCAGAGGAAGCCCACAGGGCAGCGGGCAGGAGGAGGTTCCAGGACAGGGGAGGAGCCGTACCTCCTCGGAGACGGCCAGCAGGACCTTGTCCAGAGCCTCCACCAGCTGCTTGAAAGTGGGTCGCTGAGAGGGCGCCGCGTGCCAGCACTCCCGCATCAGCCCGTACCTGGGGGTGCGGGGGCGGGGGGGGGGGCAGAGTCTGAGGGACCCGCAGCCCCTGGGGTGGGGGAGGGGCCTCCTGAGAGGAGGGGCCGAGGCCCCCTCAGAGTAGAGGGTGAGGACTGGATAGTGTGGGGGAGGCAGGGGCGGGGCCTCACAGCTCTGGAGGGCAGTTCGGGGGCCGGTCCATTCGGTGCCCCTCCCGCAGCAGCGAGAACAGCTCCTCCACAGGGATGCCGGGGTACGGGGATCCCCCGAGGGTGAAGATCTCCCACAGCAGGATTCCAAATGACCACCTGGAGGCAGGACCAGGGCTCAGCAGGGCTCAGCTTCGCTGCCTGCTCCTGGGGCTGGGATGAGGGTCCCTGTGGGCATGACCCACCAAGAAGGGTGGGGATCGGGGCTTTTCTTGGGGGGGGTCTGGTTCCACTCAGGTCCCAGGGCTATGTGACCTCTTCTGTGGGACAGGACAATGATCCTGGCCAGCGCTGCCCTCCCTCGCCCCCCCCAGGACTCACACGTCGCTCTGGTGTGTGTAGACCCGGTCAAACAGGGCCTCTGGTGCCATCCACTTGACAGGCAGACGGCCCTGCGGGGGTGGGCGGGGCGTTGGTGCCAGTCCCATAGGTCCCACCTGCCCCCCTCCCCTGGCCCAGCCCCGCCTAGCCCCCCTCACGTTGCTGGTTTTCTTGTAGTAGTCAATGTGGTGGACGCCTCGGGCCAGTCCAAAGTCAGCGATCTTCATCACATTGTCCTCTGTCACCAGCACGTTGCGGGCAGCCAGGTCCCGGTGGATACACTGGGGACAGGGCAGGGGGCATCACCCATGTGACAGTCGGGGAAGTCAGCGTTTGGAGAGGGGACCTGGACAGTCCAACTTCAGGGCCCTCCCCTGCCCCACCCATGGGCCTGGGAGCGTGTGAGGGCACAGCGGGGCCTGTGTTGTCAGCTCCATACAGAAGGACTCTGGACAATGAAAAACAGGAGCGAGGGAGGAGGGGAGACACCGAAAGGTGTGGAGATGGAGCACTCTCCAGTGGCCTGGAGAGCTGCCTATAGCCCACACCTTCCGAGACTCCAGGTACTGCATGCCTCGAGCCACCTGGTACGCGCAGGAGACCAGGGCGGGGAAGGACAGTGGCCCCTCACTGCTCCGAGGCCCATCGGGGCTGAGGTCCGCGCCAGAGGGGCGCCGGGCCCGCAGAAACTCCCTCAGGTTGCCCTTTGCGGCACACTCCACGATCACGTACAGGGGCCCTGTGAAGCGGAGGGAGATGGGGCGGGGTGGGGGCTGCCAAGGCTGCGCTCTGCACTCTAGCCGCCCCCACCCTGAGCCCACCTTGCCCCACCTTCTTGGGTGCAAACACCCAACAGGTTGATAATATTTTTGTGTCGACCGATCAGCTTCATCACCTCCATCTCAGAGACCAGGTCTGCCAAGTCCTTGTCAGAGGCGTTGTCTGCAAGGGGGACAGCCAGGGTGACCACCAAGGCAAGCAGTGTGGCAGGAGCAGAGTCAGGAAGGTCTGGGCCTGAGTTCCCACTGGGCTGTGTGGCCTGGAGTCGCCTAGCCTCTCTAAATCTCGGGGTCCTCTTGTATGAAATGGGACAACAGCTCATGCCCCATGTCTGACAGCGCTTGCAAGGATTCAACGAGATCAAGGACCTGGAAGCATTCATTAGCTTGCCAGCGAGAGGGGCCCGGAAACAGGAGAGGGGAAGAGTTCTGAGCGGGAAGGAAGCAAGTCTGCAGGGCTTGGCATCAGTCCCTGAACAGGGTGAGAGCTTCTGGGGGCGGAAGGCAGGCTGGCGCCCTGAGGTCTGTCTGACCAGGGCCTGGCGTCCATCTGGCCTGGGAATCCAGGGAGCTGACAGTGGGGTACAGCCAGGGGAGGCCTGGAGGAAGGCTGCAGAGCAGCGGCTGGGCCCCCAGGGCTGACCTGTGGCCCTGGGCCAATGTCATGCCCTCCCCACCAGACCTCACCCTGCACATTTCTCAATCCCAGCCTCCGGGAAAGTGCCAGGTGGCCCCAGCTGTGCAGAGAGGAGGGCTGGGGTGGGGGCAGGGAGCAGAACAGTAGTTTGGGCCACTCTTGTAGGGAGGCCTGGGGGACAGCAGTGAGAGGCCCCCATGGTAGACCCAGGTGGGTGCTGAGCACCTTGAGGCTCCTGCTTGGGGGCTGGAACTGAATTTAAAGTTGGAAAGGCTATTCCAGAGCGGTAGGCCTGGGGGAGGGGATGCTGAGGGTGTGATTCTAGGGCAGTGAGGTGGAGGCCTACAAAGCAGACAAGGTTGCTCGAGGCCGAGGCTTACCCAGGGCCAGGGCTGACAGGGGGTATCAAACCCCAGTCACCCCAAATCTTTACAGTCACCACCATCCCAGTGGGTGAGATGGTATGCACCAGCACTTTCTGTGGACCTTGGGCTTGGAGGACATAGGCTCAAGTGACTTGCCAGGGTCAGCAGCGGAGGTGGGCCCCAACCCAAGGGTTGGTTTGCACAGCCTCTCCTGGCTTCTAGGAGCTCCTTCGGTCAGTCCCAGCACCTTCCCCAGGCTGCTGCACTCACCCTTGAGCATCTTGACAGCCACTGTGCTGGCATGGTCAGGCTGGGCTGGGTCCATGCCAAAGGCCTCCGCACGTACCACCTGCCCAAAGCAGCCCTCTCCCAGCGGCTTCCCCAGCACCAACCTAGAAATTGAGAAAGCTGAGGTCTCAACCACCTGGGCGGCCTTCCAGCCTGGAGCCTGAGCCGCACCCTCACGCTGCACTGTGTACCTGTCCCGGGGGAACTCCCACAGGGGGTCCAGAGGGAGGTCGAGGCTTACAAGGCCGGCGAGTAAGGGGGGGCCGCTGGAGGAGAGACGGACGCCCCGCACCAGGGAGGAGCTCGACTTGGCCGAGGAGCCTGACTCCAGGGAGAACTGCAAAGCGGGAGGCTCAGTCAGCCTGCTGGCGCTGAGCCTTGGCGGGACTGCAGGCCAAGAGCCTCCGATGGGACACAGGGGTGGGCAAGGCACGCTACCTGTCGGGCCAGAGGGAAACGGGACAGCTTCTGCACCGTGGCGGGCTGCCGGGCACGCCGGCCATGGAGCACCTGCCCGCGGTACAAGCCGGCCAACAGCAGGAGCACTGCTAAAGCCAGAGAGCCAGCCGCATACAGGATGATGTCCGTGTATCTGGCGTCGGGCGCTGCTGCAGTCCAGGCAAGGTCCTCCTCTGTCCAGAGGCAGAAACACACAGACCCCTAACTGACCAGCCAGTGGTCAGATGGGGTGGGCCCCACACCCTGGCACCCCCAGCACACACAGGTGCCCACACCCAGAAAACTGCACTGACGCCCAGCCCCACATGGCCCTGGTTCGCACGGACAGTCCTGCAGCGGCACGAAGGGGGACTATGATATGCAGAGTCCAACACCCAAGCCACACGCCGTGCCCCAGGCTTAGACCCCACAGGCCAAGGGACAATGTCCACCCAGTAGGTCACAGCCCACTGCTGGGTCACCATGGGAGGCTGCAGCCTCTTCTGGCCCCACCAGGTGCTCACCTGGCAGCACAGTGAGCCAGGCTGACTGGTAGGAGAGGCCAATGGAGTTGCCTGCCAGACAGGTGTACTCGCCTGCGTCCTCGGCCGACACATTCCGAAGGTACAGGACCTCCACCTCTGAGCTGTTGATGTCTGTTGTCTGGGGGTGGGAGACACATTCAGGGCTCACCACTGGGCCCTGGGCCACAATGTGGCCAGGGAGGGAGCTGGCAACTGCCCTTCCCCGACATGGAAGGAGGGCGGGGAGGGCTCAGGAACCACAGCGGCTGGACCTTCAAGACTTGCACGTAGGGGAAGCCGTCGGCCCCGAAGCTGCTGCCGTTGATGACGATGTGCTTCAACCACTGGATGTGGGGCTGGGCATCACTGTACACCTTGCACAGCAGCTCCACATCGCTGCCCGCCACAGCTGTGGTGTTGGCCGGGAGCCCCGCCTGCAGGATGGGCCGGTGCGGGGACCGCTCTGGGGGCCAGGCCGGGCCGTCAACCCTGACCAGCGGCACCCACGGAAGCACCCTGGCCACCCACATCCTACCTTCTCCCAGCTGAAGGAAGTGACTTTCCTGATACACAGCTCAGACCTTGTCTGCCTCCTGCTAACCCTGCTTAAACCTTCCATGGCTCCCCATTGCCTTTGGGGTCAAGGACAACTTCTCAGCCTAGACGTCAAAACCCTCCATGGCCTGGCTCCCCACATCCTAGGTATGCGCCTCCCCACCAGCACACTCTGTTCTTTACCCCTACCCCTGAGGCCTTCACTCAGCCGTGCCCTCTGCCTCAGCGTCCTCCCCACTCTTCTCCTTGGCTGATCCCTGCTTCCCCAGGCCTACGGACACTCTGAGCAGCTGGACCGAACCATCGAAGACTGAGTCCATGTAGCTGGCCAGACTGGGCCTTGCCTGAGGGCAAGGTCTGGGCTCCTGCCCCCCACGCCGCCTCGCCTGCCCATCCTCTCACCCAGCACGTCCAGCAGGTAGCTGTAGCGGATGCTGCCCAGCGGGTTCTCCACAAGGCAGGTGTATGTGCCACGATCCGAGGGCACCACGCTTTCCATCACCAGGCTCCAGTGCTGATGGCGCAGCTGGGGGCAGGGGAGGGCTCACAAGGGGCCACCAGCCAGTGCCCACCCAGGGAGAGGGGGCAGGGAGAGTGCAGACCAAGACTAGGGACTTTCAGACAAAGGAGGAGATGACTCCAAGTGCCTGAGCCTCGAGTCTTAGCTCAGCCTTCTCCTCCCTACACCACCCTGAGCCAGGCTCTGGCCTGAGTCTCGGCTTCCTCATTGCGGCCAGGAGCTAGCCCTACAGGGTCTTGCCATGAGAATGAGCTGCCCAAGCTCAATGATGCCGATCAGTGATTCTTCCCCCTTTACAAATGGAGTCGCTTAAGCCAAAGGGCTAAGTCACTTGCCAGAGAGTGGCAGAGTGCGGACTTGAACCAGAGCTGTCTGCATCCACAGTCCATGCTCCTCCTGGGGCCCCACAGTGGCCTTCCTCATTACAGCAGAAACTGGGGGGTTGATTTACAGGTATGAGGGAGCTGACGGGAAAGTGAAAGTGGAGGAGCTGGTGGCCCAGGATGCTCACCCGAACTCCTCCGATGCGATGCTCCCCATGAAAGTCCTGTCCGTCCTTGAGCCAGCGGATGGTGGGCACAGGGTTGCCGGCAGCTGGGCAGCGGAACTTGACGGTGTTCCCAGCAGGCACTGCATGCAGTTTCTTCTCCATGCGCTGGGGGTGTGTCCAGTAGGGTGCTGGAGGGGAAGGGTGGACTTATTGCCCCTGGGATGACCACCTGTTTCCACACAGGTCTCTTCTCAGGGACCAGCTGGGGGGTAGGGAAATGAGTCCCTAAGGACTTCTACTGACCGTGCTGTGGGTAAACGTGCCTATTTGAAGGGCTGCTGTGGGCCTTGGGGTCCTCATCACCATTGCTGGAGGTCAAGGAGTCTATGTCAGGGACAGAGGGAAGTATATGAGGCCCAGGATGGGGAGAGCCTCTCCCCACATGCCCGTAGCCCCTGGCAGACCCCTTACCATCCACTGCCAAGGTGACGTTGTGCAGGACCAGTGTGGAGCCTCGTGCCAGGCAGAGGTAGCGGCCAGCATCCTCGGGTAGGAAGCTGGCGATCTCTAGGCGGCCTCTCCAGCCTCGTACCCGGCCAGCAGGTGCCAAGCGGCTGCCCTCCTTGTACCAGTGGCCACCACGCTCAGCCTGCCCACAGCACAACTGCACGGGCTGCCCCAGGGCCACAGTCAACTCCTGCTCTTGCTGCTCCGGGCTGGAGGCCAGGCAGGGCTCTGGGGGCCGAGGGCAGGGGTCAGTGAGCTCCATAGTCCCTGCCATGGACGACGTGCCACACGTGCAGGGCACGAGCACCTCAGACGCATGCTGGACACCTGCTGCCCCTCAACACACACAGCCACATGCTGCAGACACTATGCATAGGGTGGTGGCCACAGCCTGATACACATCACACCCTTGGCAGGCAGCACCTCGCTGGACTGGACGAGACACCATCCAAGCCACAGACATACACACACACACACACACACAAGGCACATGCCACACCACACTGGCTGCCTGGGCCTCCCCAGCCGCATATGCAGTGCACAGGCCGCACACATACAGCCATGGGGCTCACCCTGGGCCCTGCAAGGTCAGTCCTTTCTTGTGGATACAGAGACAGGCAGGTGCTATCTGGGAGCCAGAGACTGAGTCTCAATGGTTGGGCTCTGTCCTGCTGCCGCCGCTGCTGCGGGGCCTGGACAAGGATCCTTTCCAGCTTTGCTCAGACCCCTCTTGATGCCCACCCCTGCCACCCTCTCCCACCTCAGAGGTCATACCCAGCTCCATTTCCTCAGAGGCTTCAAAGGACAACACTGGAGCCCAGGATGCCCCCAGGAGGACCCCCAACACGGCCAACAGCTGCTGCATCTTCTTCCTGCTGCTTAAGGGCCCCGGCCGGGCTTCCCACCTGTGGCCTTCCTGAAACAGAGCGGGGAAGAGCTTCTGCTTCACATGCACCTTGGCTGGCATGAGCCCCCTATTTTGCAGATGAGGAGACTGAGACAGAAAATGTGGCCACTTCTCTGCGCCTGAGGCCAGGCTGCAGCGGAGCAGACTGGAAGCAGGTCTGCCCAGGCAGAGCCCCAGGCAGTAGGTTTTGCGGTGGGGGAGGGGGGGGCTTCCTGCTCTCCACCGTCCCGCGGAGACCTTGGCACAGGTTCACAGAAAGGGCAGTTTTGGGATTCTTTCCTTGCAGGCAAGCAGAGAACGGAGACATATCTTCTGCTCGCTCTTAGCACACATAATTTGTTTTGTTTTTTTTTGCTGAATAAATGAATTTATTTCTGAAGAGCAAAAAAAAATCTGAAATATAATATAAGGCCAAACTTTAGCATCTGGATGTTATTTGATCCGGTCCCCACTCCTCATTAGCATTGCGGACACTTCCCTGGCCAGCTTCGGAAACCTCCAGCGGCAAGGAGCTTACTGCCGACAAAGCCAGCAGTTCTTCCTCATTCCGAACCAGACCCGCACCCTGGGGACACCTCTGCTTTCTGTGTCCCCACAGCGCCATCTGAGGCAACGCAGGTTCTTGTAAAGAATGTAGACTCTGGCCCTGGCCAGTGTGGCTCTGTTGGTTGGGCATGGTCCCACAAGCCAAAGGTCCTGGTTTGATTCCCAGTCAGGGCATGTGCCTGGGTTGCAGGTCAGTCCCTGGTCGGTGCACATATGAGAGGCAACCGATTGATGTTTCTCACATGTTTCTCTCCCTGTCCTTCTCCCTTCCCTTCCTGTGTCTCTAAAAAAAAAAAAAATAAACAAATAAAATCCTAAAATCAAAAAGAATATAGACTCTGGTGTCTGACAGAGCCAAGTTCAAATCTCAACTCTTACCAACTGGCATGTCCCTGGGCCACTGGACTGACAGGATGGCTCTGGGGATAAAAGAGGACGTATGCAGGGCTGGGTACGCAGAATGTTGGAATAATGTCCCCTGACCCTGTCTCCTCCCAGTAACAGTCAGCCGGGGTCTGCTCTCAGCCAGTCACCTCCAGTTCCCGTCAGGTGTGATGTACACACCCATCTAGTTACTCTCCTCCAAGTGCCACCAAAGATGTCTCCTTCCCCTCAAAGCAATACTCAAACCCGAGCATCAGCTGGGGCAGGGGAAGAGTGGGCCAGTGCAGTCCCAGGGACCTACTGGCTATTACCTGGGGCTTGGTAACAGTGGGAGGGCACTGATATCTCTGGATCTACCTCACCCAGAAAGCCCACCACACCCTCTTTCCTCAGCCACTGCCCTGTCCAGCTCTGGCTCTGAGGGAGGGGGTGCTTAGCTCATCCTGGGTAAAGTTGCTATCTTCCTCTTCCCTGGGTTGCCCCTGAAGCTGGAGCATGGTCTCTGTTCATCCCATCTCCTCACCCCTGCCCCACTCCCAGTCCATTCTGCCTCCTCAATCCCTCTCCAGTCCATTCCCACCTCCCCTGCCTGGACCCAGGGAGGGATGAAGTTATCTCTAGTGTGGGCCTTTGCAAACATTTCACTGCGTTCTCCAGGCTCCATTCTCCAGCAGGTTTTTAAAAAAATTACAAGTCTGGCCCTGACTGGTGTGGCTCAGTTGGTTGGGCGTCGATCTGCAAGGTCACTGGTTCAATTCCCAGTGAGGGCACAGTCCAGTAGGGGTGCGTGTGGGAGGTGGTCATTCAATGTTTCTCTCTCACATGGATCCGTTCTCCCCCTCTCTTTCTCCCTCCCCCCCTCTCTCTGTCTAGGAATGAATAAATAAATCTCTAAAAAGAATTACAAGTCTGCCATGTTGCCGCTGCCCCACCAGCTTCCAGGAGGGAGGGTCCATGCCGCACTGCTTGTGTAGCACCCTAGGCCTCCCTGCCTGCCTGGGCCAATCTTGGGCACCCCCCACCCCCCGTCTGCCCCTTCACCACGGGCTTTCAAAACTGGTCTTCTCTCTTGACCATACTTCTGTGCCCCCATTTCTCTTCTCCACCTGGCTCACATGCCACTCTCTGCGCCCACCCCCAGTTTCCGTGGCCATTCCTCTGTAAAATTTCCCCACCTCCCTTCTGCAGGGAGCTCAGCTCTCTGGGTCCACAGCTGCGGTTGGGAGGCCCGTGGATGTTATTTTCACCTCCAGGCTACCCTGACCTCAGCACGTCAGGGTCCATAGTAGGATCACACGCAGACGAGGGAGCTAAGGGCCTGACTCTGGCGCCAGGCAGTCCTGGGTTCGCTTCCAGCCTCCCGCACTCAAGCGCTGGAGGACCCTGGGCAAATGACTGCACCTTTCGGAGTCTCAGCTTTCTCATCTCTACTCAGGGGACGCAGACGCTCCAGCAGGTGAGGGACTGGCGCGCTCTTCCTCCTCCACCCTTACCTCGCCACCCGGGGGGGAGGTGCGAGTCCGCGGGTCTCTGGCCAGAGCTGCAGACAACACGCCCGCCCCCGCCTGGGTGGGCAATGAGTAACCAGCTCTGCGGTCAGGGTGCTCTTTGGACGGAGAGGGACAAAAGGCCCTGTGTGCGCTGCGGGTTACTGATTTACCGTCCCCTCCACCCCCCTGCCCAGCGGACACCCGGGTCCCCAGAGCTGGGAGCCGGCAGCTCCAGGAGCCCCATCGCCTCTCGCCCCCTGGCGGCTGGGAGCGCAGCCTGGGTCCGCACTGGGTCCCGGCTCACCTGCAGCCTCCGCGGGCCAGCTCCCGGGACAGGGACCCCGGCTCGCCTGCTCCGCGGCCCCGGTCCTACCTTCTACCAGCCCGGACCCTGGAGCCCAGCTGGGACGGCGGACTCAGCTAGGGCGCTCCTCCGCCCGGGGCTGGAGAGCTAGGAATGCACCCGCGAAAGCCGCGTGGCCGCAGGCGTCCCAGCGCCCCGCCCCCGGCCCCGCCCCTCCTGGACCAGATCTCTCCTGACAGCGGCGTGGCTGCGGGCCACACAGAATCCCACCCACCTGGAGACCAGTCCCCAAACCCAATAGCGCAGAGCGACCCGCAGGATCGGCCCAGTCCCAGGGCTCCGCCCCAGCCTGCCCTCTCCCCTTCAGACTCGCCTCTTTTGCCCCACCCAGGCCCGGCTTCGAAGTTCTAGTCCAGGCTCTACCTTCCGCTAGTCAGCCCTGGGGGACTCGACCCAGCAGTCCGCACCCCCGCCGCCTCTGCAGACCTTGGCCCAGTCTGGCTCCTCTGTCGTCTGTGCTATCGCCAGAGAGCGGCCAGCGCAGCGCTCCTGCTCCCATCCCACCCAGTCTTTGCACAACCTTCAGAGTTATCTTTAAAATACAAATCTGACTACCAGCCACAGAGATCCCTTTCAAACTTTCCAACAGCTTCCTTTAAAGGCCCTGGCCGGATAGTCCGGTTTAGTAAAATCGTCCCACCGATAAGCAAGGTGACTGGTCAGGGCACGGGCAAGAATCAACCAATGAATGCATAAATAAGTGGAGCAACACATTGGTTTCTCTCTCTAAATCTCTCCCTAAAAGCAAAACATAAATTTTAAAAATTGAAAAAAAAAAAAAAGATCCTTGGCGTGGCCTGCCCCCCACCCCCGTCTCGTCTCCACTGCTTCCTCGCTCCCGCCGTACCTCCGGGTCTTGGCACTTGGGTTTTCTGCCTCCGGGAAAGATCTTTCCCCTCTAGGTCCTCTCTTAGGTCTCAGGTCACTTCCGCAGAGAAGCCCTCTGGACTTGCCAGGTTCCTCTTCAGATCTTTTCTCCTGTGAGAACGGAGAAAGAAACGAGCGTGGGGGCGGGGCGCAGAGGGGCAGAGGAGGTGGTCCCCGCGGTGAAGTGGTTCCCGGCGCGGACCACAGGGCTCAGTCTCAGTACCAGCACACGTGGCTTCGGCGAGTTACCGTACTCCCTCCGAATCTTCATTTTCTCTGCAGGAGAGCAGGTGAAACGATAGTGTACCATCCTCAAGGGGTTTGAAAAAGTGGACACGTTAGTATGTGCAAACCTTTAGACCACTGCTTGCCATAGATGTGCAGTTGCTTTGTAATACTAGCTATGATTATTTATGATTATTCCTTTATTTTTTCTTAATTTTTAAAAATCTTTCAATTACCACTGGCATACAATATTATTTCAGGTGTACAACATATCAAGTGGATATTTATATAACTTATGAAGTGACTCACCTGATGCCATACATAGTTATTACAATATTATTGATTGTGCTCCCTGTGCTGTACATTTCACCCCCATGACCATTTTGTTTTTTAAGATTTTATTTATTTATTTTTGGGGAGGGGGAGGGAGAAAGAGAGGGAGAGGAACGTCGATGTGTGAGAGACACATGGATCTGCTGCCTCTCACCGGCAACAACCCCAACTGGGGACCTGGGCTGCAACCAGGCATGTGCCCTGACTGGGAATCGAACTGACGATTTTTCAGTTCACAGGCTGGCACTCAGTCCACTGATCCACACCAACCAGGGCTCCTTGTGACTATTTTGCAACTGGCAATTTGTAGGTCTTAATCCCCTCACCTTTTTCACTCATGTCCCCAAACCTCACCCATGCAGCAACATTAAAATGTTCTATCTATGAGTTTGTATCTGCTTCTGTCTTGCTTGTTTATTTGTTTTTTAGAATCCATGTATAAGTGAAATCATATGGAATTTGTCTTTCTCTGTATGACTTATTTTGCTTAGTGTAACACTCTCCAGGTCCATCCATGTTGTCGCAAATGGCAAGATTTCACTTTTTTAATGGCTGAGCAACATTCCATTGTATGTATGTATCACACATTCTTTATTCATTAGTCGATTGAAGGACATTGAGGTTGCTTCCGTATCTTGGCTGTTGTACATAACGCTGCAGTGAACAGAGGACTGCATAGGTAGGACCTGCTACTTCTTCTTCCCATGTTCCAGAATTGTGTCTAAACAGTTCGTTTTAGAAATAGATGGCAGACTTTGCCGCTATATCTCAAGAGCCCAGCATATGGTAGGTGCCCCCCGAAATCGCTCCGCTCCACCTGGCTCAGGTTCGCCTTACCTGTGTAACAGGGGAACACTGTAACAGTGCGGAAATCCTAACCCACCCCACGATTCTTCTGATGTTGTTTCTGTGAGTGCCGATTCTGACTAATGTGTAGCTGGTAGATGAACAACATGTTTGTGTAAGAATTGTAGGAACTAGTTTCGAAAGATACAGACCCCAGCCTTCAGGCATTCCAGCTGACCTTCGTCCATGGAGCCCTGATGACCTGAAGCTGGGGCGACTAAGCCAGGAAGACACGCACCAGACCGTCGCTTGTCTTATCAGTGTGGACTGTGCTCTTCTGCACGTAGAGCACTTTTCAGCCCCCTCCCTTGATCTCCTTGTTTTGTCCCCTCTCCCTCCTTACAAACACCTCTGCCTCCATGGAGAGGGGGAGATGGGCTTTGAGACTGAGTCCCCATCTTCCCAGGAGATGGGCTTTGTGACAGGAGTCCCCCACTTCCAGGTGGCCAGCACGTGAAAATAAACCACTTTCCTTTACATCAGCACCTGCCTCTCTTAGCAGCAGGCAGCCAGACCTGCTTCCAGCTACACCTGCAAGCAGTTCTCTCCGGAGCATCTCGACAGTACCCAATAGGAGGTCAGCTGATCTTTGACCTGTGCCCAACCCTCATCCGAGGTCCAAGCCCTCCACTCCTCTGAAGGCTCCTGGGAGAGAGAGGGAACCCTTCAACTAGGGTCTTAGCTCACCTCCCAGTTAGTCCTATGCCAGTGGAGACCTTGGCCATGGGAAGCAGCTTCCTTTCCCATTGTTATGCCAAGGAGCCTAGTCTCTCACCCAGAGTCTCGGGGAAGCGGAGAGGTGGGGGCGTGCGTCAGGGGATGGAGGCTTCCTTTGCATAACTAAAAGGCCCATTAAAGTGATTTGTTTCTTTTATCTTTCTTTTCCTTCTCAAATTAAAAAAAAAAAGAAAAAAAGGTCTCCTTCCAAAGATAAATCAGAAGGGAATTGGCTGTCTTTTCAAAATAGCTTGTCCTGATTCCCCTCCTCCAGGTCCCTCTTTGCTGGAGCACCCAGGAAGGTCGAGGCTCCTGGCACGGCGGGTGCCCAGCAAAGGGGAGACTCCTGCCCAGAGGGGGTCTCACCAGAACCCCCCGGGACTCCTGGAGAGACTCAGCCCCCACCTCTGGTCTTCTGCCGGCTCCCTAAGTGAACGTGGCTGTTGAGGGCAGAGTGAGCTGCCAGCAGGAGCTGGACCCCACACACATTTTATTCAGCTTCCAGGCACTTTCCGGTTTCCCTGAACCAAAGGCAAGGGCTTCCTCCAGAGATGCCCAAGTTCCTTAGACTGGCGCCCCGCCCCCTGCCCCGGTCCCCGACCCCACATCTGGACATCCCTCGTCCTCCTCCCTCTCGCACTTACACATCCCATGCTGACCACCTGCGGAGCCTGACACCCTCCCAAGGTCATTCACTCACTCACTCGTTCCTTTACCAGCTGCTCGTTTTGTGGCTTGCACTCTTCTAAAGCCTGGGGGTGAGGTCGAGGTCCGACCCTGCCTCTGCCCTGCGAGCAGGTGTTGACGCCGTGGTGGGGAGGGAGAGATGAGTAAACAGCACGGAAGGAGACCTGCGGAGGGTTCCACCCCAAGCCTACATCCCCCTCACGGTCTTATTCTCTTTCTAACAATCTGTCACCAGTTGCATTTGCAGATTCTCTCAAAGACTTTTAATTACTTTTTATCCTCTCCGGAGGCCATGCTTATTGATTTTTTTAGAGAGGGGGAATGGAGGGGGAGAAAGAGAGACAGACAGACAGACAGACAAACAGAAACATTGGCGTGAGAGAGAAACATCGATCTGTTGCTTTTTGCATGCGTCCGGACCTGGAACTTGGCAGCAAACCTTCACTTTCCGGGAGGACACTCCAACCAACTGAGCCACACCAGCCAGAGCTCAGAGACTTTTAAACACACACACACACACACACACACACACACGCACACACACACCACTCTAGAAGGGGCTCAGGAGCCTGCCATCCTAAGATCCTGCCTTTACCTCAGTTTTTCCAACCAGAAAATGGGCGCGCGCGCTCGCACACACACACACACACACACACACACACACACACACAACCCCCTCCAAAACAATAAAAACAGAAAACTGAAAAGCAATAACAACAACAAAAACAGAAAATGGGCACACTCCTACTTCCTTTCTTTAAAAAAAGATTTTATTTATTTATAGAGAGAGGAAGGGAGGAAGAGAAACATCAATTGTGGTTGCCTCTGGAACACTCCCCTACTGGGGACCTGACCCGAAATCCAGGCATGTGCCCTGACTGGGAATGGAACCGGCGATTCTTTGGTTCACAGGCCAGAGCTCAATCCACTGAGCCACACCAGCCAGGGCCAGTTCTGCTTCCTTTTCCTCAGAGGTGTTGGAGGAAATGAATGAGTTAAGGGATGGGAATGAGTTTCCCAGAACAGGAAGCAGAGAAGTTTTCACCTTGGCTGAACTCCCATTATACTCCAGGCACTTGCTAGGCTATGCATCAGCCATGCAGTATATCTTTTTATCTGTCTCCCAAGCCAAATGGCGCTAGAGAGCCTCAGCTCTGTTTTGCAGGTGAGGAAACAGAAGCGCAGGCAGGTGGAATGACTTGTCTGCTGAAGTCACACAGCATGTGAACAACAGAACGGAAACTTGAACCCTAAGCACTTGGGATACAGAGGGAGAGCTCAGGGTGACTCCGTAGAGCTGGGATTGTCAATGTTAACACATCAGCTCACTTTCTGTCCCCACCCTTAACTGGGAACAAGAAGGTGGAGATTCACTCACCTGAGGATGAGTGGGGCGTGGGAGCAGGGTCTGGGTATGGCTCTCCCTGCCCGTTGGGCCGGGACTGATGGGGCACCTGAGAAGAACGAAGCCCTTGGAAAGGGTTGCAGACCCTGGGCTCCTGGAGCGCCAGGCTGGGCCAGGAGGGACTCCTGAGCAGAGCTGGGGGAGGCGGCGTGGTCAGGTGCCTACTGGGCTGCTTCTGGCCGGCAGCTGGCGGAGGGAACACCAGGGCTCTTGTGCAGAGGAAGGGCTGCTCTGAACTCCTGCCCAGGCCTGGCCCCTTTCGCTGACCTAGTCCTGTGTTGTCTTGTCTTCTGTCCTTCATTTTCTTTTTAAACAATTTTTATTTTGAGAAAGATTTAAAATACAGAAAAAGTACACAGGGAAATAGCCTACAGTTGCCACTCAGAACTGACAATTGTTCTTCCTTACCACTGTATGCAACCCTTTTCTGCCCTGGCTTCCCCCATGGGCTCTGGTGGCTTGGCTCAGGGAAATGGAGGTGACATTGACAGCAACTGAGTGGGAAGGATCAGGCGTTAGGGCCCAACAGGTGTGGCTCTGGACCCTGAAAACTTTGTGACCTTGGACAAGTCACTTAATGTTAAGCCTCAGTTTTGTTTTCTGTCAAGTGTGAGTAATAGTTCTGTCAAATGTGAGACTCAGTGTGATGATGATGTAAAGCCTAAGGCACACAGCCCATGTTCAGTAAAGAGGGCGAATATTTTTTCAAAAGACTGTATTTATTTACTTCAGAGAGACGGAAGGGAGTGAGAAAGAGAGGGAGAGAAACATCGATGTGCAAGAGAGAAATACGGATCGGTTGCTTTTCGCACTCCCCTGAGGACCTGGCCCACAACCCAGGCATGGGCTTTGACCGGGAATCAAAATGGTGACCTTTCAGTTTGCAGGGTGACACTCAATCCACTGAGTCATACCAGCCAGGGCTCCAATACTAATAGTAGCAACAATTGGCCTATGTGGGACGCACCCCAAGATATGAGAAACACACTCCTGTGACCAAGAGGGAAGGAATGTGAGGGTCACCCCTCCTCCAGCCATGGTATCTCTTCATTCCCCTCCCATTGGGCACATCTGTGTCTAATTTCTACCCTGGAGATAACAGCCCCGAACCACAGGCTGCCCCGGGCACTGCTGGAGTCAGGGAGCCTGGTGCTGGTGTTGGCAGCCTGGGGAAACTTGTGGGGAGGCTCCTTGGATGAAGCCAAATTGAGGGCAGTGGGGCTAGGAAGGATCCAAGGCTCTCTCTCCGGGCCAGTCCTGCTGCTTCCCAGAGTCAGCTACACCCTGGTCCGCTTGCCCCCTGGTCCCAGACACTGTGAGCTGAGCCCTGCTAGATGGGACAGGGGTGTCTGGGGGTTCTCGTGGTTTGCTAGAGTTTACCCACAAGCTCTAGACTCGGGCCCACGAGCCTCACACCCACTGGTGTTATCTTGGACATTTGTTTGGAGGAGAGAGGGGGCCTGGGCAGCTGGGAAGTGGCAGAGACTGGGCAGGAAGGATCGAGGATTGGTGGGCCCTTACTCTTCTCTACCTTGCCTGATTCCCACCTAAACCACATTAGATTTTGTTTGGGCACACATAACAGAAAACCTAAGTGACAAGAACTTGAACAAAACAAGGATTTATTCACCCCTCACTTAGCCTCAAGTCTGAAGGTGGGTGAAGGTGGGTCCGAAGTCAGGGCTGTGGTCTGTTCAATTTTCTACGCTTTTCTCCTGTGGTTGAAAGATAGGATCTTCAGCTCCTGCCATCATCACACCTGTGCTCAGGCAGGAGGAAGGAAGAAGCCACAAAGAGTTGTTACACCCAGCAACTTCAGATTTTATCTCATTGTCCAGACTGTGACACATGGCCAACCCTAGCTGCAAAGGAGGCTGGGAAGTGTATTCTGCTGGACACATCGTCTTCCCTAACAAAACCAGGGTTTGTTAAAAACAAGTGGCAGCCCTGGCCAGGTAGCTCAGCAGGTTAGAGCTTTATCCCGATACACCAAGGTTGTGGGTTCAATCCTCAGTCAGGGAACATAGAAGAGTCAACCAATGAGTGGAACAACAAATCCATGTTTCTCTCTCTCTCTTTCTCTCTCTAAAATCAATCAATTAAAAACCAAAAGGACTGGCCTCTGCTGCTCTCTCCTGTCCCGTCTACTCTCTCCCCGGAGACACCTCCAGCTGCACTGAGCTCCAGGCAGGCCCTCCTGAACAAGGCCCATGGTTCTCACCCTGGTGCCTTTGCATCTGCTGCCCTTGTGCCGGGAAGGCCTCTTCTCCTGGCCCTCCAGCTGTCCCACTGTGGCTGCCATCCAGTTTTCTGGACTCCTCTCAGGTGGTTCTTATTCTCTGCGGCCCTTCCTGGTCACATCCCACTGGACAAATAACACTTTCTCTCTCTCTCTGTGGAAACAGCTCCTCATTTTTCTTTGAGGTCCTGGCCCTCTCCTACTTCTTGTCCATGGGGCAGGGTGGGAGGTGTTGATGTAAGAACTGTCCAGCACTGGCTGGTGTGGCTCAGTGGACTGAGAGTTGGCCTGTGGACCTAAAGGTTCCTGGTTCAATTCCCAGTCAGGGCACGTGCCTGGGCTGTGGGCCAGGTCCCCAGTAGGAGGTAAGCAAGAGACAATCGATTGATGTTTCTCTCACACATTGATATTTCTCTTCTCTCTTTCCCTTCTCTCTAAAAATAAAATGAATAAAATCTTTAAAAAGAAAAAAATCCAAACCTGCAGAGGGTATTTGTAAGAGTTTATTTGAGCCAAACTGATGATTTATTCAGGGGAGCACGATCTCAGATGCTCCGGAGGGCAGTACTGCAGTTTCTTTTATGCCTTTGAAATCAAGGAGGGAAGTAAGGAAGGAACCATGAGGGTGGGAAAAAGCAAGGTGCGGGTTGGATTATGAGATTTTGTGCTCTCTTAAGGGTGGTTATATCTTCTCAGGGTATCACTTCTGACACTTCAAAGGTGTGTTAACCTAGATGCACAAGGACAATGCACAAGGCTGACTTAAAAATCTTCTGCTAAGGAAGTTATAAGCCTGGGGTGTGACTACGCGCCATGACCTGCCCAGTTAGGAATTTATGATTGTATTACAGCATCCCTTTTTCATCCATGGGGGTTTGGGTGGGACCATTGGCGGCGGTGAGAACCGCACCAGGTGCTGGACAGACCCGACCTGGGTTCAGCAGCCTTGGTCCTTGAGTTCTGGCTGGGAGAGAATTCAGAGACACTACTCAAACTATAAGAGAAAGTGTAGTTAGAAAGTCACAGAGGTAGAAGAAGTGAGCGGTAGAAGGAATGTGCTCAGGAAGCAAGTTACAGAGGTGAAGGAAGGGCTTTTGGAGCTGCGGAGAGAGAAGGGTAACCATAACAGGCCTGAGGGCAGGAGAAAGGCTCAGCAGTGCTCCAGGGAGAGAGCATGCTAGGCCCTCCATTATGAGGGATTTAATTTTTCATATATTTTTATTTATTTTTAGAAAGAGGAGAAAGGAGGGAGAAAGAGAGGGAGAGAAACATTGATTGGTTGCCTCTTGTACCTCCCCGGAGCAGGGACTGAACCCACAACCCAGGCATGTGCCCTGACTGGGATTGGAACTGGCAGCCTTTTGCTTTGTGGGCTGATGCCCAAGCCACTGACCACACTGGTCAGGGCCATTATAAAGGGCTTTTAAAGGTGGGGATTTTAGGGGAGGTCCCAGGGGATGAACTCAATAAAATATTCCTCAGCTTTGCAGGTATGGCCTTTTAGGGTTCTGGTCTCTTCTGATTGGTTGGCACCAGGACAGGAGGTCATTGGTCAGTGCAGCTGGTCCTGGCATCACCCATCTGGTTTTGCTGCTTTTCTGGGCCTGGAGCTAAAACACAACTAAGGCCTAGATGTTATCTCCAGGGAGGAATGGTCAGGGAATCTAAACCCCATGACAAGCCCTGGCTGGTGTGGCTCAGTGGATTGAGTGCCGGCCTGCAATTGCCACACAGGGCACATGTGTGGGTTGTGGGCCAGGTCCTCAGTAGGGGGCACTTGTAGGGGGTGCTCCAGAGGCAACCATACATTGATGTTTCTCTCCCTCTTTTTCTCCCTCCCTACCCCTCTCTCTAAAAATAAATAAATAAAATCTTAAAAAAATAAATCCTGTGACCAGCAATGTGAAAGGTCCGGGGATCCGACACCCATGATCAGTGATATGCTAGAGGAGGAGAGGTTACCCTAGGGGGCTTTATCCTTGCTTTCCCAGTTTTTCCTGTTGCTATGCGCCTGGGGCTTTCTGCTCTGGTGACCTTCTGCACCTGGCCTACTGTGCTCTGCTCATGTCTGTCTAACTGCCGACCACAGAACCAATGCTTCTCCCTTGCTCCTGTGGTGAGCAGGTGCCCCTGAACCTGGCTAATGAGAATATTTCACCACCCCCAGGCTACTGTGATTGGGTTGAGGATAAGTATGTGAGCTAAGCAGGGCCAGTGAGAACCAGTCTGGGCTGTTCACTGGAACTAACAGGAAACTAACACTCTCAGAGGTTACTGAGATATGAAGATGGAAGCTCGGAACTGCTTGAGAGAGATTGTCTGTGAAGGAAGCCCACACAGGAAATAAGAAGGCCAAGAGATGGGGTCTGCCTGGATCCAGCCATGCCTGAAGCCATTACCTCTTTGAACATTTCATTTATGTGAGCCAAATCGTTTTTTTCTTAACCTAAATTGACGTCTCTTTTTTACTCTTTGTAAATAAAAGACTCCTAATAAATTACCTCCCAGTAGAAATTACTCTTCCCTCCTTTATGTCTCCACTATCCTCTGTCGGCTTCTAGGCCATAGTACTCATTTGTTTACATGTCGGCAAATTCATCATGGCATTGCTCCTATTTGTTTAAAACCTTTAATGGGTTCCCATTGTTTTTATTTTAGTTTGTTTTTTATTTATTGGTTTTTGGGGGGGGGGACATCGATTAGTTGTTCCACTTATTTATGCATTCACTGGTTAATTCTTGTATGTGCCCTGACTGGGGATTGAACCTGCAACCTTGGTGTATCGGGATGATGCTCTAACCAACTGAGCTACCCAGCCAGGCCCCCCTCTCCACTGCTTTTTGGAGAAAGACCTGTATCACATATCTATTATTACAGAAAAATTACCCCAAAGCCCTGGCTGGTGTGGCTCACTGGATTGAGTGCTGGCCTGCAAACTGAAGGGCTGGGGGTTTGATTCCAGGTCAGGGCAATGCCTGGGTTGCAGGCCAGGTCCCTGGTTGGGAGCCTGCAAGAGGCAACCAATCAATGTTTCTCACTCACATAGTTGTTTCTCTCCCTCTCTTTTTCTCTCCCTCTTCTCTCTCTAAACATAGAGAAATAAAATATTTTTAAAACATTTTAAAAATTACCCCAAAACTTAAAATAAACATTTGTCAGAAGACCCCCATTTCTTTCCATGGGAGCATCTCCCCAGGGCTGCTGTGTGTCCTCATGACATGTCACCTGGTTTCCCTCCCAGCCGCTGATCCAAGAAAGACTGACATTGCCCTGTCTTTTAGGACTTACTCTCAAAAGCCACACTTCAACACTTCTACCTTTTTTAAAAAAATTTTATTTTTGGAAAGAGGGGAAGGAAGGAAGAAAGAGGAGAGAAACATCAGTGAATGAGAGAAACATCCATCCGTTGCCTCTCTCACACCCCCTATTGGGGACTTGGCCTGCAACCCAGGTATGTGCCCTGACCGGGAATCAAACCAGCAACTTTTCAGTTCACTCAATCCACTGAGCCATACCAGCCAGGGCTATAGAACCCCTTTGTTATCCACACTAATTATAAGCCCACATGGGAGAGGGGAGGGGAGTAGAGGGAGGAGATTAAACTTGACCTCCTGAAGAGAACAATGTAAAGAAATTTGTGGACTTGCCCTGGCTGGTGTGGCTCAGTGGATTGAGCGCTGGCCAGTGAACCAAAGAGTTGCCAGTCTGATTCCCAGTCAGGGCACATGCCTGGGTTGTGGGCCAAGTTAGGTTCCCAGTAGGGGGCACGTGAGAAGCAACTGCATATTGATGTTTCTTTCCCTCCCTTCCCCTCTAAAATAAATAAATAAAAAATTTAAAAAAAGAAAGAAAGAAATTTGTGGACTTACTTCAGAACCACCCCAAAATCAGATCTTCCCCCTCCCGGTGGACTCTTTGCTAGCTTTGGGAAATACCCTCACGTTATGGGCAGAGTTCACCTCTCTTGATTAAAGCTCAAAACTCTAGCTCTCTTCCAGCCAAGGCTCTGTTTCCACCAGCTCACAGCACCGGCTCCAGGGAACCAGGGATGCCAGGAGGGGCCTGGGAGGCCCCGGGCATGAGCAGCAGTGTCCAGTGTGACGGAGGCAGCGGTGTCGTTTCTGCGCCTGCTCTGCGACGCTGCTCAGGTGGCACAGACCCAGTTCCGTAGTGCTCTTGGTAGTTTCGTGAACTTCAACTAGCTGGAGTTGGTTTCTGTGTTTTTTCGCTGAAAATCTTTTTTTTTTTTTTAAGATTTTCTTTATTTTTAGAGAGAGGGGAAGGGAGGGAGAAAAAAAGGGAGAGAAACTGCGATGTGAGAGAGAAGCATCGATCGGTTGCTTCTTGTACGCTCCCTGACCTGGACGAAACCTGCAACCCAGGCATGTGCCCTGAGTGGGAGTCAAACACAGGACCTTTTGGTTTGTGGGGCGATGCCCAACCTACTGAGCCACATCCATCAGGACGCTGCTGAAAATCTCGATACGTCCTGAGGGACTTGGCTCCTGCCTGTCCCTCTCTTTACCTAGTGACATAGTCTCATATTCTCCCTCCTTCAAAGGGAGGAGCATCTTCTTGCCTCAGGACCCTGGCACATGCTGTTCCCTCTGCCTGGACCGTTCCCCCCTCACACCTACCCCTTCCCCTGCCCCTCTCGCTGGCTAGTTCCCATTCAGCCTAGAAATCAGTTTGCCTGTAACTTCCTCAGGGAGACCTTCCCTGCCCCACCCCCACCCAGGCTTATCCCTCCCTTTTGGAGCCTTGGCTGCAGTGTCATTTGCCCTTTGCAGCAGTTGACCGCAATTGCAGTGAATCATTTGTACCCATGAGGTCCTCTGGACGAAGACTTTGTCTCATTCCACGGCCCTGGAATAGAGGAGGGGCTGAGGAAAAGTAAATTCCTTTCCCCACACTCTCTAGAGACCTCTGCGTTACTCTGATACCCCTCTGCGGGCCTTGTCGCACTTCCTGACCTTCCGGGAATATTTTCACCGAGTTTCAGGTAACAGATATCCCAACTCAAATAAATCTAAGCAAAATAGTGAATTTATTGGCTTGTACAATTTTAAGGTCCAGGGATGGGTGTGGCTTCAGGAAGAGCTGGGTCAAGACTCACGCTCTCGCGGTCAGCATTAGTGCCATCTCCTTAGACACCTCCCTGCATGAGAGCAGAGTGGAGGAAGAGTCAAATGTACAGGCGAAGCCGGAAAAGCCAGCGTTCGTGCTGCCTGACGCTACAAGAACCAACAAGTAGAGACAGGGACTGAATCTTTATGGGTGCTTTATTCAGATGGCTGGCGATCTGAGAAGATGGTGGGCTATGTATACTAAAAGCTGTTTTTTTTCCTTTTTTAAAAAAATATATTTTATTGATTATGCTATTACAGTTGTCCCATTTGCCCCCCTTTATTCCCCTCTGCCCTGCACACCCCCTCCCACCCGCATTCCCCGCTTTAGTTCATATCCTTGTGTCAAATACATAAGTTCTTTGGGTTCTGCATTTTCTATACTATTCTTAACCTCCCTTTTTCTGTTTTCTACCTATCATTTATGCTACTTATTCTCTATACCTTTTCCTCCTCTCTCCCCACCCCACTCCCCCATTGATAACCCTCCATGTGATCTCCATTCTTGTGATTCTGTTCCTGTTCTAGTTGTTTGCTTAGTTTGTTTTTGTTTTAGGTTCAGTTGTTATAACTGTGAGTTTGTTGTCTTTTTACTGTTCATAGTTTTTATCTTCTTTTTCTTATATAAATCCCTTTAACATTTCATGTAATAAGGGCTTAGTGATGATGAACTCCTTTAACTTGACCTTATCTGGGAAGCACTTGATTGGCCCTTCCATTCTAAATGATAGCTTTGCTGGACAGAGTGTTGGATGTAGGTTCTTGTCTTTCATGACTTCGAATACTTCTTTCCAGCCCCTTCTTGCCTGCAAGATTTCTTTTGAGTAATCAGATGATAGTTCTATGGGAACTCCTTTGTAGGTAACTGTCTCCTTTCCTCTGGCTGCTTATAGGATTCTCTCCTTCATTTTTACCTTGGCTAATGTAATTATGATGTGACTTGCTGTGTTCCTCCTTGGATCCAACTTCTTTGGGATTCTCTGAGCTTCCTGGACTTCCTGGAAGTCTATTTCCTTTGCCAGATTGGGGAAGTTCACCTTTAGTATTTGTTCAAATAACTTTTCCACTTGTTCTTCCTCTTCTCCTTCTTGTACCCCTATAATTCGGATGTTGGAACATTTGAAGATGTCCTGGAGGTTCCTAAGCCTTTCGTCATTTTTTAAAATTCTTGTTTCTTCATTCTGTTTTGGTTGAATGTTTCTTTATTCCTTCTGGTCCATACTGTTGATTTGCATCACGGTTTCCTTCCCATCACTGTTGGTTCCCTGTACATTTTCCTTTATTTCACTTAGCATAGCCTTCATTTTTTCATCTAATTTGTGACCATATTCAACCACTTCTGTGAGCATCCTGATTACTAGTGTTTTGAACTGTGCATCTGATGGTTGGCTATCTCTTTGTCGCTTAGTTGTATTTTTTTCTGGAGCTTTGAACTGTTCTTTCATTTGGGCCATTTTTTTTTGTCTTGGTGTACCTGTTGTATAGTGAGGGGCGGAGCCTTAGGTGTTTACCAGGGCAGGGCAACCCACATGGCTGCATTGTGACGCTGTATGTGGGGCAGGGGTCCGAGAGGGAACAATGTTGCTTGCTCAGCTCTCTGTTGGATTCCAATCACTTCCCCTGCTTCCCGCAAGCAAATTGGGCCCTTCTGGTGCTAATTCCTGGGTGGGTGGGCTTGTGTATGTTCTAGAACCCTGTGGGTCTCTCCAACGGACTCTCCTGTTAGGCTGGGAGTTTCTCCCACTGCCTCCTCAACCCCCACAGGTGTTTTCAATTGGTGGTTTGAGGCTTTATTTCCCGGAACTGGGACCCTGTGTTGTGGGTCTGTGTCAATCCCCAGTTGTTCCTCCCTGTTTATCTGCGTGAGAATGTGGGACCGTCCGGTCCACAATCTGCTGCCTCGTCGGGTCCACCAACCACAGCCTTGCCGTGAGTCCTCTCTGCCCCTCCTACTGGTCTGGATGAATGTTTCTTCTTTAACTCCTTTGTTGTCAGACTTCCATACAGTTCGATTTTCTGTCAGTTCTGGTTGTTTTTTTGTTTTTAAATTTGTTGTCCTCTTTTGGTTGTGCGAAGAGGCACAGTGTGTCTACCTACACCTCTGTCTTGGCTGGAAGTCTCCTAAAAGCTATTTTAACATCTCATGTTAAGCTAACCTTTTAGAAGGCAGTCTAGCAGCGATTTTCCTAGTACAGTGGCACCTCAATATTCATCATTAATTCATCTGGGAACTCATGATGAGTGCCAAGAAACCTATGAGTACCAAATGATCAAGCATTTTCTCTTGAGGGGCAGCATCCTGACTCACACAAGTTCTCGCAAGTGCAATGAGTCCTGAGCAAGTGCTGAGTGGTGAAACATTTTTTTTCTCCTCAAAATGCAAGGCATACAGGGTTTGGTGAGTTCTGAAGCCCACAAGTACCAAGGTATGACTGTATTTCTTTTTCTTCTGATCAACAATTCTTTATCTGCATCATGGATGTTCCCTCCCTGGAATAGAATGGCTCAGATACCATCTCGAGTGCTTGCAGACTTCCTGGGGCAAAAAGGTTGAATTGCTCTTCCACCACCTAGAGTCAGTCCTGGAACAATAGCTTTCCATATGCATTGATCTCTTAAGCCTATCAACTACAACTACAACTAAAATCTTTCTCTCTCCTTCTTTAAAAGACTTTTTATTTATTTTTAGAGGGGGAGGGAGGGAGAAAGAGAAGGAGAGAAATATCAATGTGAACACCATGTGTGGTTGCCTCTTGAGCACCCCCCCCACCCCCCCCCCCACCCCCCACCCCCCACCGGGACCTGGCCCACAACCCAGTCATGTGCCCTGACTGAGAATCGAACCAGCAACCCTTTGCTTCACAGTCAGGCACTCAATCCACTGAGCCACACCAGCCGGGGTAAGAGCACAGAATTTTATTGAATATCCTGTAAACCTGTCCTTTGTGCTTTCTTCCACTGTCATGTAACCTTCCTTATATCCTGTCTTTAGTCTCAAGTGCATAACAGTCATTTTCAGGAGCATTTGAGCTCTTGGTCCTCTGGCAGTTGTCGTCAGCTTTAGCTTAAAGAAACTTACATAGACAAACACTTTCTTATTCCTCATGATTGTGTAGATTAGCGGAACTTGGCTGGGCAGTTCTTTTGCTGGTATGTACTCAGGTCACTTGCGCTGGTGGCTCTGCTGTGTTGGAGGGTCTACGATGGCCTCCTCCACAGGCAGGGAGCTGGCTGCTGGCTGCTCTCCTCACATCCAGCCTGGATTTCCTTTCACAGAGTCAGGAGTGTAAACTGCAAGGCCCAAGTCCTAGCCTTGAAAGTTGCACAATGTCACACCGCTGCATTCTCTGATCAAACCAAGTCCCCAACTGGGGGCTGGGCCTACAACCCATGCATGTGCTCTGACCAGAAATTGATCTGGTGACTTTTTGCTTTGTGGGACAATGCTCAACCAACTGAGCCATGCCAGTCAGGGCAAACTTTTTTTTTTAAAATTGGCTTTTAGGGAGAGTGAAGAAAGGGGGTGGGGGGAGAGAGAGAGAGAGAGAGAGAGAGAGAGAGAAACATTAATTTGTTGTTCTACTTATTGATGAATTCATTGGTTGCTTCTTGTATGTGCCCTGGCTGAGGATCAAACCTGCAACCTTGGTGTATCAGGATGATGCTCTAACCAACTGAGCTACCCAGCCAGGGCAGTGAGTCTTGAGGCCGGCCCAGATTCAAGGGGTGGGGGAATGGACTCCCCATCTCAATGGCTGAATTGACACAGTCACATTGAAAAAGGGCAGAGACACAGGGAGGCAAAGATTCATGAGAGGCCATTTTTAATATGACCGACTATATCACTTCCAGGTCCCTTCACTAAACCTTCCCACCCCAACAACCCAGTTCCTTTGACCTTAATGACCACTAGAGGCTCAGCTCCTTTAAGAAGTCTTTCTGTGGCCCTGGCTGGTGTGGCTCGGTGGACTGAGTGCCGGCCTGCAAACCAAAGGGTTGCCAGTTTGATTCCCAGTCAGGGCACATGCCTGGGTTGCCAGCTGGGCCCCCAGTAGGGGGTGTACAAGAGACAACCACACATTGATGCTTCTCTCCCTCTTTTTCTTCCTCCCTTCCCCTCTCTCTAAAAATAGATAAATAAAAATATTTTTTTAAAAAAGAAGTCTTTCTGTGAAATCCCTACCAGCCCATCCCCACTTTTATTCATCTACCCATTAATTTACTCAACCACCACACAGTTATTAAAACTATCACAGTCCTATGCTGGACACTAGGGACACAATATGATGAATAAGACCCAGTTCCTGCCCTCAGAGAATTTCTAGTCTAAAGGAGGAGACAGGGACCAAAACAGATGTTAACACAGTACATTAGGGGCAATGCCAGAGCAGGTACAGAACGTCTGGGAGCACATGGAAGGGCAGTCAGCCCAGCCTCGGGGTCGGTGACCTTCTCCAGATGAGTAGATGTCTCCAGCTTGATGAGGGGAGCTGGAGCAAGTGTTAAGTAGAGCTCTTGGTTATAAGTGATAGAAACCCAAGTTAAACTGACTTAAGGAAAAAAGGAACTTATTGATCCATAACTAAAAAGTCCTGAGGATATTATCTTCAGGAAAGGTTGGATCCAGGTGCTTATCAGAAATTAGTCTGTTCTCTTTCATCTCCGTTTTCCTCTGTGTGCACTAAATTCTCAGGCAAATTGTCCTTATGTGTTGGTAAAGATAGCTCCTAATAGATCCTGACAGCTCCAGATGTGTGATCTGGTGGCCCAGCCCTGGGTCACAGGTTCCCCTGGACCAAGGAGAGGGATCAGTCTCTCAAAGCCCCAGGGTCAAAGAATAGAGCTCAAAGGAAGAGTTAAATAAAGATTGACGAATAGGCCGGATATCAGGTATGCTCCCAGACAGGTGACTAAATTAAAGCTCTCACAGGTGTCCTCCAGAGGGAAATGTCCTGAGGGGAGAGCCAGTTGGCCTTTGGGGCTCAGAAAAAGCCATCCTGTCCTCTTCTGCACTAAACCCAGCGGTAAGGTCCTGGGGCTGGTCTACTTCGCCAGAAAAAAAAAAAAAAAAAAAAGGAGCGCTCTCCACCTAGTGGCCATTGGGGTCACTGCACCGTAACCCAGACCATTACGGACTAGACGCTGGCAGAGTGAAGTTCCCAGACACAGGAAGCAGCGTTTGTGGGCAGGGAACGGGGAGTGCTAGAGCAGGGGCATGTCTGCCCTCTCTGTCATGTGGCCTTGGCACAGGGCAGAGTCAGTGAGGTTGTTAGGTGGACAGATGGTGAGAGGGAAAGTTGCATTTGATGCTAGTGACCGCTGGGAGGAAGGTCTGGGTAGGGGCGAGAGCGGCTTGCCCTGCAGCAGCTGCTGTGAAGGCAGGGCTTCCTTCTTCGCTTGCTCTGGGAAGAAGCCCTAACTGCCTGTCACTGCTGCCGCCTCAGGACTCCAGCTGGGAGCTGTGATTTCTTCCAACTTGCACTTCACAGAAGGTGTCACGGCCTTCATGTCCCATGAAACTGGTAGTAGGGTTCAGACCCATGCCTGGGGACCCTGAGTACCAGGCCAGTGTCCCATACACACTCTGCGGCTGCTGTCTGGGTGCGTGCACAGCTCTGTGTCTGCACCACCCACGATGACATCCCAACACAGCTTTGCATCCTGCTCTGGATGAGAGCATTACATGCATAGTTTCATCATGTCTTCTCCTGGGGTGTCATTGGCTGCAGAGCCGGGGTGCCTGGGGTGAGCCGAGGTGCCCTAGCAGTGGAAGGTGTTTTTGTTAATTTTAAAAGATTTTATTTACCTATTTACTTTTTGAGAGGGAAAGGGAGAGAGAGAGGGAGAGAAATATCAATGTGAGAGCAACATTGATTGGTTGCCTTCCGTACACGCTCAGACTGGGGACTGAACACACAAGCCAGGCTTGTGCCCTGACCAGGAATAGAACTGGCGACCTTTCATTTTGCAGGACGACACCCAACCAACTGAGCCACACTGCTCAGGACAGTTTTATTTTTGTTAAACAAGCAAAAGTTTATTTAAAAAGTCACAGAGGTAAAAGAAATGAGCCATGAGAGAAGTGAGCCACCCAGGCTGCGTGGGCTCAGGAAAGAAGGTTACAGAAGCAAAAGAAGGGCCCTTGGAGCTCAGGAGAGAGAAAACAAAGGTACATGCCTCGAGGGAAGAAAGGGGGAGGAAAGGCCCATGTGGGCATGAGAGAGACAGGCAGGCAGACACCAGAATGTGGGTTCTTGTTGGAGCCCAGGGAAGAGCCACCACTGCCCCGTCCCGCCCCCTTTCAGACTGAATTGTCCCCAGCACTTTATAAATCATGGTCTTTTTTAAAAATTGAATTTATTGGGGTGACACTGGTTAAGAACATTACATAAGTTTCAGGGCTACAATTCTATGATACAGCATCTACATATTGTAGTGTGTGTTCATCACCCCAAGTCAAGTCTCCTTCCATCACCATTTATCTCCCTTTACCCTCTCCCACCACCACCCCCGCACTCCCCCCCACCAGCTTTCCCTCTGGTGATCGCCACACTGCTGTCCGTCTTGAGTGTGTTTTTGCTTGTTTGTTTCTTAACCTCTTCACAATCATCAAGTCAATACAGGGGGCCGTGCCAGGTGCCCGCTGCCTGCAGACCCATCCTCCTTCCCGGGGAGACGCAGGACTTACTCCAGCCCAGCAGGAGGGACTGCAGCAGTCATGGTTCGCATGGCCTCCGCCACGTGTCAGCGCTGTGATGGCTTCAGGGGCAGCAGTTCTTTTGTTTTAGAGATTTTATTTATTTTTAAAGATTTTATTTATTTATTCTTAGAGAGAGGGGAAGGGAAGGGAGAAAGAGGGAGAGAAACATCCATGTGAGAGACTCATCAATGGGTTGCCTCTCACACATGCCCCGAATGGGGACCACACCTGCAACCTAGGCACATGCCCTGACTGGGAATCGAACCAGCGACCTTTTGCTTTGTGGGACAGCTGACCGACTGGGCCACACTGGTCAGGGCTGTAGCTGTTCTTTTAATTTCTACAACAACCCTGTAAGGTAGGCGTTGTTTCACCCTGCGGTGCAGGTCAGCTAACCAACAACAGGGCCCCACCGTGGCAGAGCTGGGACAGGAGCCCTGGTTGCCCAGCTCCAGAGCTCCAGTTCTTTGCTATGGCACTACACTGTGTCTCCACAGCTGAGTCCTCTCTGTCTGTGCCAACTTTCTTGGTCTCAGAGCCACGCACTGGCGCTCCCTCTGATGTTCACCTGCTGGGTCGTACTGTGGGTCCTGGGCACTGATATCAGAGGCCATGGCAGGCTAGAGAAATTCGAAGCTGAGCTCAGGGCTGAACAGAGTAAGAGGGGCCTGGATGTGAAGTCAGGACCCTTGGGTTCAAATTCCTGGGTGTTACCAGATTGGACAACATCAGAAAGGCCGACACCAGCAAGTGCTGACAAGGCTGTGGGGCAGGCGGAACGCACCCACACTGCAGATAGTCATGGAGGTAGAACCACTCTGGAAAACCACTTGGCAGCGTCTGGGCAGGCTAGATGTGCCTGCTCTATGACGCAGTGACCTCACCCCCAGGCATATGCATGCACCACACACCCGACAACACAGGCAAGACTCTTCGTGATGGCTGTATTCTCCGCAGTTCTTTTGACACACACAATAACATGGATGAACTCAAAAGACATAATATTGAACAAAACAGGATGTATAGCTCCATTTTTATAACATTTAAGAGCAAGCAAAACTAATTTATGATGATGGAGGTCAAAATATGGTGCACGAGTTCCCGCAGGACAAATAAGTGTTCACCCCTGCATCCCCATGCCAACACGGCTAGGCACACACACAGCTGGCAGGGACTCCTGAGCCCAGAGGAAGCGGTCCTGCAGGGCAAGGCTGTGGCATGGTAGGGCAGCCCACCCACCCCTCTGCTCTCATGTCCTTGCCCAGTGGATGGATGGGCCCGATTCTGACACCCTGGCTGGGGGAGAAGGGCTGGGGAAACTGCTGAGGCAGGGGGTGCTGAAGGCCTGTGGGGGCCGTGGAAGGTCCTTAGGTCCTTCCCAGCTGGTGGAGAGCGGGTGCTCACGAACAGTGTGCTGAGTGAAGCATGGAGCCACGGCGGTGTGGACACTGCGGTCAGATCTGGCTGTTGGAAACAAAGGCTGGACAAAGGACTCCCGAAGCCAACATTCCCTTTCTTCAGCTCATGTCTGGGTCATGGAAAAGGTTCTCCCAAGATTACCAGGCCTGGGGGAAGTCCCATCACTGTGGAAGAGCTGGGTGGGACCAGGCCCCCTCTGCTTATGCACCCTCATTCATTCAATCAACAAGCACCCAGGGCACACCCCTCTGTGCACAGGGCAGTGGAGGTGAACAGGCTCAGTTTCTGTCCTGAAGGCTTAGCTGGAGACAGCCACGCTGGGCAAGGGCTTGTTTTGACTTCCCTGTCTCTTTTCCTGTCCCCTGCATCCCTTCTGCACAGAGCAGCCAGAATAATCCTCTCAAGCAAAGCAGATTATGGTACTGGTTTAAGGCCTCTAAGACTGCCAGAAGGTCCCCCACCACAGAAGGCAGAGGAGGTGGGGGAGGCTGTCCTGAGTTTAGGGCACCTGGGAAGACTCCCACAGGGCTGCCAAACCACTCCGTTGTCTCTCTCTGTCCCAACCCCGAGAGAAGTGTTTAGAGCCCTGAGGGTCTGAAGGGAATGAGAGTGAGGGGTCGAGACACACACATTAGACCCAAGGGCAGTGTGGCCCAAATCCCAGTTCTGTTAAGTTGTAGTCTGGCTCGTGGGAGAAATTCTTTTTATTTTTTCTTGATTTTAGAGAGGAAGGGAGAGAGAGAGAGATCAATTTGTTGTCCCACTTATTCACGCATCATTGGTGGATTCTGGTATGTGCCTGATCCCAACCCAGGTGCATGGGGACCAGGATCTAACCAACTGAGCTGCCCACCTGGGCTGAGGAATTCTTTATTTAGATGCTCCAGTGACCACGTGACAGAGCAGGAGCACAAACCCACACACGACACTGAAGGCGTTTCACAGGTGAGGGGCAGGGCGTGGGGGGAGAAGGCCATGACAGCAGCTAGGGGCTTCTCTGACCCAATGAAGGGGGCCTCAGATGGTGCCACTCCCTAGGACTCCTGCTGGAGAGATACAAGGAAAAATCTACTCTCAGTGAATCCCAGGCCATAAAACACGACAGCATTGGAGAAACCTAGGTTTGGGGCCTAGGGAACATCTGATTCCTCACTGCTGACACTTGACCCAACCCTCCTTTCTTTCCCGGGGGGCCCCACCCCACACCCTGGTACCCAGGAATCTCGTGATGGGGGAGGCTAGCACCACCTGGGCAAGAGGCCTGCTGCACACAGGGGAGGAGAGAGCTGGGGAGGCCAAAGGGCTCCTGTCCCAGGGCAGTCTGCCTTTGAGGGCACAGAATCATCACATAAACAATTGGGGCTTTACCAATTGACCCTGGGTCAGGGGCCTCGGACAGTGGAGGGAAAGGGCCCTGGAGCTCTCCATCCTCCTCCCAGGTACGGAGGCCTTCTCCAGATCCAGCCTGTCCCCCGCTGCTGCAGGTCCTTAGCACCATTCAGGAACTATGGAGGAGGGGCAGGAGGGACAGCAGTGCCCTGCCAGGGCTGTAGCACTGCTGCAGGAACTTCGCTGTGGGCAGCAACCTGTACAACGGCCAACGGCCAGTGGCCAGCGTCTGGTCCCAGGCTTAGCAAGCCTGCACTTTTGGGGGGAGGGGGAGTGTCACATTAGCTCCAAGCTCCCATGTGGCAGCCACGTTCATCTGCCCTTTCCTGCCTAGACCAAGGTCTGGGCGGAAGGGCCATGTTTCACTGGAGGTGCCTAAAGCCCGAAGAGCCCAGTGGTTTAGCTGCGAGGACTGGTCCAAAAGTGACCTGCCGAGGAGACACAGGCCTGGAGCCTCACGACACGTGGCCCAGCAGGCCAGGGGAGGGGAAAGGCCTTCCTCTAACTACCTCCCCGTGAGCGCCCACATCCTCTCGGGTCCTGCTTCCCTTGTCCTGACCTACGGGCCCATTCCAACGGGCGGAGGCAGGGGTGGGTGTGCCTGGGCCACTGTGAGGCTGCCTGTGGCCCACTCCTGCCGCAGGCCTCGGTAAGAAAGGAGGAAGAGGAAGCCAAGGGCTGACTATGGTCACGGTCACGGTCACGGGGAGGCTGGCTCCTGGCCACTTCAACCTGGGGTGCTGGACAGAACACTGGACAGAAACACTAGTCTTCCAAGGTAGTTGAGTCTTTCTGTGTGAGCTGTCTTTGCACTGGAATCTGGCCCAGGGGTGACACTGCTGTTTTTGGTGACCTGCAGTTTGAGAAGGAACAAAGGCGTGGGTCAGTCTGTGGCAGTTGTGATGGCACTCAGGTAGCTTACTCTAACGGTGCCACAGTGTTCCCAGGGCCCTGGGGTGACAAGCAGGCCCTCTCCCCTTTATTGAGGGACACTGAATGCTAGACATGGTACTGGGTGCTTTGCTTCAGCATCCTAGTTTGTCCTCATGGCACTCCTGCAAGGTGGGGTGGGGAACAGCACCCCCATTTTGCATACAGGAAGCTCCAGTTCAGAAAGAGTAAGTGACCTGCTCACAGCAAGCTTTTAAGTGTGGCAGATTCGGGACTGCAGCTGTGTCTTCCCACCACCCTGCACCATCCATTCTGCCTCCAGGCCCACAGGGCCCCACTGGCACAGCTGTCCCCTCACCCGGGATCTGCCGGGACTCCCCTGTCACTCTCCATCCCACTCTCCCGGCCCCTAGCCCACCTGCTGTTGTCTCCTTTGTTTACAGACTGGTTTAGGATTTGCTTCCACCGCCAGAGGGCCGCCAGAGGGCCGACTAGAGGGTCAGGGACCTCGTTGGTCTGGACTCCCGTGGAGGCCCCGACGCCCATATCAAAGCCTAGCGCCTCAGGTGATGTATTGAGTGGAAAAAAGCTCATCTTCAACAGCTCCCATTATGGGCACTAGCACTTGAAATAAATGACCTCTAACCCTCACAGCACCTGGGACACCAGGGTAATGAGCCCCTTTGGGAGTGGCACAGCAAAGGGGGACTGTGGGGCCAGAGCGGCATGAGTCCTGGGTCCAGCTCCCAGATACTGTGCGACCCCAGGCAAGTCCGCTGGCCCACCCAACATGAGGTGTCCTCAGGCTGTAAAAGGGGGCCCTAACTCAGAGTCACTGTTGTGAATTCAATGGGATCAAAGTACGTGTTGGACAACTTACAGCCTCAGTTTCACAGAGGAGGGGCTGGAGGCTCAGGGAGGCTTCCTGACATGCCCGGGGTGGCTGAGCTGGGAAGCAGAGGAGTGAGACAGTGCACAACACGAGCGTTTTCGAGTGTGGGTGCCCCAGAACGGGGCTCTGGCAGGCTCCAGACTGTCCTCGAAATTGCCACCCGTCAAGGAGCCATGTGCTGCAGGGGTGCCGAGAGAGGGGCAGCTCCAGGCCAGGGTGCCAGGGCTGGGGTCAAGTCCACATCTAAGAGACATTGCAAGAGCCTTCCCAGTTAAAGACACGCCTACAAATGAAGAGGAAGGCCTGCTGCGGGGGAGAGGAGGCTTCCGGCAGGTGGAGAGGACCAGGAACATTTCTGACGGCACGCTGTTTCCACCGCCTTTCATTCGGTCGGCTCTGTAGCAACACAGAGCCGAATGCCAGTTGAAGCCCTCACTTCACAGACTCGCCTACCCGAAACTCAGCTTCCTCATCTGTAAAACGGGGATGATTCCTACCTCGGAAGGTTGTGCTGTGGCACACTGTCCACACCACACAGTCCCTTCCTGACAGGAAGGGACATAACCCCCTGGCCACCTCTGGCTGCTCTGTCCCACGTGGAACCACAAGCTCCTCGTCCGCACGGGGTTCCAGAGGAGCACGCCCTGAGCCAGAGAAGCCTCAATGGAATTACGGCTCTGCCTCACAGGGTTGCTCTTAATGGTGTCTGCCTATGTCTGTAAAACCAGAATAATGACCTCTTCTCCCCAGGGCGCTTGAACTACCTGAAAGTGAATCTGCTTGTATACGGCTGCAACAGAGCAGATGCTTGAAGAATGTGACTCATTTTCACAAGTCATGGATAGACGACTCTGTTCACCTCTTCCCTTCCAAGGACTCATCACGATTTGTAATTACTGGAGTTCACTCATGTTCTGTCTCCTCCCAGCAAGCAGAGTGTAAGGTTTTGAGAGCAGGGGCTGGAGCAGTTCCTGCCACCACTCAGGTGTTCAGTAAGTCTTTGACCAAGGAAGCAAAGACCCCGGTCATGTTTGGTAATGACCTGTAGAGGGAGCCCTCGCCATGGAGTTGAGGGAGAAAAGGCTCCCCTGGGCAGCTTGTCACAGGAAACAGAGAGCTCTGAGAGACCTCGGAGGGAACTGCCTGTGCTTCTCTGCCAACACTTCCAGCCCAGGAGGTCTACAGGCTGGGGAGAAGCTGATGGGCGTGAAACTTCTTTCCATTAACTGACTGATCTGCTGACTGAGAAGTGGCTGCCAGGATTCCCTTTTAGCCAAGGAGTACCTGGCTTTGTTCTGATTCAGAAGCTCAGAGCTCCTGCTGCAGGCCCTTGAACTTCAAAGAATGATTACTCACTGGTTCTTGTGTTTGAAGCCACTGACGTGAGCTTGGTACTGTTCTATGGAGTTCAGCACGATCTTGCACGTCTTGCACGGGTAGCCCTTCCCGGCTGAAACACACATAAGATAAGATGCTTAGTTTCCCAGTAAGCAGGGACCTGGGCACTGCAGCTTCAGAGAGTGCGTGCACATGTCCTGAGGACTGAGGGGCGGGTGAGAACCCCAGAGGCCCCCACGCTCCGGGGCAGATGCTGTGCCTATCTGCTCCCTAAGGGTGGGAACCTCTTCCCTCCCCTCCGTGCCCCCGGGACCAGTGTCGGACCTGTCCCGAGTAGCTGTCTGTTGAGTGGATAAAAGATGGATAGAACAAAGAAGTGCCATTTGGTATATCTGTCTTTCCCACCTGGACAGTGCTAAGTGACCTCACTCAGGATGCTCTCGCCCGGGGATCTGCCACTCTCCTCTGGCCTGTGGTAACAGTAACTGATGAGAATGTCTGCTCGGAAAACCAATCTGCTTTTCTACTCTGGGGCTCTCAGGCACCTTGTCTCATTACCAGGGTTGTTCCAATGACAAAGTGGCCTTTCTGCACATGGTTTAGCAGAGAGATATGGTCAGAAGCAGAGATATGGGGTTGGACTCCTGGTTCTGCTTTCATATGACCTTGGCTGAATCCCTTCCCCTTTCTTATCCTCAGCTTTTCTTAATTATGAACCAATTACAACTCCTAACCATCACATAATAAAAAGCAGCGCTATCATTTACTAAGTGCCCCATATACCAGGTCTGTCCAGAGGGTATCCAGCCATCTGATGTGAAAAATAGAGCCATTTATTGAAGAAGATACAAGAAACACTGTACACAGGACAATGATGCCTCAGTCCCTTTCAAAGTAGGCATCTTGGGACCTCACACAGTTCTTTCAATCGCCATCAGCTGCCCCGCCATATTTTCCTGAATCTCACCCACAGTCTGAAATTTCTTTCCTTTCAAAGATGATTTTAGTTTTGGGAAAAGGCAGAAGTTGCAGGGCACCAAGTCTGGGCTGTAGTGGGGCTGAGTCACCTGGATGATTTGATGTTTCACCAAAAAACTCTGCACAAGATGTGACACATGACTGGGTGTGTTGTGATGAAGCTGCCAATCAGTTGCCCACAGCTGTGGCCCTGTGAATCATCCCAATGGTTTCTGCAGAGATATGTTCAAGCTTAGTGCGAACGCTGATGCAGATTTGTTGCTCTACTTGCTCAGTCATTTTGAATCTGACGGCCACACAGTACACACGCTCACTCAAGGGAATCTACTGCCCTCACTGACTAGTACAGTAAAGTCGTCATTGCTCACACCTGGGCATTCCAGTCCATTCTCCTTGGCTGCCAGGTTACATCGATGTCGTGCAAACTGTTCTCATTATTTTAACGAAGGCTGGAGTTTTTCCAGATGGACCTCACGGGCAGTGCACTTCACCATGATCACAGGAACTCCTCGGCTCTGCTCCCTTTTGAATCAGCCGCCACCCTAATGTCTCCCAGCTCTGCAGTGAGATCACCTAGGCTCAACTCCCTGCTCTGCTGTTTCTTAGTAGGACCGTAGGTCAGCTACTTAACGTCTCTGAGATGGGGTTTCCTCATTTGTAAAAGTGGGGCTTCTCAGAAACTCAGATTCTTACCTATAAAATGAAGTCGACGTTGGTGTTGACCTTATTAGGTCATCGATTCAAGTGAAAACATTCGGCACACAGTGAGCGTTCACCACGTGTGAGCTTTTATCACTGTTATCACTCCACTCTCACGGGTTCCTGAGTCACTGGCAAAGCGGCGGAGAGCATCTTCCAAGCACCCTTCCATGGCAACCGCAGCCCCTGGGAACACAGACCACCTCCCCTCCTCCATAAGCGAGCCGTCGTCCCCAGTGTCCCCAGGTCCATTTGTTTCCCTTGCATCTTCATGTAAGGGGAAACTCCCCGCAATCAGAACTCAGGTCCTTTTTAGGCATTTAAGGCCAGAATTCACAGTTTGACACTAATGTGGAAAGTTGCATAATGGACTAGTAGAACCACCCGGCCCCCAAGGTCAAGAGTGGGACCTGGGACTGGGGTGGGGTGACAACCACCAACGGTTAAGAGTCACTGATGCCCAGATTACAAAAGTCCACTATTATTATCTATTAAGCACAAGGCACCACACCAGGATTTTGGGTATTTTTGTCACTGGATTATTTTTTTTTAAGGATTAAATTTAGTTTTTTTTAAATTACCATTTATTAAAAAAGATTTTATTTATTTTTAGAGAGAGGGGAAGGAAGGGAGAAAGAGAGGGAGAGAAACATCAGTGTGTTGTTGCCTCTCACACCCCCCCCACTGGGGACCTGGCCTGCAAACCAAGCATGGGCCCTGACTGGGAGTCGAACCAGTGACCCTTTGGTTTGCAGGCTGGTGGTCAATTCACTGAGCCACACCAGCCAGGGCTGTGTCATTGGATTTTCTCAAAACAACCCTACAAGTCAGGTGGTCACCTCCATTTTTCAAAGTAGGAAACAGACCCCAAAAGGTGAAAGAGGTGGGTGAGTTGGGTCAGAGCTGGAATCCACCCCTGGTGGCTCCCCTTGTTCTCCCCTTGGCACCACACACCTCTCTGAACTCTCCCGCAAACCTCGTGAGGTGCACGATCTCACTCAGCATACTACCTGCTGATCTGCAACCTGGATTCAAAATCGTCATTTGGGGAACTGCATAATTCATCGGTGCTCTAAAAAAATGAGGTCTGTCCGGTACTCACACTCATCAATTTTCATCTGCTTTTCATTTGACATGTTTCTTTAATATATTTTATTGATTATGCTATTACAGTTGTCCTACTTGCCCTCTTTATTTTCCGTCTTCCTGCACACCCCCTCCCACCCACATTCTCCCCCTTTAGTTCATGTCTATGGGTTGTACATATAAGTTCTTTGGCTTCTACATTTCTTATACTATTCTTAACCTCCCCCGTCTATTTTCGACCTACCATTTATGCTTTTTATTCCCTTTACCTTTCCCCCTCTTTTCCCCTCCCACTCCCCTGCTGCTAACCCTCCATGTGATCTCCATTTCTGTGATTCTGTTCCTGTTCTAATTGTTTGCTTAGTTTGGGAGGATTTTTTTTACATTCGGTTGTTAATAGCTCTGAGTTTGTTGTCATTTTACTGTTCATATTTTTGATCTCCTTTTTCTTAGATAAGTTCCTTTAACATTTCATATAATAAGGGCTGGGTGATGATGAACTCCTTTAATTTGACCTTATCTGGGAAGCACTTGATCTGCCTTTCCATTCTAAATGATAGCTTTGCTGGATAGAGTAATCTTGGATGTAGGTCCTTGCCTTTCATGACTTGGAATACTTCTTTCCAGCCCCTTCTTGCCTGCAAGGTTGCTTTTCAGAAATCAGCTGACAGTCTTATGGGAACTCCTTTGTTAGGTAACTCTCTCCTTTTCTCTGGCTGCTTTAAAGATTCTCTCCTTCTCTTTAATCTTGGGTAATGTAATTATGGTGTGTCTTGGTGAGTGCTTCCTTGGGTCCAACCTCTTTGGGATTCTCTGAGCTTCCTGGACTTCCTGAAAGTGTATTTCCTTTGCCAGATTGGGGAAGTTCTCCTTCATTATTTTTTCAAGTGAGTTTTCAACTTCTTCCTCTTCCTCTTCTCCTTTTGGCACTTCTATGATTCAGACGTTGGAATGTTTAAAGTTGTCCTGGAGGTTCCTAAGCCTCTCCTCATTTTTTTGAATTCTTGTTTCTTCATTCTGTTCTGGTTGAATGTTTATTTTTCTTCTCCAAACCATTGATTTGAGTCCTGGTTTCCTTTCCGTCACTGTTGGTTCCCTGTAGATTTTTATTTCACATAAGGCAGCCTTCATTGCTGCCTGGGTCTTTTTTATGCTGTTGAAGTACCCAGTGAGTTCCTGGAGGATCCTGATTACCAGTGTTTTGAACTGTGTATCTTATAGGTTGGCTGTCTCTTCATTGCTTAGTTGTATTTTTTCTGAAGCTTTGAACTGTTCTTTCATTTGGGCCATTTTTTTTTTTGTCTCTGTGTACCTGTTACATAGTAAGGGGCAGAGCCTTAGGTGTTCACCAGGGCAGGGCAACCCACATGGCTGCGTTGTGACGCTGTACGTAGGGGAGGGGTCCGAGAGGGAACAATGCCACTTGCTCCATTCTCTGCCGAATTTCAGTTACTTCCCCCGCTACCCACAAGCAAACTGGGCCCTTCTGGCACCGATTCCCATGTGGGTGGGTTTGTGTACATTTTAGGATCCTGTGGGTCTCTCCAATGGACTCTTCTGTGAGGTTGGGAGTCTCTCCCAGCACCTCAACGCCCACAGGTGTTTTCAGTCTGAGGTTGAGGCTTTAGTTCCCCTCTGAGACCCTGGCTTGTGTGGTCTGTCTCGCTCCCCAGTTGTTTCTCCTGGTTTATCTGCATGGGAACATGGGACCACCCAGTCCTCCAGCCACTGCCTTGCCTTGAGTCCTCTCCACCCGGCTGCCCATCTCCGCCCCTCCTACCGGTCTGGGTGAGTGTTTCTTCTTTAACTCCTTGGTTGTCGAACTTCCACACAGTTTGAGTTTCTGTCAGTTCTGGTTGTTTTTTGTTTTTAAATTGTTGTTCTTCTTTTGGTTGCGTGAGGAGGCACAGAGTGTCTACCTCCATCTTGGCTGGAAGTTTTCATTTGACTTGTTTGATATTCTGGTTCACCTATGTGATTGTGTGAAGTAGAAGTCACTAGAGCTGATTTTTAAACACCTGGCTTATCTGAAAAAGCACCTGTTATTTCCTTCCTTTCCCGGCTGAACCCTGTGAAAGACCTGTCTGCACTTGTATCTCCATTTCCTTGCCTTTCAGTTACTTTGCAGCCTCTCCCACCGCACTCACACTCACACACACTCAGATACACCACGTGCACACGCACATGCTTTCTGAGACCAGTGGTGGCTTCCTTGTATCCAGACTTGCTGGACAAATGGACGCCAACAAGGCCTCCTGGTGTCTGAGCTCTCCACAGCCCCCAACAGAACTGCTCACGCTCCTGACCTTTGCCCTCTGGTGGCTCCTTCTCTGTCTTTCACTAACTCCAGTTTGACTTCCATTGTTAATAGTGGGTTTCCAGAGGGTATAATCTTTTTAATTTTTTCATTATTTTACCTTTAATTTTGGTAAAATATGACAGAAACTTACCATCCAAGCCATTTTAGTGTACAATTCAGTAATGTTAAAAAATAGGTCTGGCTGGAGAAACTCATGTGTTCATCATGTTTAAGTACATTTACATGGTTGGGCAACCAATCCCTAGAACTTTCCATCTTGAAAAACTGAGAAGTTACACCGATTAAACAGCTCCCCCTGCCCCTAACCTCTGGCGACCACCCACCATCCTACTTCCTCTTTCGGTGACTTGATCACTCCAGATGTCTCCAGACACAAGTGGAGTCACACGAGATGTGTTGTCTGTGCTTATTTCCCTTAGGACAAAGCCCTCAGGGCGCATGCGTGCTGCAGCTTATGCCCGTGTCCAGAAGGTTCAATCTCAGATGCTCAGTCTTCTCCAAGCTCTCTGGGGTATCATATCATTTTCCAGACTTCACTCACCACGTATTAAGTTAAAACACATGGAACTACCAATATTTAACAGTTTTTTAAATTTTATTTTGAAAGCATGTTTATTAAAGCTGGGGACAGTGAAATAAAGGAAGGGCTTAGGGCAGAAGCAGCCACTGGAGAGCCCTAGGCAGGGCTGCTTTGGGCTCACTAAAACATCAGTGAAACGGGGGCCTTGAAGACAGGTTCAGGGGTTAGCCTGGGACCAGCTGCCACTGCCCACTGTGCCCTTGGTCATAAGTCTCATGGGGCCCTAAGAAAAGGTAAAGATACACAGGGGAAGACAGGGGTGGGCATACTCTGGAGACAGCCTGAATACTGAACAGTTTCTGACCTACTAACATGGTAGTATCTCTCACTCATATCTCTTGCTTAAGGTCTCACCCTGCATATCCAACTGCCTCTCCAGCACCTCTACTTGAATATCTCACAGGCATGTTCAACTCAAGCTGAGAAAACCTGGTTACTCACCTGAATCTGGGCACCATCCTCGCCTGTTCCCTTTCCCTCATCTCTCACATTTGATGGCCAAGGCCTGGCAATTCTACATCCTAAATACATCTCGAATCCACCTATTCCTACCTCCTCTATTGCTCCCTGAGCCTGGCTCCTGTCTTCTCCAGTGGGAACCACTGCAGTAGCTGCACTGCTGCTCCTTCTCACCACCCTTGCTCCCTACTGCAAACCATTCCCCACTTCGTAACCAGTGCTTGGTGATGATGAACTCCTTTAACTTGACCTTATCTGAGAGGTACTTTATCTGCCCTTCCATTCTAAATGATAGCTTTGCTGGATAGAGCAATCTGGGATGTAGGTCCTTGCCTTTCATGACTTGGAATATTTCTTTCCAGCCCCTTCTTGCCTGTAAGGCCTCTTTTGAGAAATCAATGGACAGTCTGATGGGAACTCCTTTGTAGGTTACTGTCTCCTTATCTCTTGCTGCTTATAGGATTCTCTCCTTCATTTTTACCTTGGCTAATGTAATTATGATGTGACTTGCTGTGTTCCTCCTTGGATCCAACTTCTTTGGGATTCTCTGAGCTTCCTGGACTTCCTGGAAGTCTATTTCCTTTGCCAGATTGGGGAAGTTCTCCTTTATTATTTGTTCAAATAACTTTTCCACTTGTTGTTCTTCCTCTTCTCTTTCTGGTACCCCTATAATTCAGATGTTGGAATGTTTAAAGATGTCCTGAAGGTTCCTAAGCTTCTCCTCATTTTTTTTAATTCTTATTTCTACATTCTTTTCTGTTTGGTTGTTTCTTTCCTCCTTCTGGTCCATTCCATTGATGTGAGACCCAGCTTTCTTTCCATCACTATTGGTTCCCTGTGCATTTTTCTTCATCTCACTTATTGTAGCCTTCATTTTTTCATCTAATTTGTGACCAAAATCAACCAATTCTGTGAGCATCCTGATCACCAGTGCTTTGAACTGTGTATCTGATAGGCTGGCTATCTCTTGGTCACTTAAAAGGGGCTTTCATTTGTTCTTCGGTTTGAGCCACCTTTTTTTTTTTTTTTTGGTCTGGACGTACCTGTTACATATGAGGGGCGGAGCCTTAGGTGTTCACCAGGGCAGGGCACCCCAGTCACTGGGTTGTGACGCTGTATGTGGGGACGGGGTCCAAGAGGGAACAATGGTGCTTGCTCCACTCTCCGTAGAACTTCAGTCCCTTCCTCCAGTCAAACTGAACCTTTCTGGTGCTAATTCCCATATGGGTGGGGATGTGCACCCCATGGGACTTTCCAATGACTTCTCCTGTGAGGCTGGGAGTCTCTCCTTGTGTCTCAGCCCCTACAGGTGTTTTCAATCAGTGCGCCAAGGCTCTATTTCCCAGCACTGGGATCCTGGGCTGGGTGCAGTGCCTTGCTTCACAATCGCTGTCTTGCTGGGTCTGCAGGTTGCCACCCCTTGGCTGGGGTTTGCCAGCCACTGCTTGCTTGCCCAGGGTCTGCCCGCTGCGGTCTTATGCGCCTAGTCCCAATGCTCTTTGTGCCTCGAGACCCCTCTCCACCCAGCTGCCTGATTCCGCCCCTGCTACCGGTCTGGATGAACGTGTCTATTTTAACTCCTTGGTTGTCCGACTTCCATACAGTTCAATTTTCTGTCAGTCCTGGTTGTTATTCTGTTTCTAAATTGTTGTTGTCTCTATTTTGGTTGTGTGAGGAGGCACAGTGTGTCTACCTATGCCTCCATCTTGGCTGGACGTCTTCATCCTTTTTATCTGTGAAGTATGAAAACCATGCATATTTATAGGAATGCCATGGGGATTGAATTATTATGTATATTCAATACCAAAGGGGCATGTGATGCCCCTACTCTTCTGCCTTGGTTTTCATGAAAGATTTTGGCCGACCTTTAAAGCAAATGCCTTAAGCAAGAAAAACAAACAAACCAAGACTACAGTTCCAAGACTATGTGTGTGATTTAGGCAAACAGGGGAGGGTGGGTACAGAAAGGAGGCTCTGGCTGGAGATAAAGAACACAACAGACACACGTTAAGATAAGCAGCCCGAACACAGCAGTGCCCGGGTCTGGCCAGTGGACAGGAGGTGATGAGGAATGACCAGGGTAGGGCCCCAGCAGAGAGGGTCAGCTACAGGAGACCCTGGTGACATCAGTGGGGCGCTACGCTGTTCCTTCCTATCAGTCACAGGCCGAAACGGGAGGACGTCGTGAAGCAGGGCTCCAAGGAACTTGGTTCTGAGGTTTGTACGAGATTGGTCCTGTTAAAGGGGAAGGCACTGCCTGTGTGTGGGAATGGTAGGCAAATACCGGCCATCCCTTTCCAGTTTTGAAGAGGTTTGTACCGCAGGTCCTTCCATGGCACTGGGGGAGCAATCCCTGGCACCCTGCTCAAGCGCTCTCTGCCCCGCTTCACAGCCGCTGCTTTGCACCCTCTGTCAGTACTGCTCAAGGTCGGCAGGTCGGCCTGTGACGTGTGGTTGCTTTTGGGTTTGGAGGGTTGTTAGAGAGCTGTATCCCCTCCCCTTGCCCACAGGCGGTCTGGAATATCTAAGACAGCTGTGTTTTCACCTGTCCAGTTCAGTGGGAAGAGCACAGATGACTCTGGGAAGCGGCTTCCCTGAGGCCAAAATGTTGGTACCTGGGTGCCTCGGGGTCCTCAGGAGTTGACTCTCTGGAGCTGGATCTGCATGGCCTGGGAAGGAGGCCCCGAGGACCAACACTCATGCTCACACAGGCTCCCGAGACAGGAGCTGTGTCAGTCTGGGTCACTACCACATCTCAGTGAGGAGATGCAGTAGGTGCTCCATAAACGACAGGCTGAACAGAGCGATAACCTCGCCTCGCTGCCCCTCGCCAGAAGTCACTGTGGTGGGGCAGGCTCCTCCCGTTCTGTGAACCCTCTCTCCTGTGATGCTGGTGAGTGAGCAGGCTGAAGCCAGGGGAGGAGCCGATACTGGAGTCCCAATGCTCTCCTCCCCGACATTGTCCCAGGAGCACAGGCAGGCCTGGCCGCTGGGAGAGGGGCCCTTGGCCCAAATCTCACAGGGTTTCACATTTTGAAAAATTAGTCGCACATTGAAAATAAGGAGAATTCTTATTCAAATCTGGCCTCTAGATTCTCTTGACAAATGGACAGATATGCTACCAAATGGCTAGAGTTGGCCAGGAAAGGCCACAGCTTTCGGCTGACCACACCCCCTCTAGGCCCTTCCCCTTGTTTGGATTTCCTACCTGGCTCTGCAGGCCTTTGAGTTTGCCCTGTCCGCCCCCAAGAGACCTCAGGAGGAGAGGTGTTGCCTTGGTGGTCTGGCCCTGACCTAGCCACGGGTGTGAGCTGGGCCCCCCAGGCCTCCTTACCTGCTGAGTCGGTGACGGCAGGGTCTGCCAGACGCCCGTAGTGTGCCATGAGCTTGAGCTTGGTCTCCTGTTTCCTGTGTTTCTTGCCCATGTAGTGTTGCTGAGCCATGACAGGGTCGTTGAAAGTCGCATGGCAGAGGCTGCAGAACTTGTCTGGGTCTCTCACCTCTCTGCTCTGGTGCGAGGAGGCCAAGAGGAGAGGGTTCGTAAGGCGTTTCGACAGAGCTGCGGTGAGAGAGCCCAACAGAAGCAGTGAGAAGACAGAAGGTGCTGGGCTCTCAAGCACGCTGAACACAGATGGAGGCTGGTCACTAGGTAACCACACCTGCACGCGTGGCCCTGCGGCTGGGGACCGCAAGGTGACAGCTGCAGAGACGGGGGCTGCTACTTGTTCAACCGCTGTAACTGCTTTGGGCACGTGGGTCCTGCTTTCTCAAAGCCCGAGGAAGTTCAGCACTTTTGCTATCAAGTTGCCAAATGACAACAGACTAGAGAGGGTGCACGCTTGCAGTCTTGTTGTCCTTTGGAATTCCCCAGGACTTCCCAGTTCAGGTGTTTAATTCCCATCCTCACAGCCCCCCAAGCTGAGAGCTGGGGGCCGATGTGCAGATGGAGAAATGGAGCAACTACACTGGGAGGCCTTTCAGGCTACTATGCCTTCTGGGCTTGGGGGGGATGAGAACATGGTGACATGACATTCAGTTACATGCTTTGTTCTCAGAACTGATCCATGAGTAAGGCATTGTTTTCCTACATTACAGAGAACCACTGAGCCTCATAGGTGAAATGACCTGCCCGAGACCACCCAGCCAGCAAGTGGAGCCCAGGTCTGCATGACCCTTAAGACCATGCCCTCTTTGCCCTGCTGGGCTGCAGCGTGTGGCAAGGAGACCTGAAGGCACAGTTCTGGCTTTGGTCAGCGAGCTCCATTCACCAGAGCCTGGTATGGGCACGTGTGAGCCTCCCATGGGTCAGCATGCGTCTTTCCCCGTGCTGACCGCGGGAGTGCTGCTGCCTCATAAAGCAGATGCCGTGAACTCACTGTTGAGGCCACATGGCTGGAAAGGTGTGGATCTAGTAACTACTGCTTTAATAATGTGACCTAGAGCCCCCACCTAGGGTGGGGGAGGAGTGGGCTCAGCAGCCCCCCTGGGTGGCTCAGGTGTGCCTTCGTCCTGGTGCCACTTCGATGGGGGAAGCTGGGACGGTTTTTAGCAAGCTGGAAGGAAATTGCTGGCTTCTGCACCGATTTTCCAGTACAGGGAATCTCAACTTTTCTGGCCATTGTCTCAGCAAATCACTCCAAAAGTAAATGTGCATGTTGCAGAATATTTAATAATGAGAAAAATATGCAGCACATGGTGGTGAGTTAAAAAGAAGAGGTTATACAGAAATCTGTTTCTTATGTCCTCAGTTCTGTAAAACAACCACAAAAAACAAGATGGCGATGTATGGGCAAAAGACCAAAAGCACAGATACAGTAAGGGGGTGCTTTTCAGTGTTTTCCGACTTTTCTACAACGAATGCAGATTTCTGATGTCAGAAAAGAGAGAACAGTTGATGTGGAAGGTCACTCTAACAGAAGCTGAGGCGCAGCATCGGGCTGAAGCGTTGGGGCCCAGGAGAGGAGCCACTTGGGGGACAGCCAGTTACCGTGAGAGCTGCTGGAGCCCTCTCTCAGGAAACAGCTTGAAGTGCGGGAAGGCACTCAGAGGGGATGTTTGCTACAGAGTTACTTACAAACACCCGGAAGGGGAGGGCAGAAACATCAGAGGAACGGTTAGCTGTGGTACGATGAGATAATTTATAGTCATTGAAAATGTTTATGAAAAAGTTTTCAATAACATGAGGAAAACACAAATGTTGTATTAAAATGAAAAGAGTATCAAAGAAAGTTAGACACACAACATGATTCTATCATTGTGAGAAGAGACATACACAGTTTTCATGTGTGTACTGGTATTTTGAAATGTCACCAAAATATTAACAGTATTTTTCTCCTGGTGGTAGAATTTGGGTGAAATTTTACTTTCCTCTTTGTTCTTTTACATTGTTTGAACTAGAATTATTCATGATGAGTATGCATCGCTTTTAGAAAAACAGTAAGATTATTTAAAGTATTTATGTTTGTATGTACATATACATGGGTTCAATCTAGACAGAGATAAAACAGACACACACAGATATACACGCACACACTAACAAAAGATTACGGAAGACACAGTACTACAAAATGCTAATAGTGGTTACCTCTAAATGGTAAAATTACGGGTACTTTTTCTTTTCAATTATCAGTATTTCCCATATTCTCTAAAATATGCTTGTATTACTTTCATATTAAAAGTGTGTAATTCCAGAAATGTAGCTATAAACTCATGTAATGACAGGAAACGTGACTAAACTACAAAATCAAAAGGAAAGCAGAATGTGGGCACGGTGGCCACACCTATGTAAACACACACACACACACACACACACACACACACACACACACGGCAGAGGCCGAAAGTGGGTGTGGGAATAACCTTGTGAGTACGAATCTTTGGGACCAGGCACATTCCAGGGCATTTTCCCACTTGTGGAAAGATAAGTCCATTTAAAGATATGTGAGCAACTTTATGAAGTTCCATTCTCCAGCTGGTTTCTCGGCCTAATGTTTAACCCTTTGGGTACCGTGAATGGCACCAGGAGCTAGGCCAAGGACTGGCTCCAGGCGGCAGATGCCTGACCAACCACTGCACCGGATCGGGGGATTCCACTCACTGACTCCCTTCACGACGGTGATGATACTAACGAGAGCAGCTGTCGTTTCCTGGGCACCTGCTGTCCTAGGCTCCTCCTATATCTATCATTTCATCCTCACAACCTATGAAGGGGAAAGCATTATCGACATTTTACAGGTGAGGAAACCTGCATGAAGGAGTCAGGCATGAAGGAGTCAGGCCATACGGGTGGCAAATGGCAGCCCCAGGGTTTAAGCCTGGGCGCCTGGGGCTTTGCAGTCCACGTTCCGCTATTTCATACTGTGAATGACCAGATTTGGGTGTGATAAGAGGGTAAAATTGTAAGTGATTTTTTTACTTTGTCTTCTAAGTCTTCTAAAACATTGTTGTCTTGTTTTCATAATACAGTAATATAAAAGAGGATAGTATTACAGATAGTATAGGCTATTTCTTGGTCCAAAAGGGAGAGAAGCAAAAATGACAAAGAAAAAATAAAGGCAAAAGCACTTTCACTCCTAACTGCCGTTAGCAGAGGTTAAAAATCCCAGAAAGTCAGGAGTTAATGAGAGGAAAGCATGGGCCCCAGGGGTGACAACACAAAGGGCTACTTCAGAGAGAAGTCACTTCACTGGCAGTGAAAGGATGCCCAGCAGGTGCAAATACAGCTTGCTGGGCAGCGGTGGCCGCACTGAAGTGTTTGGCTTTGAAAGGCAAGTCCCTGTCTTGAGGAGAAGAGGCCACTTTGAGGATTAGAGTGAGCAGGGCATAACCTGAGCACACAAAAAAGACAAGGCTTCAGCTTTCAACTCAGAACACAGGATAACAAGGGCAGCCGGGTGCTGGGAGGGAGAACTTGGACGGGGAGAGGCAGGCGGTGGCAGGCCTGGAGGACTCTGGCACTCCCAGTCATAGTATTAGAGCAGGAGCTCAGAGCTAACAGTGTCTGCAGAGAGACACTGACGGGACCAAAGAAATGAGGTTAGGTGGGCACAGCTCTGAGGCTGCATTTCAATGAATCTGTGCCTACTTTTATATTTGCAAGGGCTCTCAAAAGCAGTTCAACCTCTCCAAGTCTGTGGCCCCAGTGGGCATTTCTGGAGCACCTGGCTGTGGCGCCCTGAGGACAGGAGGGGTCCCAATATAGCACTACTCAGGAAAACCAGTACCTTCCACCTTAGTGGATTGCTGCTTCAGCTTTAAGTTCTTTGCGTGGGTCTTCCCCAGGTAGTGCGACTGGGCCACGACAGGGGAGGAAAAGGTCATGCTACAGGTGGGGCAGCACTGGTTCTTGTCTTTGCTTCTGCTGCTCTTCTGGTTGGGAGAAAGAACACAGGTCTGGTCACGTCACTGCCCGGCCAGAACACCTTCCATGGCTCCCCACTGCCCGCGGGAGATGGGCACGCAAGGCCCCCTGTGCACACTGCCCCGACCTACCTTTCTGGATTCTCCTCCAGCTAATTCATCCCAGGCTCAACTCACCAGTCCCCACTTGATGCTCTGTGGCTTTCTTGCTTTGCTTGGGCCATTCTTGTTGCCTAGAATGATCTTTCCTTCTTTCCTGCCTGGCATATGTCTGCTTAGTCTTCAAGGCCCAGATTAGATATCACCTCTTCTGGGAGACTTTTAGTCAAGAAAATCATTCGGTAAACAATTATTAAGCCACTTTCTGAGGATTTCCAGAAGAATTTTGTTCCTCCTCTGTACTCCCAGAGTGCATGAAATAGACCTCTCTAGCATGCTACCTGTCACCCTAAACTGACAGCACCAGAGTTCCACGTTTGGGCAGGGCCTGTTTGGCTCGTCTTTGTTCCCTCTCCTAGCACCCTGCTGGAGTCTGGCACACAGCGGACACTCAGGGTTTGGTGAGCAGCAGACCCCTGGGTTTTACTTGTTGATATGATTACCAGGAAACAAGACAGAGTTTTAAAGCTTGGCACTATGGACATTTGGGGCTGCATAGTTATTCTTTGTTAGGAGGTGAGGAGGAGGCTGTGATCTTATTTGAACTACTGGGCCACCCCGGGTTGAAGGAACCGAAGTACCACAAGGTGAAGGGACTTGTCCCGGATCACAGCGTCAATCCCAACTTCATGGACTCTGGATTGTAGGAGAAGGGCAGCCAGGGGTTCACTCTAGTGAACTGGGGAAGGGAAGAGCCCAGTCCTTCCAGACCCGTGGCCACTGTAATAGGAGGCACAGTTTATCAACTATTGAATATCTACTGGAAATTAAAAATTTACCTCAGGACACCCTGAAGAGGTAGGAATTACTTATTATCTCTGTTTTATGGGTAGAGTGCACAGAGATTAAGTGATTCACCCAAAGCCATCCACCCAGGAAGTTGTGGAGTAGCACTAGGCCCCAGTCTGCTGACTTCTCACCCCAAAATGTCTGCACGGCCTCCCATGGAACAAAAGTCATGGTGCCCTTGAGGGATCAGGGTTGCTTCAGCATGATTCCCACACTGTCCAGTATCTCTACGCCAGAAAGTAAATGTGTTCACATCTCGATTAGAGCAGGCACCTGGAAAGATGTTCCTTCCACTTTTTTACTCCAAACATTCATGGGCTGAACTCGGCTCTTCTTCCTGTCTCAAGAAAGCAAGCAGCCTGGCTCCCTTCCACTTTGTGTCCTGGAGCAGTGAATGGTCAGCTTCTTGCCCCACTCTAGCAAACCACAGGGGGGTAATGCCCAGCAATGGCTCCATTTCCTGAGGTCCTACTATGTGCCAGACTCTGGGTTGGGTGCTTTTTCCCTCCCTCACCTTAGTTTGGATAATCCTAACACATAGCTGATGCTAGCATCCTCGTTTTCCTAGAGGAAGAAATAAGGCTCAGAGAGGTGACAAGACCTGCCCGAGTCCCGGCAGGGCTCGGACCCGAGGCTGAGGCAGCCTGGCTGAAAGTCCATGCTCTTTCACCGCGCCGCCCCGCCTGCTGGCTGTGCCAGGAAGCGAGCGTCCAACATGGCAGCTGGATTACCTGATCTGAGTCTAGCTTCTTCGTCTCCCCCTTTAATGTCTCCATTCCATGGATTGCTAGGTATCTCTTCACTTTGTTGGCATGTTTTTTGCTCTGCAAGAACCCAGGAAAAAGATCAAAGATAGCCAAATGCCATTTTATATCTAAGGCACTCAAAAATACTAGATTTCCACCTGATTCACTCTCACAAAACGTTTGGGAAGGAGAGGGTGTGGGAAGAAACCCAGTGTATTGAGTTCCTGCTCTGTTCAAGGCACTTTGCATGCTGTCAAATCGAATTCTCACAACAGTCTATGAGAAAACTGTCATCTCTATCTTACAGACAAGGAAACAGAGGCTGAAGAGGGTGTGGTTTCTTACCCAAGATGAGTGGCAGAACTGTGAGTCAACCTCTGGTCTATTTAAAGCCAGAGCACAGACTTTCTACTACATGAGCTACAAGGAAAGATAATGTATAATGACCCTGATTTGGATGTGAGAAATGAGACTCAGAAAAATTAAGTCAGTCTTCAATATAGTCAACATGCGTGGAGGCAACGCCTGGGTGGCTGGAGGAACTGCACCTCACTGCACAAGCCAGGGAGGGGTGGGGGCTTGGATCCGGGTCTGGTGAGCAGAGCCGTTCTAAAGGCGCCCTGGCGTACCTGGTAGTGAGCCAGCTTCTGGGACTCCGAAATGAGCAGGGCACAGCACACCTTGCACTGCGTGCTGGTGAAGAGACACTGGTTCTTCTGGATCATGTGCTCCACTGCAGAGAGGAAAATAGAAAACCTGAGTCAAAAATCGGCTTTCATGTCTCTGAACTCTGCCTCGAACGCAGGTGCGGAGCAACACAATGCCGCACTGGTCTACACCTTGGCAGACCTCGGCCACCCTTCCCCTACTGCACTCACACCACCTATACTACTGCCTACTTTATAATGTCGTGTAAGCCAACTTTATTTACTAAATAAACTGTTTAAAAATTTTAACTGAGATATAGTTGCATATAAGATTATATTAGTTTCAGGTGTACAATATGATGATTCAACATTTGTGTAATCGCAAAACTTATTGCCACAATAAGTCCAGCCAATACCAGGCACCGCAGCATTACAATTATTTCTTGTTATGAGAACTTTTGGGATCTACTCTCTTAGCGATTTTTTAAAAAATTGACTTTAGAGACAGAGAGGAAAGAAGAGGTGGGGGGAGAGAGAGAGGGAGGAAGTGATTTATTGTTCCACTTATTGATGTACTCAGTGGTTGTTTCTTGTATGTGCCCTGACCAGGGATCGAACCCACATCCTTGGCGTACCAAATGACGTTCTGACCAACTGAACTACCTGGTCAGGGCAGCAACTTTCAAATTTGCAATACAGGGTTCGTAACTATAGTTACCATGCTGTACAAGTAAATTCTTTTAAAAAGGCATTTTTAGATCACAAACTTAAATATAATACATTGATGAAAATGAAACAATTCTAGTCAGATGCTGGCACCAGTGGCTTAGAGCTCCCCCTGAAAAGAGCCATGAGAGCAGCAACTGGGAAGAGAGGTTTTTAAGACAGGGTGCTCCCACCTGAGACTTCTTCCCTGATAGAACTGGAAGGACTAAAGGACTTGGAAGGGGAATAATTTCCTTGCTGTTCTTTTAAAAATCTTATTATAATAATACATTCTGGCCCTGGCCGGTGTGGCTCAGTGGATTGAGCTCCAGTCTGTGAACCAAAGGGTCGCCGGTTAGATTCCCAGTCAGGGCACATGCCTGGGTTGCAGGCCAGGTCCCCAGTAGGAGGTGTGCAAGAGGCAACCACACATTGATGTTTCTCTCCCTCTTCCCCCCTAAAATAAAGAAATAAAATCTTTAAAAGTAATAATAATACATTCTGTATCTTTTTACTATTTGTGGAACATTTTTGGTGGAATTAAAAATAGACCAACCTTTGCCCTGGCTGAGCAGCTCAGTTGGTTAGAATGTTGTCTCAATAAGCCAAGGTTTGCATTTGATCCCTGGTCAGGGCACATATAAGAATCAACCAATGAATGTATAAATAAGTGGAACAACAAATTGATGGCTGTCTCTCTCTCTCTCCAATAAACAAACAATAAACAAAAACAAAAATTAAATAAACAAAAATTAAAAAGATAGATGAGTGGATAAAACAACTATGGGACATTTACACAATGGAATACTACTTGGCTATAATAAAGAAGAAAATTTTACTCTTTGCAACATAATGGATGGACCTGGAGAATATTATGCAAAGTGAAATAAGTCAGAGAAAGACAAACACCATATGACCTCACACAAATATGGAATATAATGAACAGGTTGAACTAACAAGGAAAATGGGGATAGGCTCATAGATGGAGAGCAAGATGACAGCTAGTGGGGTGGGGAGGTTAGGGGGTGGAGGGATTCAGCAGAAAGGAAAAAGGACTCATGGATGTGGACAAGTGTGGTGATTGCCGGGGGAGGGAGGTATAAGGGGGACTAAATGGTAATGGAAAAAAATACAATAAAGATAAAAAAAGAGCAATTTTCAAATTTGCTCCACTAAAAGATAATAGCATTTTTCTTTTTATTCTAAAAGATTTTTAAAAACTGATTTTAGAGAGAGAGAGAGAGAGGAATGGAGAGAGACAGAGAAAGAAACACTGATATGTTGTTCCACTTATTTATGCATTCACTGGTTGCTTCTTGTATGTGCCCTGACCAGAGACTGAACACACAACCTTGGTGGATTGGGATGATACTCTAACCAACTGAGCTACCTAGCCAGGGCCAATAACATTTTCTTTTTATTTATTTATTTATTTATTTATTTATTTATTTTAAAGCGAGGGAGAGAAACATCAATGTGTGGTTGCCTGTCGAGCACCCTCCACTGGGGACCTGCCCCACAACCCAGGCACGTGCTCTGACTGGGAATCAAACCAGTACCCACTGAGCCACACCAGCCAGGGCACATTTTCTTATTATTTAAATTTACACTGGTATAGTAGTACACACAGAATTGGTCAGAAAATTGTATTGGGGTTTAATTATTAAAAGACTAGAACATTCTTTTTGTATGGAAAGAATTTGAGTTTCCGTTTATTATGCAAACATTAAATTTAAAAATTGGTTTTCTTTTAAATGAACCAGAAGATGTGAAAAGAAATTTTGGAGGGTAAGTATCAGTTAGAAGATGGTACCGATGAGGAAAGGCAAATTAATCCTACTCTTACATAGTAAGCACAAACTATTATCTAATACCGGCTAAATGTTCATAGTGTAAACCATGGTTAGGAACTTGGGCTCCGTGGGCATCCTGACTTGGGTTCAAATCCTGCTTCTGTTACTTACTAGCTCTGTGATTTTGCAGAAATTACTTAACCTCCATCCCACTGTTTTTTTTTTTTTTTGTTGTTGTTGTTTTTCGTGTAAAATGGGAGGGCTGGTAATATGCATCTCAAGGAACAGTTTCTGCCCTGGCTGGTGTAGCTCAGTGGATTGAGCGCGGGCTGCGAACCAAAGCATCGCAGGTTCGATTCCCAGTCAGGGCACATGCCTGGGTTGCGGGCCAGGTCCGCAGTGGGGACCACATGAGAGGCAACCACACATTGATGTTTCTCTCTCTCTCTCCTTCTCCCTCCCTTCCCCTCTCTAAAAATAAATAAATAAAATCTTAAAAAAAAAACCAAAAGGAACAGTTTCTCCTACGGTTTTCCATATAAATCACTCAGCACAGCACCTCATCTAGTCTGTGCTCAATTTCAATGTTACTGTCAAATTATCTTCTGGGCCCCGTGGTTCTGAGCAAATTAATTATTTCCTATACTGTACCTATGATAATATTTCTTAATCTAAAACTAAATAACAAAACTTTTCTCACTACTTTTTTGTTAAAGATTTTGTTTATTTACTTTTAGGGAGAGAGGAAGGTAGGGAGAAAGAGAGGGAGAGAAACATCAATATGCGAGAGATACATTAATCAGTTGCCTCTTTCATGCCCCCAAACACGGACCTGGCCCGCAACCTAGGCATGTGCCCTGACCTGGAATCAGACTGGTGACCTTTTGGTTGGTGGAATGACACCCAACCCACTGAGCCACACCAGTCAGGGCTTTTCTCACTATTCTCACTCTGACTTTGAAACATCTGAAATCACCTAACATATTACAAAAGCTCCACTGTAGGAATCCATGGGATTATTTTGTTCCTAATTGTTGGGTGTCAAGAAAAAACCTTGCCTTTTGGTGAGGGAGTAAAACCTTGCCCAGGCCAGGAGTCCCACCGTGGCACTGAGAGCCAGAGGCAGGGCAAAGTCCAGATCACTGAGGGGACGGCAAGCCCACGTTTTTTATCGTCCACTCTGGACCAAAGAGTGGTCCAGATGTCCTGCAGGGAGGCTCTTGGTAGACAGTTTTGATGTAACTCTTTTTACTTCACTAGATCTAAAACTTATCTATGCTTTTGGGCAGGACTCTTGACTGGCTGTATTCTGTCTTTTGGGGCCTCCTGTTTATTTCCCCATTTTTCTCCTACAGTACTTGAGGGAAATTCATAGCATTATAGGCCTACCTCAAGAATCAAGAAACATCTCAAATAAACAATCTAACCTTACACCTAAAGGAACTAGAAAAAGAACGAACAAAGCCCAAAGTGAGTAGAAAGAAGGAAATAATAAAGATCAAGCAGAAATAAGTGAAATAGAATCTTTAAAAAAAAAAAACAATACAAAAGATCAATGAAACCAAGAGCTGATTCTTTGAAAAGATAAATAAGATTGCTAAATATTTAGCCAGACTCATGAAGGAAAATTAGAGAGGACCCAAATAAGTCAAATTAGAAATGAAAGAGGAGTAACAATTGCCCTGGCTGGACGGTTCAGTGGACTGAGTTCCGGCCTGCAAACCGAAAGGTAGCCTGCTCCATTCCCAGTCAGGGCACAGGCCTGGGTTGTGGGCCAGGTCCCCAGCAGGGGCGGGCAAGAGGCAACCAACTGATGTTTCTCTTGCACATTGATGTTTCTCTTCCTCTCTTTCTCCCTCCCTTCCCTCTCTCTAAAAATAAATAAAGTAAATTTAAAAATCTTTTAAAAAAAAGAGAAATAACAACTGACACCGCAGAATACAAAGGATTTTAAGAAAATAATACAAACACATATGCCAACAAAACGGACAATCTGGAAGAAATCAATAAATGCCTAGAAACATACAATCTCCCAAAACTAAATCAAGAAGAGAAAATCTGAACAGACCAATTACATTTTATAAAACTGAAGCAGTAATAATAATAATAATAATACCCCCAAGAAACAAAAGACCTGAACCAGATGGCTTTACAAGTGATTTTTACCAAACACTCAAAGAAAAAATTACATCTGTGCTTCTCAAATTATTTCAAAAGAGTCAGGAGGAGGGAAGACTCCCTTGCTCATTTGACAAGGTCAGCATTAAACTAATTCCAAAGCCAGCTATTCTAAAGAAGATAAATTTAGGCCGATATTCCTGATGAACACAGATGCAAAAATCCTCAACAAAGTACTAGCAAACTCAATTCAGCAATACATTAAAACAACCACACACCATAATAAAGTGGGACTAATTCCTTACATGCAAGGTTGGTACAACATACACAAATTAATTAACATGATATCCCACATACACAAATGAAGGTTAAAAAAATCATACAGTCATCAATGATGAAGAAAAAGCATTTGAAAAAATCAAGCACCCATTTATGACAAAAACTGTCAGCAAAGTGGGACTACACCCCAACATAATGAAAGCCATGTATGACAAACACACAGCTAACATCACACTCAACAGGAAAAAACTAAAAGCATTTCCCTTAAAACCAGGAAGAAGACAGGGATGTCCACTTTTGCCACTCTTACTCAACATAGTACTGGAAGTTCTAGCCACAGCAATCAGACAGAAAGAAGTAAAAGGCATAAATTAGAAAGGAAAAAGTAAAACTGTCATTATTTGCAGATGACATGATACTACATATAAAGAACACTGAAGAGTCCACCAAAAACTACTAAACTGATAAATGAATTCAGCAATGTAGCAGGACACAAAATAAATATGCAGAAATCAATTGCATTTTATACACAAATAATGACCTATCTGAAAGGGAAATGAAGAAAAAAAATAACACTAACAACTGCATCCAAAAAATAAGGGGTAGCCTGGAGAGGGGGCCAGGTCTGCACCCAGCAGTATGGCCCAGATGCTCATTCCTGCTGGGGCTGGGGACACCTGAGGTGTGTCCTGCATGTTAGTCCACTCCATGTGAGTCCCAGACCTGCTCCCAATCAGGCTCCACCCAGTCCCTGCCAGCGCTGGGCCTGGGCTTCTGTGCAGAGGCCAGTGGCAGGTGGCCTGGGGCAGCCCGTTTGTGCCTGAGGTGGGGGCTCCTCGCCCCACTGTGCCTCAGTTTCCCAAACAGGAAGACAACCCTGTGTATGCCATTGGATGCTGCCTCTGCCTCTGCCCAGGCTGTGTCTACACCTAACCTGCCCGAGGTGCTTGAGTGGAGGCCTGGGGTGTCACCTGTGGGCTGGCCTGACATCCTCTTTGATTGGTGGGGAGACTGAGGCACAGAGTGCGGGATGTGTCCAAGATGCCGTGGTAACCAGCAAAGTGTGGATGGAAGTCCAAGTCCTTTGAAAGGGAGAAAAGGCCCTGGCTGGTGTGGCATAAATAAAATCTTTTTAAAAAAGTGGGGGAGAAAGTCATGTCCTTGGAGCACACAGGTATGAGCTCCTCCGAGCAGCATAAAAACTCCACCCCGGTGGCTCCTTATTCACATGGTCATTCTTGACCCACAAGTAAATTCACACAACTTGAGGGGTGTGGGGCCTGACTCCTGAGCACCCCACATGGCCAGGGGCTCCCTGCACCAACTTTGAGGTGAGAGGTTTCATGTTCCACACAGCAACCAGAGTGATCATAAGGCAAATACCAGACTAATCACTTTCCTGCTCAAACCCTTATCAACTAAGACTGTCCAAATCTATGGAGATTTTTTAAAAAAGATTTTATTTATTTATTTTTAGAGAGAAGGGAAGGGAGAAAGAGAGGGAGTGAAACATGGATGCGTGAGAGATACATCAATAGGTTGCCTCAGGTACACCCCCAAATGGGGACCTGGCCCACAGCCCAGGTGTGTGTCCTGACTGGGAATCGAACCCCCAACCTTTCAGTTTGTGGGCTGGCACTCAGTCCACTGAGCCACACCAGTCAGGCCAAATCGGTAGAGAATTTTTATAAAAATTGATTTGAGCCAAACAGAGGATAGACCTGGAAGCAGGATTTCAACAAAAGAAATAAATGTTTCCAAGACAATGACAGTTTACAGCTTCTATTTTGCATTTGGAATTAAGGAGGGAACCTAAGGAAGATTTCAAGAAGGTGGGAGGAAGCAAGGTCTGGATCGGGTTACAGGATAGTTAAGATTCTGTGCTCTCTTGAGAGTGATCTTGCTTTAGAAGGAGGGGTCTGGTCTGAAAAGGATGGTCAGGTAGTAGAAGGGCCTGAAATGAGGCATTTCAAAGACGTGTTAATCTAGATGCATGGAAACATGGACAGGGCTTGCCCAAGACGGATAAACCTTATATCAAAGACGTTATATGTCTGGGGTGTGACTACCCACCACGACCTGCCTAGTTGACAATTCATGATCACCCTATGAGGTTAGTGTCCATAGAAGCCCTTTTTCATCCATATCCTCCAGGCTGACCCTGGATTTAGACTGAAGTTGGTCCCTTACCACAGCCCTCCTGCCCCGGCTCCCTCGACTGATCTGGGAGCCTTTCCACCTTTCGTTCTAGTTGCAGGAGCTTTCTGGTGTGTGCCAAGAGCCTGACCTTGAATTTCTCAGTGGCTCTTCCTTCCCATCTCTGCTGAAATCACCTCCTCCTAGAGGTGAGGAGTTTATTTGCACAATAAAGTTTGAGGAGCACTGCTGTAAAATATAAGATACTGAAGAAAGAAATGGAAGAACATACAAATAACTAGGAGCATATATCATGCTTACAAATGGGAAGAATTAACATCATTAAAGTGTCTATACTATTCCAAGTAATCTACAGATACAACCCAATTCCTATCAAAATACCAATGGTGTATTTCACAGAACTAGAACAAATAATCAAAAAATTTATATGGAACCACAAAAGACTCCTAATAGCTACAGCAATCTTGAGAAAGAAAACCAAGGTTGGAGGTATTACATTACTTGACATCAAAGTATAATACAAGACTATAGTAATTAAAACAGCATAGTACTGGCATAAAAACAGCCACAGATCAGTGGAACAGACTAGAGAGTCAAAAATAAACCTACACTTATATGGTCAGTTAATACTTTCCAAAGAAGGCAAGAATATACAATGGAGTAAAGAGTTTATTCAATAAATGGTGTTGGAAAAATCAGACAGATACATGCAAAAAAAAAAAAAAAAGAAAAAAAAAGAAACTAGACCACCTACTGACACTATATAAACAATAAACTCAAAATGGATTAAAGACTTAAACGTAAGGCTTGAAACCATAAAATTCCTAAGAGAAACCATAGGCAGTAAAATCTCTGACATTTCTTTTAGCAATATTTTTTCTGATACATCTCCTTGAGCAAGAAAAACAAAAGAAAAAATAAACAAAAGGGACTGCATCAAACTAAAATGTTTGCACCACAAAGAAAACCATTAAAATAAAAAGACAACTCACTGAATGGGAGAACATATTCACCAATGATACAACTGATAAGGGGTTAATATCCAGAATTTACAAAGAACTCATACAACTTAACAGCAAACCGACCCCCCACACCCAATAATCCAATTATAAAATCGGCAAGGACTTGAATAGACTTTTCCAAAGAGGACATACAGATGGCCAATAGGCATATGAAAAGAACTCAAAATCACTAATCATCAGAGAAATGCAAATTAAAACCACAAGGAGATATCATCTCACACCTGTGAGAATGGTCATCATCAATAAATCAGCAAACAGCAAGTGCTGGCGAGGATGTGGAGAAAGGGGACCTATAAATATTGCAGAAGGGCAGGGAAATGAAGGGGTTGTAAGTGACACTGTACCTTCATACACACTTAAAGAGACAGTTCCCTTTTCAGTGCACAGTTGCTGTGTTCCACGTCCCCTGAGGACAAAGGTAACTGTCCTGTTTTTGTGCACCCCTGCCTCTTTAACATTCCTCTTTACTGAACCCACTGCATTATAATAAAACTGCTTTGGTGTTTGCTTCCTGGACTCGACTACAAGCCCCCCCAGGGCAAGAGCAGTCTTTTCCTAATCTCTGATACACAACCTGTCTTGGGAATAGAGCAGGCATTGGTGGATGTTTGTCCAATCAATGAAAGGAAAATTGTGGGGAGCAGGGGTTGGGCAACTTTGTACCAAAGAAGTTTGAAAGTATGAGGGAGAGTGGGGAGAGTAGTAATTTAGGAATCAGGCTAGGTTAGTTTTTAAACTGGAGAAGTATATATACAAGGTCTGTCCAGAAGGTATCCAGCTATGTAATATGAAAAATAGAGACATTTATTGAAGAAGATACAAAAAACATCATACATAGGACAATGACACCTCAGTCCCCTTCAACGTAGGCACCTTGGGACCTCACACAGTTCCCTCAATTGCCATCGGCTTGTCCTGTTGTATTTTCTTAAATCTCAATGATGGTGTGAAATCCATTCTCTTTCAAAGGTGATTTTAATTTTGCGAAAAACCAGAAGTCACAGGGTTCCAAATCGGGGCCGTAGAGGGGCTGAGTCACCTGGGTGATTTGATGTTTTGCTGGAAAACCTCTGCAGGAGATATGATGCATGAGCGTGTATGTTCTCCTGATGAAGCTGCCAATTACCAGTTGCCCATAGCTCCAGCCTTCTGAATCATCCCAATAGTTTCCACAGAGGAATGTTCAAGCTTAATGCAAAATTTGATGCAGCATGGTTGCTGTACTCAGTCATTTTGAATTCGAGATCCACACAGTCCACATGCTCACCCAATGGGTCTATCCCCACCACTGACTAGTACAGTGAAGTCATCATTGTTCACACATGCGCATTCCAGTCCACTCTCCTTGGTGGCAAGGTTATATCGATGTCCCTCAAACTGATGACCTTATATTAACAATGGCTGGGCTTTTTCTGGACAGACCTTGTATGTCAGGGTGTATGAGGTCTGTGTACCACCCCAAACTGAAACATATAGTCCTTGGATGTGGTCAAAAATTCCACTTTACCCCAGGGCAATCAGTTCACAGGCAACATATTAAACTTTCCAAGATTAGTCTGCTCAGCAAGCAAACCACTATTAGAAACCTAATGGCTCTGCAGATTACCTGCCAGGATCAGCACAGAAGCCCAGAGAGTTGGTGTACCTTTGGATAGAGTTAAGCAGCTAGTTCTGCCAAGGACTGGTCAGGGCAGTTTGGGCCATCTCCTCTATCTCTGCCTTACCCACTGTCAGGTAAAATGCAGAGCAAGCTTGGAAGCTTGCTTCTCAGGCACCAGGCTTCCATCTCAGAAAAGGGTAGAGACCAGACAACTGGAAACAGGTAAGCCAAGGCCCTACCACCAAAGCCGGGCATAAGGCCTTCTAGAGCGCTTGAAATGTGGGGCATGAGAGAAAGGAGGATGGAAACACCAGGGGTGGCGGAGCCTGGAGACTGGGACGATGGAGGGTCAGGAAGAAATGCTGAGGGAGCTACGAATCTCGCGGGGGAGGGTCTGTGGGTGTAAGAGAAGGCATGGCGAGGGATTATGGTCCAGGAATTTGGGAGGAGCTGCGCTCTGGTGGGTGAGGAAAGCGGGGCAGAAACACGTGCGGCCCTGAGCGTGAGAAGGCCTTTGACCATTTGCACGCAGGGTCCCGATTCCCCGCGTGCCGCGGCCTCGACTTTCAGGAACTGGCCCGCGGTGCCCGGGCCTGATGGGGTGGACGAGTCCGGGAGTCCCCGGGTGCGTCACGCAAAGAGGCGGCCCGGGAGCCAGGGGGTGTGACCGTAGACTCAGGGGCTGGCCAGCGTTCTCACCCCGCGCTTCCGCCACTCCCCGCGCAATGCACTTGCGGGCGAAAGGTTCCCTTCCTCCGAGACCCTCCCCCCGGACTCACCTTCTTCCCTCCCCACTGGTTGGGCCCCAGATACGGCTTCCCACAGGCGGCACGCCCTCTCGCGGTCGAATCGCAGCCCGTCCGGTTCCCGGCCCTCCCGCTCCTCCGAACCACTGTAGGGCCGGGCCCCTCCACCGTCCGTGGCTTCCACCGTGCCCAACGCGGGATATTCCATCTTTCCCGCAAGCCCAAACCCACAGATAGCCGCTCCTGAACCTTGGTCTCGCGAGATGTGGTCGGAAGGGTGACTTTGCCGGGCTAACAAATCTCGCGAGGTTGGGAGCCGCAGACCGTGTTGCGTGGCGCCGGGGCTCGCGGTTCTTTTGCCTGGTGGCTGCTGGGGAGCTCGGATGGTCTGCTGTAGATTCAGAAGTTGGGCGGCAGATTCCTTGCAGCCCCTTCCTTTCTGGACGGGCTTGTGCAGTCCTTGGCTCTGGGTTCTTACTTGGCTCACGGTCAGCCTTTGACATTTCTCATTTCATTCTCGTTGAAGGCTGTGTGATGTGGGAATATTTTCTCTATTGCCTTGGAAGGGAAATTGAGACCCAGAACCTTGAAGTGGTGTATTCAAGAGCTCACTGCTGCCCTGACCGGTGTGCCTTACTTGGTTGGGCGTCTTCTACAGAGCGAAAGGTTGCCTGTTGGATTCACGGTCAGGGCACATGCCTGGGTTGCAAGTTTGGTTCCTGGTCCAGGCGTGATGTTTCTCTCTTGCATCAGTATTTCTCCCTGTTTTTCCCTCCTTTCCTCTCTCTCTCAAAGTACATAAATAAAATTTTAAGAGAAAAAAAGTTTACTACTAGTAAGTTAGTGGTAAAGCAGAACTCCATCTCCATGACTAAATAGGTACCATTTGCGTTCCAGCTGCTAATCCCCACCCCAGACTTCTTTAAACTCCTTTCTGATGTACGTGTCAATTCTGTAATTCTATTGGAGCCACCCTCTCTTGCCAAAGTTATTACTATAGAGTCTGTTGGTCCCTTCCTTTGCCCTTCAGGTATTCCAAGCACAGCAGCCCAGTGATCCTCTTGAAACAAGCCATATTATGACACCCTAGTGTTCAAACTCTCCAACACCTTTCTATCTCACTCTTCAAATAGCCCAAGACCTGAGTTTAGCCAACAGCATCCTACGCACTCTGACTTCCCTTAACCTCTCTGGCCTTACCTCCCACTGCGTTTGTTGGCCACCAGCCCCTTCCTTCCTGTGCCAGTGACCCTGGCCTCCTGAAATGCATTTCCCCTATTTGTCCTCAGGGCTCAGCCTCTCTTCTCCTTCTTTGGCGACTGTAATCTAAAATTTTACCTCACCGCACACACTTCACGCCCTTTCCTGCTTTATTTATTATTTTTTATTTATTTGTTTTTATAGAGAGAGGAAGGGAGGGAGGAAGAGAGAGAGAGGCCTCCATTTGTTGTTCCATTTATGTATGCACTCATTGGTTGCTTCTCTTAAGTGCCCTGACTGAGGAGCGAATCCACAACGGTGGCGTATTAGGAGGATTCTCTAACCAACTGAGCTTCTTGGCCAGGGCGTATTTGTTTTTCCCTCCTTAACACTTATCATTATCAGACATAGTTTTACTTTTTTTTTTTGTCTTCCTTATTGTTTGTTTCCCTACTAAAAGGCAAGACCCAAGAAAACAGGGATTTTTGTGTATTTTTTTCTCTCAGCTGAATTCCCGTCACCTTGAAAGAGGGCCTGGACCCTCATAGGTACATTTGAAATATTTATGGACTGAATGAAACTTTTGATATAATTATCTTATTTCAACCTTATTTGTGCAAATGTTTATTTAGGGTTAGATGTTGTTTTGGCCATTGGAATACAGTGGTGAATTAGACAGGGAAGCTCTGGTAGACTTTTTTATTCTAGTGGAGGACAGTGTAATAAACAAGTAATAGATAGTAAATATGGAGAAAAATGAAATGGGAATATACTTTGGGTGAATAATATGGGAGGAACATTAAGGTAGTTAGAGAAAGGTTCTAAAAAAATGACATTTTACCTAAGACCTCATCGATGAGAAGGGATGACCAAAGAGCTGGGAAAACTGGTCCAGGGAGAAGGAGCAGCAGGTGCAAAGGCCCTGAAGCAGGAATGAACTTACCGCGTTGGAAGAACAGGAAAAAGAATAGTATGGTTGGAGCCCAGCGAACAAAAAGGAAAGGGGTAGCAGAGGAGGCCAAAGAGAGACAGATTTTTCTTATCTGAGATCACACAGCTCATCAGTGGAATTGACTCATTTCTAATACAAGTATTCGGCACAAGCTCTGTGTCAGGCCTCATGCCTGGCTCTGGAACTTCCAATACAACAGATGACTAATGTCTGTGCAGTGCTTTACAGGTTACAAAGCACCTTTAACCTGCATTATAACATGTAATCCTCAAGGTGGTTCTCCAGTGAGGGATTTCTACATATTCAACAATGAAGAAAACGACTGGGAGACTTGAACATTTTATTGGGGTCATGTAGCGTAGTGACAGAACCCACGCTTGAACACTGGTCCTCAGACTGCAAATCCATGTCCTTTTGCTAATGCCAGGCAACCAGCCTAAAAGCCAATGGTTATATGCCCTTATTTATCTTAAAGAAGATTTCTAATTACTTAGATTTGCATAGCACAAGTTATTCAGCTAGAAATCACAACCAATAGAGGGCATTTTTGTTAAAGTCTCAGATCTGATTGATTTTTTTTTTAACACAGTAGAGCAAATCCTGGGAGTGGAGTACTTAGGATGCTGTGCATATTAGAAAACAGCCTTCCTCCCTCATTCTCAATCCCGTTAAATACTATTTATTCAAGGACTTAAATAAGTAGAAATAATTTCTATTTATTCTCCAGTGAATGCCATCAAGGTTTGTCACCTGTGCCACTGAGACAGCATCCTGAGCTACAGCTCTGAATGGCTGAACCACCCTCACTGTCACCAGTTTTATGCTATGCATTTTATTTTTATTTTTAATAATATATTTACTGATTGTGCTATTACAGTTGCCTCATTTTTTTCTTCCCTTTATTCCCCTCCACCCTGTACTCCCCCTCCCACCATCATTCCCCCACCTTAGTTCCTGTCCATGGGTCGTACATATGAGTTCTTTGGCTTCTCCATTTCCCATACTACTCTTAACCTTCCCCTGTCTATTTTGTACCTGCCATTTATGCTACTTATTCCCTGTACTTTTTCCCCCATTCTCCCCCTCCCCTCTCCATGTGATCTCTAGTTCTGTGAATCCGTTCCGATTCTAGTTGCTTGTTTAGTTTGTTTTTGTTTTTGTTTTTTTAGGTTTGGTTGTTGATAGTTGTGAGTTTGCTGTCATTTTACCGTTCATATTTTTAATCTTCTTTTTCTTAGATAAGTCCCTTTAACATTTCATTTCATATAATAATGGCTTGGTGATGATGAACTCCTTTAATTTAACCTTGTCTGGGAAGCACTTAATCTGCCCTTCCATTCTAAATGATAGCTTTGCTGGATAGAGTAATCTTAGATGTAGGTCCTTGCTTTTCATGACTTTGAATACTTCTTTCCAGCCCCTTCTTACCTGTAAGGTTTCTTTTGAGAAATAAGCTGATAGTCTTATGGGAACTCCTTTGTAGATAATTGTCTCCTTTTCTCTGGCTGCTTTTAAGATTCTCTCCTTATCTTTAATCTTGGGTAATGTAATTATGATGTGCCTTGGTGTGTGTTTCCTTGGGTCCAACTTCTTTGGGATTCTCTGAGCTTCCTGGACTTCCTGGAAGTCTATTTCCTTTGTCAGATTGGGGAAGTTCTCCTTCATTATGTTTTCAAATAAGTTATCAATTTCTTGCTCTTCCTCTTCTCCTTCTGGCAACCCTATGATTTGGATGTTGGAACATTTAAAGTTGTCCCAAATGTTCCTAAGCCTCTCCTCATTTTTCTGAATTCTTGTTTCTTTATTCTGTTCTGGTTGAATGTTTATTTCTTCCTTCTGCTCCAAACCATTGATTTGAGTCCCGGTTTCCTTCCCTTCACTGTTGGTTCCCTGTACATTTTTCTTTATTTCACTTTTCATGGCCTTCACGTCTTCCTCTATTTTTCAACCATACTCAACCATTTCTGTGAGCATCCTGATTACCAGTGTTTTGAACTGTGCATCTGGTAGGTTGTCTATCTCTTTGTCGCTTAGTTGTATTTTTTCTGGAGGTTTGATCTGTTCTTTCATTTGGGTCATTTTTTTTTTGTCTTGGCACGCCAGTCTGGATAAATGTTTCCTCTTTAACTCTTTGGTTGTCTGACTTCCACAGAGTTCGATTTTCTGGCAGTTGTGGTTATTTTTTGTTTTTAAATTTGTTGTTGTCCTTCTTTTGGTTGTGCCAGGAAGCAAGGTGTATCTACCTACACCTCCATCTTGGCCAGAAGTCACCTCTGCTGCTGTGTATTTTTGTTAAGTCCTTCCCATGATGCCTGCACATGGATTCCTTGCTGGGAGCTGACAGTGCAGGTGGTGCAATGTATTTATGGGGCTGGCTTTTTATTTCTTCCCTGTGGGAAACAAGAACCATTTCTCAACATGTTCTGTGTATTGTTGCTGTGGGAGAAGACCAATCCCAAGGGGGCAACTTTGCCAAGAGACAGGAATTGGCCACAGTTTAGCAGATGTTTCAGTTGGGTAAACACTGTCTGTGTGTGTGTGCAGCTAACCCACACTGCAAAGCTCAATAAAATATAGTTTTTGCTCTCAGGGAGATTAAACTCTAGAGAAGAAAGTATCTACTATATACTTGACATCACAGAGTATATGTTAACTGCTATAATAGAAGTGACAACTGTTTTGATTGTACCCGGGATTTAATTTATAGAGCTGACTAAATGATGACATAGGAGTTCAATGCCATTGAAAGTTGTGTTTTTTTAAATATGTAGAAATATTTTTAAAAGTCATATTCAAATTATTATTAAGGTTTTATTTATTTAATTTTTTTAGAGAGGGGAAGAGAGGGAGAAAGAGAGGGAGAGGAACATCAATGTGTGGTTGCCTCTCATGTGCCCCACAACCCAGGGATGTGCCCTGACTGGGAATCCAATGGGTGACCCTTTGGTTCGCATGCAGGTACTCAATCCACCGAGCCTCATCAGCCAGGGCTGAAAGTTTTTTTTTAAATTTATTGGTTTTACTTAATTTTTCAAATCCTCATCCAAGGACATGCTCATTGATTTTAGAGAGAGGGGAAGGGAGAAAGTTAGAGGGAGAGCAACATCGATGTGAGAGAGAAACATCGATTGGTTGACTTCCTTATGCACCCCAACTAGGGACCAAACCCACAACCTAGGTATGTGCGCTGATCAGGAATCGAAACTGCAACCTTTTGGTTTACCGGGATGATGCCCCAACCAACTGAGCCACACTGGCCAGGGTGAATGTTTTATTACTCATCATTCTCAAGAGAGGAGGGGCATGCCACACTATGGCAAGGGCCAGATGGGGAAGTACCAGGCTTTTTCAGGGGTAGAAGGAGCAATGGAGAGCAAAGTCCAGAGTCTTTATTGTGTTTTCTGGAGGTAGGAATGGGTCAGGCAAGGCAAGCAGTCTAGGATTGGCTAGTTGGAATAATTTCAGCAGGTTCCGAGCTGCAGGGGGGCTCCCTCATTGTCTGGGGCGATCTAGGGCACGGAGAATATGGGGTGGTATGTGAGGTGAAGGATGTGGTGCGGGGATGGGCTTTGGATTGGTTGGTTTGTACATGAAAGGTGAGCTCGAGGACACACTGTGTGCTATCTCTAGGAATTATCTTGCCCTGACAGAGGCTGGCCTACCTTGGTGCACAAGGGCCCCAAGATGTCTAAGTATCAAAACACAGAAATTAAAACACGATAAAAGAACAATGGATGGGGTGTGACATCAAAGCCACTGTTGTGGGGATCATGATAGTACCTGGGTTCCCCCACCTGAGGCTTTCTGCTTCTCAGGTCTGTGTACACAGCTAGCTGGTAGAGGTGGCCACAGATTAAGTTTTACAACAGGACTTGAACAAGTGTTGTTTGACTCAGAACCTGAGGTTGGTCTAGAACAGCAGGGGTGCTCCTGGGGAAAACTGGGAAGGCTGCACTCTGGGGGACACAGCTTTGCTACAGTTCTTTCTGGGCTGGGCTATTTTATGCTGCCTTCTCGACTGCAGGGAAGCAATGTCTTCAGGGGTTGCCAGGCTTTTAATTCCCACGACACCTGGAGGGTATAGAGTGTGCTGATCACAGAATGGGATTTCCAGAGGCTTTTGAGAAGGAGAGGGAGGAGGTGCATTAGAGTACATTCCAGTACAGCTCCCCAACTTCTTCCAAGTCATAACCCACTTAGAAAATAAGCATATCTGTATGGCAAATTAGAGCAGACCAGGAAGGCTGCCTCTTCCCATCGCCCCCGTGGCAGTCCAGGACTGTGATGGAGACCGTATCAGTGAAATCCCACGTTTCTGCATAATTCCTAGAACCAGTTTCAGTTAGTAGCGTGCGCATTTGATGATGGATCAGAGTGATTTAGTGGAGTTTAAAGTACCCCCAAGGAAATCCAGAATGGTCTAAGACAATCTAATGAAACTGTATCATCTCTGTGGAAGGATTGCCTAGAAATTGGAATAGCTGTTAAACCGGCATAGTAGTTTGAGACACATCTAATCAATAGGCTTCATTTAGAGCCCACTGTATTATGTGCCAGTGTCTTAGTTCATTCAGTCTGCTATAGCAAAGCACCATACGCTGAGAGGCTTAAACAACACATATTTCTTTCTCTCAGTTCTGGAGGCTGAGAAATCCCAGATTAAGGTGCTGGCACATTGGGTGTCTGGTGAGAGCCTTCCTTCTGGCCTCTTCTCCCTCTGTGTTCACATGGCAGAAAGGGTTGAGGGAGCTCTCTGGGGTCCCTTTTATAAGGGCACTGATCCCTGATAGCCTGATCACCTCCTCAATGCCCCACCTCCTAGCACCATCACAGTAGAGGTTAGGGTTTCAACATACAAATTTGGGGTGGTCATGAACATTCAGTCTATCGCAGCCAGGGCCTGTACTAGACCCCCTCACCTAGAGTATTTCCATGGCTCCTCATTACTTGCAGGGGAAGTTAAAATGTCCTACTGTGGCCTGAAGGCCCTTTCTCATCCGACTCCTTCCCCCTTCACTGTCTTCTAATACTCTCCCAAGCATCTGTGTTGCAGCCATACTGACTGGACTTCAGCACTGTGGCTCAGCCCCTGATGGGCCATCCTTTCGCACCTCTTTGCCTTTGCACATGCGGTTCCCACTGCCTTTAACACCCTTCCACCATCTTGTCTTTTACATTTGACATACTTCTTCAAGTTTCACCCCAAGTCTCAGCCATAGTACTACTTACTCTTGCAGAAAAGAGTGGACACAGCAGGCACAAGACTGCTATTTTTTAGAAGGTCTGTTTTCAAGGTAGGCCTTTTGCCAGCCTCCAGGAATTTGGGTTTTCAGAGGGTTCCTAAATTCCCTAACATACAAGAGTGGCTCACTGGAAACAGTATGGTTTACACTAAACACCTGTTTTCCTTGTGGGAGTCTGGGACTTTGGGGTGTGCCAGGCTGAGCGCCTACGTGACTGGACCCTGATACAGACACTCTCAGGCGAGCTTCCCTGAGGGATGACACTTTGTAAGTGCTGGCATGGTTGCATGCTGGAGGGACTAAGTGTCCCTGTGATGCCGCTGAGGAGGGATTCTTGAAAGCTTTGCCTTTTCCCCTAAGGCTTTTGGCCCCTGTGCCCTTTCCCTTTGATGATTTTGCTTGGTATCCTTTGGCTGTTGAATATCACAGCCATGACTGCAACTACATGCTGCGTCCTGTGAGTCCTAGTGAATCACCAAAACTGGGGGGGACCTGGAGGACCCTGACAAACCTAGTAGATGAAAGTCTCCTGATTTCTACTGCCTTTTTTGTTATTTAAAATATTTTAAGTTATATTTAATATGTACAAAATATTACATATAAATGAATAAAAATAATAATTAATATCCATGAACTCATCATCCAGTTTGACCTAGAACATTACCTGTCATTTTACACCTTCTTCATTATTCTGAATTTTGTGCTTATAGTTCACTTGCTTTAAAAACTGTACACACACACACTTACATATATAGGGTTGGCCAAAAAGTCATTTGTTTTTTTTTGTAACATGGCTCTGATAGCACTTAGTTGTCTTTAACTTCATTCAAAATGGTTTTGTTAGATTGAATTGTGACAGCTGTCATATCAGTGTGCATTTTTTTTTACGCTCGAACCGCACTTCAATTTATTGGCCCCGTCCGTCTACCCGAAGCCGGGCATCCCTCCAGAGAGCAAGGCTGCCCTCCCTCTGCCACAGCACTGGCCGCACATCTTCACACAGGAAATGGAGCCGAGTTCAAGCTTCAGCCAGGGTACATCACTCCTTCACTTTCACAACCTTGACGCTGCTACTGGAAGTCTTCTTGGCACTTGCTCTGAACTCTGTTTTCAGTGCGTCCCTCACCGCCTTCGCACACATCTGGGAGTAGCGGATGTAGCTGAGTCCAGCCTGTCACCAGTAGGCCACCATGATGTCGCGAGCGGGGACTTGTCGGACCAAATCATGAGGACATGTCAATGTCAGCTCAACGTGTCTCAGTGTGCATTTTTTAAAAACTTACCAAAACTGGTGAATTTTTATGTAGCTATTTTAATATTGAAGATGGAAGAAACTATGCAACATTTTTGGCATATTATGCTTTATTATTTCAAGAAAGGTAAAAATGCAGCTGAAACACACACAAATATTTGTGCAGTATGTGGAGAAGGTGCTGTGACTCATGGAACGAACTTGTCAGAAGTGGTTTGTGAAGTTTTGTGCTGGAGATTTCTCACTGGACGATGCTCCACAGTCGGGTAGAACAGTTGAAGTTGATAGCAATCAAATCGAGACACTAATTGAGAACAATCAATGTCATACCACCCGGGAGAGAGCCAACATACTCAAAATATCCAAATCAATAAAGTTATTGGTGAAAATGAAAAAGTTGTCTCTAATTTTATGGAAAAAAACACACAGACTTTTTGGCCAACCCAATACTTGCTCTGGCCGGCGTGGTTGGAGCGTCATCCACAACTGAAAGGTCACAAGTCTGATTCCCGGTTAGGGCACACGCCTGGATTGTGGGTTTGCTCCCTGTCCAGGCGTGGGTGCCTGTGACCCCCAGTTGGGACATGTATGATCCTCGGTTGGGGCATATAAAGGAGGGAGGCAGCTGATCGATGCTCCTGTCTTGCATTGATGTTTCTCTCCTTTCTTTCCTTCCTTCCTTTCTCTCTACAAACAATGGAGTAAAATGTCCTTGGGTGAGGATAAAAAAAAATTATATATGCTTGCCCCGATGAGTGTGGCTTAGTTGGTTGGGCATCATTCCACAAAGTGAAGACTCTGGGTCAGGGCACATGCCTGGGTTGAGGGTTCAGTCTGGTCACGGTGCATGTGAGAGGCAGCTGATTGGTATTTCTCATACTGATGTTTCTTTCCCTTTCTTTCTCCCTCTCTTCTCCCCTCTCTAAAAATGAATAAATAAATTAAAACAATTATATATACTTAAATAACATATTGTGTAATTTTGTTTGCATTTGACCTTCATAAACATGATGTCATACTGTTTGTATTTTTTTGTGATTTCCTTTTTCCCTCAACATTGAGTTTTAATATCTGTATTGTTGCAAGTCACTGTAGTTTATTCATTCTCACTGTAGGATGATATTCTATTGTGTGAATACACCGTAATTTGTTAATATGTTCCACTGTTGATGGACATTTGGATGTTTCCAGTTTTTTTTTTTTATTAAAAACAGGGCTACTATGAACATTCTTATACTTATTTTCTTGGTGTATGTATGCAGATGTTTCTCTAGGGTAGCGGTTCCCAACCTTTTTGGCACCAGGGACCAGTTTTGTGGAAGATGGGCTGTAGGAGGGGAGAACTCAGGTGACCACTGCTGTAGGGTATACACCTAGGAGTTGAATTGCCAGGTAGTAGGGTATGTGAACGTTATACTTTAGAAGCTGATGCCAAATTGTTTTCCAAAGTGGTTCATTGTACCAATTTGTATTCTCATCCCAAAGTATAAAAGTTTCCATTGATTTTCACTCTCTCCAGCACTTGGCACTGTCAGACTCCTTTATTTTTTGCCAGTCTGGAGGGTGTGAATGGCATTAGATGTGTGTTAGAACTTTCCATCCCATCCTTCATCTCTCACCTTTAAAAACAATTATTTATTTATTTTTAGGGAGAGGGAAAGGGAGGGAGAAAGAGGGAGAGAAACACGGATGTGTGAGAGAAGCATTGATCTGTTGCCTTTGCCCGTGCCCTGACAGGGGACCAAACCCGAAACCCAGGCATGTGCCCTGAACAGGCATCCACCTCGTGACCTTTCACTTTGCGGGATGACATCCAACCAACTGAGCCATACTGGCCAGGGCTATCTTTCTCCTTTCTAAATTTATTAAATATTTATTAAGCATCTTCAGTGAACTAGATATTTTCTTAGGTAGTAGGAAATTTAATGTCTTTTTTTCTAATTCACTTCTTTATTGAGATGTAAAGTATACAAATACAAACCTTGAAACAATGTTATGTATAGATACACCTGTATTCTACCACCAAGGTTAAGATATGGAACATTTCTACAGTCCCACAGCACTCGCTCATGCCTCTTCTCACCGAAAAGAAATCACTATCCTGAACTCTAACACTACAGATCAGCTTTTGCCTGATTTTGAATTTTGTATAAATGAGTTGTTTCATTTCTAAATATGTGAGACTTTTCTAAATTTCTTATTGTTGTTCATTTCTAATTTAGTCCATTTTGATCAGAGAACATACTCTGCAAGATTTCAGTCTTTTGAAATCTCTTGAGATTTGTTTTATGGTTCAACATATGGACTATTTGGTGAATGTTCCATTTGTATTTGAAAAGAATGTGTGTTTTGCAGTTGCTGGGTGTAGTGTTGTATAAATACTCAATTATGTTAATGTGGTTGATGATATATTCAGATCTTTTATATCCTTACTGACTTTGTCTTGTTGTATCAATTATGGGTGTGTATATATGTGTGTGTGTTCAAATCTCTATGATTTTGGATTTGTCTGCTTCTGTTTTTGGTTCTGTTATTTTTTGCTTCATGGGTCTCATTTCTAAATATATAATAGGAAAGTCATATTTCAGTTAGGTAGACATTTCTATCAGTGTGAAATGCCCTGCCTGTCTCTGGCAATACTTACCTTAAGGTCTACTTTGTCTGATACTAATTTAGCTACACCATCTCTCTTTTGTTCATATTTCTATGGTATGTATATTTCCATCCTCTTTTTTTTTTTGAGCATGAATCAAGGTAAATATATATTTGGGAAAAGAGACAGGAACCATTCCCAAGTATTCATTATAACGTGTTTTGTTAAAGAATATCTGTCACCAGAGGTCCAAAATCTTTATAAATACTATTTAGTCGTAAAAATTTGAAATACTGATATTGCAACACCAACTGAGCCTCCTGTTTTCCCCAAATGCATTCAATATCCATCCTCCTCTTTTGTGTTCTTTTCTAAAATGTTGATAACCTTATATTCAAAGTGTGTCTCTTGTATAAAAAAAAACAAAAATTAAAAAATTAAAAAAATAAAGTGCCTCTTGTAAATAGCATATGCCAGAGTTGGATTTTTAAAACCCAGTCTAACAATCTTTTATTTGGAGTAGTTAGTCCATTTCCATTTAATTAACTGTGATATAGTGTGTTTATTTCTACCATTCTGCTATTTGGTTTCTGTTTGTTCCATCTGTTCTTTGGTTCTTTATTTTCCCTTTCTTTGGATTGAACAATTATTTTTAATTCCATTTTTATCTTTTGTTTTGGTTACTATTTAATTATTTAAGTATTTGATTATTATTTGATTATCCTTCTAATGGTTACTCTAGAGATTATAATTATATCCTTTACCCATCACAGTCTACCCTAAATTGGTATTTTTTCCCACTGCTTGCACAACGCTGGAACCTTAAAAAAGTTTAACTCTAACACTTTCTGCTTTCTGTGTTATTGCTGTATACTTTATTTCAATATATCAGCAATTTTCAACCAGTGTGCACAAGAATTTTTAAAACATTCAATACCTGCCTATTAGTCAGGGGCACTGACCTCTTTTCCCTCAGATTGTCAAATGAAAAATAATAGCAGCCAGCAGAGCAGTAGCTGTCTGGTGTGAATGAGTTAAAATTATATCTGTTTTTTGTCAGATTGGCAAAAAATATAACCTTTTTTTGGTGTGCTACAGAATTTTAATCATCAGTTTATTTGGCCCTGACTGGTGTGGCTCAGTTGGTTGGGTGTCCTTTTGCAAAGTGAAAGGTGGCTGGTTTTTTTCTGGTTGGGGCACATGCCTGGGTTGCAGGCTAGTCCCCGGTCCTGGCCCGTGTCGATGTTTCTCTCACACATTGATGCTTCTCTTCCTCCTTTTCTCCCACCCTTCCCCTCTTCTCAGAATAAATAAATTTTAAAAATCTTAAAAAATAATTAGTTTGGTTGTGCCATGAGATGAAAAAGGTTGAAAATTGCTGCAATACATGTTTTCAATCTTACGAGACATGACTAGTGCTGTTTGAAACTGTCGGCATTTACCTGTTTAGCCATCCTTTCAGGGGTTGGTTCTTTTTGGCGGTTCCATGTTATCATCTGGCTCGTCTTCGCTTGGACTACAGAATTTCATTTGGTCTTTTTTGCAAGGCAGGTCTGCTCGTGATGAATCAGCTCAGCATTTGATGGTCAGAAAATGTCCTATTTTGTCTTCATTATTTTTTTGTTCTGGTAAAATATACACACCATACATCTGACCATTTTAACCATTTTAAAGTGTCCGGTGGAACGGCATTTGGCGCATTCACCTTGTGGGGCAGTCGTCCCACTCTCCCCCTGCAGAGCTTGCCCGCATCCCCGTGACCACAAACTCTGCATTCCTCACTCCACAGAGCCCGCCGTAACCACAGCCGCTACTCTGCTTTCTGTATTTACAAACTTGACTGTTCTGGGTACTTCATATAAGTAGGATCATATGATATTTACCCTTCTGTATTTGACTTATTTCACTTAACATGTTTTCAAGTTCATTCATGTTGTATCATGTATCAGAACTTCCTTCTTAAGACTGAATGATACTCCATTGTATGAGGGAGGACCCCCCAAAAACCAGAATTTATTTATAAAAACTGTGTATTTATTCTTACAGGTTTAAATGTCAGTCACCTTCACAGTACTCTCCTTCGATGCATTACATCTATTGAGACTTTTTCTCACTGCTCAAAACAGCTTTTGAACTCATCAATTTTAGTGCCTTTTAGTGCATCTACCATTTTTTGTTTCATCTCTTCCACATCAGCAAAATGTTTCCCTTTGAGGACTTCTTTCATCTGGGGAAACAATCGCTCAGGGCGATTGGGTGACTAGGGAGGGTGGTTTGGTCAAAAACTGCAGAACAGTCCGCTCACTTTGGGCAAGTGCGCTCGTAAATCACCCAATGTGAGATGGGCAAACATGTTGAAAGAGTCTTCAAAAAACATTCACTGAAGACAAATGCACCCTCTCACAACAATGCCAGCTGGTACTCTGATACTGATGGGTTCCTAGAACACTAACCTAGCGTGGGAAGTCTGTACTACAGGTGACCAGCCCCCAGAAGATAAGTCTGTTTTTTGGGGGTCCCCCCTTGTATGTACATACCACATTTGTCTTACCCATCCATTCATCCATCAGTGGACACCTGGGCTGCTTCTACCTTTTGGCCATTGGGAATAATGCTACTATAAACATTGGTGATCAAATACCTGTTTGACCTCCTCCTTTTTTTTAAAGGTATAATTTATTTACTTTTTAGAGAGGAGAAGGGAAGAAGAAGGAGAGGGAGAGAAACATCCATGTGTGAGAGATAGGTTGATCGGTTGCCTCTTGCACGCTCCCAACTGGGGACGTGGCCCACAACCCAGGCATGCGCTCTGACTGGGGATCTAACCAGTGACCTTTTGGTTTGCAGGCTGGTACTCAGTCCACTGAGCCACACACCAGCCAGGGCTGTATTCTTGCTTTTAATTCTTTTGGGTCTATGTCTAGAAATGAAATTGCTGCATTATATGTACATTTTATGTTTAACTTTTTGAGGAGCCACCATACTGTTTTCCACAGTGGCTAACCATTTTACATTCCCACTAGCAATGTATGAGGGTTTCAATTTCTTCACATCTTTGTCAACATTTGTTATTTTCCATTTCATTTTTGAAGGATGTTTTTGCTGAGTATAGAGTCCCAAGTTGATAGATGTGTTTTTTTCACCGATTTAAAGTGCTGTTTTTTCGTTCTGTTCCGTTCCATCTCTGTTTTGCCCTGTTTCTGTTGAAATCTTAGTCACTAATCTTATTCTTTCTCCTTCGATCATAATGTATCTTTTTTATGTGACTGTTTTTAAGATTTTTTGTTTACCATTGGCTTTTAGCAGTTTAGTGTGATATGTTCTTATGTTTTGTAGTATTTATTTGTATTTATTTTGATTGAAGTTCAGTGAGTTCCTTGAATCTATGGTTTGATATCTTTGCAGCTTTGGAAAATTCTTGAAGAATATTTGAATTCTACAAGAAAATATTTGAAGAAATCCAGTATTTCTTCAAATACTACTTTTGTTTCATTCTCTTCTCTTCTCCTAGGACTCCTACTACTCGCATGTGTTTGACCTTTCACTGTGTGCTGTAAGTCTCTTACTCAATGTATATTACATATTATTTTCCCCTGTGCTTCTGCCTGGATATTTTCCACTGTCATTTCTTCTAGTTCATTAATCCTCTGTCCTACTGTTAATATCCTGTTAAATCTGTCTGTAGTATTTTAAATTTTGGATATAGCATTTTTAGTTTTAGAATTTACACTTGCCATTTTTCTTCCTTTTAGATTCCAGATGTCTGATGCAGTTTCTTCACTTTAAAACAAGTATTTTCTTGAGCATCTTTTAACAGTTATTTTAAAGCTGCTTAATGATAACTCCCACAGTCTGACTCACTTGTTGATATAGTTCTATTATTCATTGTGTTCTTTTCATTTTCAGTCATTTGTTCCCATTTTTAGCATGACTCAGAAGTTTTGTTTTTATTTTATTATTGTTTTTAATCCTCACCTGAGGATATGTTTATTGATTTTAGAGGGAGAAAGGAAGAGAGAGAGAGAGAGAGAGAGGAAGAGAGAGAAACATCAATGTGAGAGAGAAACACAGATCGGTTGCCTCCCATTCACCCCCCAACTGGGGATCGAACCTGCAGTCTAGGTGTGTGCCCTGACTGGAAATCGAACCCCCACATTTTTGGTGCATGGGATGATGCTCCAACCAACTGAGCCACCTGGCCAGGGCATGACTCTTAAGTTTTGATTGGATGTTGGACATTGTGGGGGAAAAAAGTTAGATGTTTTGGTTTATATTATCTTACTCCCAAAAGGATTAGCATTATTTTTCTGGCAGGCATTAGAGTATTGGCATGTTGTTTTGATCCTGTGGATTCTTGCTTGTCTCTTTATTTTATTTTTTTCAAATTAGAGAACAAAAATGGGACATTTATTCACAACTCAGAAAAATACCACTAAGCAATAGGGTAAGAGATTAAACATAAACAGGGAGTTCTACTCCAGCCATATTTCTTTTTTTAAATATATTTTATTGATTATGCTATTACAGTTGTCCTATTACCCCACCTTCATTTCCCTCCACCCTGCACACCCTCTCCCACCCACATTTCCCCCCTTCAATTCATGTCCATGTGTCATAAGTTCTTTAGCTTCTACATTTCCCATACTATTCTTGCCCTCCCCCTGTCTATTTTCTACCTACCATCCATGCTACTTATTCTTCGTATCTTTCCCCCCTTTCTCCTCCTCCCACTCCCCTGTTGCTAACCCTCCATATGTTCTCCATTTCTGTGGTTCCGTTCCTGCTCTAGTTGTTTGCTTAGTTTTTTCTTGTTTTTGTTTCAGGTGTGGTTGTTAATAATTGTGAGTTTGCTGTCATTTTACTACACCTGTTTTTTATCTTCTTTTTCTTAGATAAGTCCCTTCAACATTTCATAAAATAAGGGCTTGGTGATGATGAGCTCCTTTAACTTGACCTTATCTGAGAAGCACTTGATCTGCCCTTCCATTCTAAATGAAAGCTTTGCTGGATAGAGCAATCTGGGATGTAGGTCCCTGTCTTTCATGACTTGGGATACTTCTTTCCAGCCCCTTCTTGCCTGGAAGGTCTCTTTGGAGAAATCAGCTGACAATCTGATGGGAACTCCTTTGTAGCTTACTATCCCCTTCTCTATTGCTGTTTCTAGGATTCTGTCCTTCATTTTTCCCTTGGCTAATGTAATTATGATGTGCCTTGGTGTGTTCCTCTTTGGGTCCAACTTCTTTGGGACTCTCTGAGCTTCCTGGACTTCCTGGAAGTCTATTTCCTTTGCCAGATTGGGGAAGTTCTCCTTTATTATTTGTTCAAATAACTTTTCCACTTGTTGTTCTTCCTCTTCTCTTTCTGGTACCCCTATAATTCGGATGTTGGAACGTTTAAAGATGTCCGGGAAGTTCCTAAGCCTCTCCTCATTTTTTTGAATTCTTAATTCTTCATTCTTTTCTGGTTGTATATTTTTTTCTTCCTTCTGGTCCACTCCATTGATGTGAGACCCATCTTTCATTCCATCATTATTGGTTCCCTGTGCATTTTTCTTCATTAAACTTACTGTAGCCT
>CM052546.1:34349714-34400674 GCA_028533065.1 Trachops cirrhosus
TAGATATCCTCGTCCTCCTCGTCGTGGCTTCCAGTCTGCTGGGAAGACCTAGTTTGAAGCACAAACCACGTGTTACCCCTGCTACCCACCCCGAAGTAATCAGCTCCTATCCTCCTTGTTGCCGGTCCCCCACACTTCCCGCCATTCACTGAAAACTTGAACATGTCACTTACCGTCTTTCTCTTCACCACTGCAGCCATCATTCTTGGTGATTTCAGTATCTACAAACTGTATTAGACTGAAGAGTATGAAGCTGCAGTTTTTATAGGTTTCAACCTAAGGTGTGCTCCATCACCTATGCTTGCCTCTCAGTTGCTTGGCTAGTCCTATGGATCATCCCATCCCGGCCTTTCTCGAGGGGGATCTGAGAGAGAAGCAAGCCTAATGCCCTAAGGCATCCACTGTACGTGATGAGTTAACCTCTCTCTGCTGCATTTAGAATGGTTGGTCCCAGTTCTGTACCCTCCTTGGGAGAAGTAGAACAATCTGTTCATTTTCTGTGTTTCATGGTTCTGCTGAGAAGCCCTGGTTGAGCCTGTCGGTAATAATTGTGCCACTTGCAAGATCTCAGTTTCAGAAGTCCCATTCTCTGATCATCACCACCTGCCTTTTCCAACTCACGCCCTCTAGTACCCTAACTCCAATAATTTTTCAGCCCCTCCAGGGCATCTAATTCCAGACTGTCACCTTTTCCATGTCCACTACCCTGTCAGGTCCTCAGTTTCCTTCTTACCTAACTTAGATCTCACGGTTATCACATTAACAATTCCCTTGAAGAGTCCCTCAACTTATTTCTAATCTTTCTCGTGCTCCACAGCAAAACCCAGTCTTGGTGAAATCTAGCCCTCCACCTGTTCTGTGTTCCTATCTAAGCAGCCCAACTGTGCCGACTGGGCTCACATCATACTGAAGACCGGAAACCTCAAGTGGCCCATCGGTACAGCCTAATGTTTCCATGGTCAGCTTGTTCTTGTGCTCTCCCAGAAGCTCTTTCATTAGTTTGTTTTTTAGATTCAGCTGTTGCTAGATGTATTTATTGCCATTTTATTGTTCATAATTTTGATCTTTTTCTTACAAAGTCTCTTTAACATTTCATATAGTAATGGTTTGGTGATGATGAACTCCTAAGGTTTTTTCTCGACTGTGCAGCTCTTTACCTGCCCTTCAATTCTAAATGATAGCTCTGCAGGGTACAGTAATCTTGACTTAGGTCCCTGCTTTTTCATGGCTTTAAATATTTCTTGCCAATCCCTTCTAGCCTGCAAAGTTTCTTTAGAGAAATGAGCTGACAGTCTTGTGGGAAATCCCCTGTATGCAATTAACTACTTTTCTCTTGCTGCTTTTAAGATTCTCTCTATCTTTAACTTTTGGTATATTAATTATGGTGTATCTTTGATTGGGCCTTTTTGCATCCATTTTGTTTGGGACTCTTTATGCTTCCTAGACTTGCATGTCTGTTTCCTTCACCAAATTAGAGAACTTCGTTTTCACTATTTTTTCAGAGAGATTTCAGTTTCTTGCTCTTTCTCTTCTCCTTCTGTCTCCTTCTGGCACCCCTATGATGCCAATGTTGGATCTCTTGAAGTTGTCCTGGAGGCTGCTTATACTGACCTCATTTTGGGGAGGTTCTTTTTTCTTCTTGTTGTTTTTTGTGGTTGTTTTTTGCTTCCTTATGTTCCAAATCATTTATCTGATTCTCAGCTTCATCCACTCTACTGTTGTTTCCCTGTAAATTGTTCTTTATTTCAATTAATGAATCCTTAGTTTTTGACTAAGTCTTATTTATGCTGCTGAGGTCTTCACTAAGTTCCTTGAGCATCCTTATAACCAGTGTTTTGAACTCTGCATGTGATAGATTGCTTATCTCCATTTTGTTTGGTTCTTTTTCTTGAGTTTTGATCTGTTCTTTTATTTGGGCCATGTTTCTTTGTCTCCGCATTTTGGCAGTCTCCCTGTGTTTGTTTCTATGTATTAGGTACAGCTTCTTTGACACCATGTCTTGGCAGTGTGGCCTATTGTAGTAGGTGTCATGTAGGGTCCAGTGGCACACCCTCCCCTATCATGCAAGCTGGGTACTCGAGATGTGCCCTTTGTGTGGGCTGAGTACATTCTCTTGTAGTTGAGCCTTGATTGCTGTTGGCAGGTCAATGGAAGGGATTTACTCAGGCTAGTTCATTTACTCAGGCTGTGACCACTAACCACCGAACTCCATGATCCATGGAGGATAAACTGTGCAAGGGCAGGGTGGTGGAACTCCTACATGGTCTGTAGCTGTCCACTGGGTGTGCTTACTCTGGGGTTTCCCAGGTGGTATAGGCCAAGGTCATCAGCTCCCCCATCCCCCGGCCCCACCCTGTTTTGCCTGGGGCCACCTTGTCTGAGCTATAAAGCTGTCTGAGATGGCTGCTACTTGTGCTGAGTTTAGGGGTTCCTAGGTGAAGCCAAGCTGTGGTTCTAATCTGGTTGCTGCTAGTGCCAGGCTTGGGGCTCACTGAAGACAGCTCTTGCTTGTTTGAGAGGATTTAGGAAGTTGTGAAGCAACTTCATATGGAGACCAGCCATTCATTTGGAAAAGCAGCTTGGGTTGGGCCATAAGTTGAGTGAGGCAGAGTCTCTGGGGCTCTCCAAGGTGAGTCAAACAGTGTTAGCCAGGTTGATGGAGTCTCCGATATGGCACCAGTCTACTGGCTCTGTGTGTGGGGGTTTAGAAAAGGGACAGTGGCCTCTGCTTGCCCTGATGCCAGATGCTTCAGTTTCTCCCTCTATACCCACTGGTACCTTTCAGGCTGCTACCCCAGTGCTGGAGCTCAGAGGGAGTGAGTCTTGAGTAGGGGAGTCTATGTGTGGGTTATTTAGGAGGAACTGCTTTGGGCTCCAGTAATTTCTTCCACAGACTGAATCCCCACTGGTTTTTGCATCCAGAAGTTGTGGGGACTGGAATCCTGGGCTGGGGGCCTGTTGTGGGGCTGGGACTCCCCACCCTGCCCATATCCCTCCAGAATTTTTATTCACCACATGTGGGTGTGGGATGAGCCAGTTTCTAGTCTATTCCCCTCCTACTAGTCTGGATGGATGTGGTTTCTTTAATTCTGTAGTTGTCAGACTTCCATTCCACTTGATTTCTGATGGTTCTGAGCGATGGTGGTTCTGTATTTTAGTTGTAATTATGATGTGGTTGTGTGAAGAGGTGAGCCATGTCTGCCTACACTGCCATCTTTACTGGAGTCCTCATTTTTAGAATTGTTTTATTACCATTTATACCTCTTATATCCTCTTCCACCTTCACCCATGGCCTCCCTCCCACAATCACCACACTGTTGTTCATGTCCATGAGTTCTTTTTTTTTTTTGCTCGATCCCTCCACCCTCCAACCCGTACCCCACCATGAGCTGTCAGGTTGCTATCTATGAGTCCGTCCCTGTTTTGCTTGTTAGTTCAGTTTGTTCATTAGATTCCACACATGAATAAAATCATATGGTACTTGTCTTTCTTTGACCGGCTTAATTCACTTTGCATAATATTCTCCAAGACCATCCATGCTGTTGCAAAAGGTAGAATTTTCTTCTTTTTTTACGGCTGAGTAGAATTCCATTGTGTTACTATCCCATAGTTGTTTTATCTACTCATCCATTGATGGACACTTGGGCTGCTTCCAAATCTTGGCAATTGTAAATAGCATTGCAAAGAACATAGGGGTCCATATATTCTTTCGAATTAGTGTTCCAGATTTCTTTGGATGAATTCCCAGAAGTGGAATTGCTGCGTCATAATGAGCTTTTCTTATTTAACTAACAGTATAAAGTATAATTCAAAAATAGGCTTTATTAAAAATTAAAATTATAGTTAATATAATGTTATAAATAAATGTCTGTTTTTTCCAGATATTTATATACTTTGAATTTTAATAAATAACTAATCTTAAACTATCACATATTATAATTTGGTGCTTTTGCAAATGACTAGTCTGCAGCTTTTACCATAGAAGACCTGTTATCCTGCATGGATGCTCTAGCAATGTCAAATTGCTGTAAAACTTTCTAAATGCTCATTCTCAGTTTCTATGCTTATTTTGCTGCAGACTAGTAACAAGCAGTGTGCTGACTGTCACCTGTATATCATACTTTGAGTAGCATTGATTGAGGTTGTGTACAGTCTTTTACAATGACAAAATATTCTACTCTGAAAATTATTGTGCACACATCTTTATGTTAATGTGTGAGCATATCTTTAGAATAAATTCCTAGAAGTATTGCTGAACAAAGAGTGTGTATATTTATGATTTTAGTGGTTATTGCCAGTTAGCCCTCTAAACATACTGCATCCACTTTATCTCATCAGTGGTATGTGAGTACCTGTTTCCCCACAGTGTTTTCTAAAATATGTTATTTTTACCTAGTGTGGGTAAAAACAAATAAGTCTATGTAATTGTTTTGATTGGCATATTTAAAGTGAAGTTGAGCATCTTCCCATATACTTATGAGCTGTTGTGTATATTTTCCTGTGAAGTGTCTTATTATGTCCTTTCCTATGGGAAGAGGCTAAATATTGGTCTTTTTATTGATTTGTAAGAGCTCTTTATATATAGTCATGCACTGCTTAACGACACATTCTGAGAGATGCATTGTTAGGAGATTTCACTGTGTGAACATCATAGAGTGTACTTACACAAACCTAGAAGGTTTAGTTTACTACACATCTAGGTTATATGGTATAGCCAATTGCTCCTAGGCCACAAACTTGTATAGCATGTTACTGCACAGAACAACACCAGATTAATGAAGTATAAGAAAAAAATGGTTCAATCAAGAAATACAGTAAGCACAAAATGTGTGAGGTTACTATTGATATAACATGGCATACTGTTTTACAGTAAACTTTTTTAGAAATAAGTAGAAAGAGAACATACTAAAATAATGATTAAAAGTATAGTTTAATAAATATATAAACCAGTAACAGAGTCATTTATTGTCATTATTAAGTATTATGTACTATACTATACAGTTTGTATATGTTATGCTTTTATACATTGGCAGTACAGTAGATTTGTTTACACCAGCATCACCACAAACATGTAATGTGTTGTTTAATGTTACAATGGCTATGGTGTCAGCGATAGAAATTTTTCAGTTCCATTATAATCTTTTTTTAAAAGATTTTATTTATTTATTTTAGTTTAGAGAGCGGGGGAGGGAGGGAGAAAGAGAGGGAGAAAAACATCAATGTGTGGTTTCCTCTTGTGCACCCCCGCTGGAGACCTGCAACCCAGACATGTGTACCTGACTGGGAGTCAAACCAGCAACCCTTGGGTTTGTAGGCTGGTGCTCAGTCCACTGAGCCACACCGGCCAGGGCTGTTCAGATATAAACTTATGAGACCACTTTCGTATATGTAGTCCATTGTCAACTGGAATGTCGTTATGCTGTGTGTGACTGGGTAAGGAAAATTAACCCTTTATATGACAAATATGTTGCATACTTTACCCAAGTTGTTCTGTTGCTTTTTAAAGTACTGATTTGAAAAACGTATATGCACTGAGTTAAAACATTATTATTGATTTGTAAACCTTCAGTCAAGCCTTTGCTGAACTTGGTTGGGTGCATACTTACTGCTGTTTATAGATGGGCCAGTTTTTACATAAGCGTGTGTATGACAGATAATAATGTGAATATACTATACACTTTTATTTTTATATTTATTGGCTCCAGATCTACTTTTGTGTTGTAAAAGATCTTTTACTGATGATTTCTGTGAATGTTCACAACCACTGATTCTTTAGACACTCAGTAGCCTCTTAGCTGTAGAGGAGATTGAGAGAGTACTACTTTTTTTTTTTTTTTTAAAGATTTTATTTATTTATTTTTAGAGAGGGGAAGGGAGGGAGAAGGAGAGAGAGAGAAACATCAATGTGTGGTTGCCTCTCATGTGGTCCCCACTGGGGACCTGGCCTGCAACCCAGGCATGTGCCCTGACTGGGAATCGAACCTGTGATGCTTTGGTTCGCAGCCCGCGCTCAGTCCACTGAGCTACGCCAGCCAGGGCGAGAGAGTACTACTTTTAATGGCAGCCATCTTAATCATGTTTCTTGTTTTGCAACAGGAATCGAAGGAGGAGAATGGATTGCAGAAAATGAAGACAAAACAGTCCAATAGAGGAAGATGTTTGGCTAAAAGAAAAAAAATTGCACGTATGTTTCATTTTTGTGTTGAGAATGGTTTAGAAATTGTAAGTCATAGAATTGGTACTAGTTTCTTCATTAGGAAAAGATTTCTCTGAATAAGGATATATGTGCTTTGTTTATTCTGGATCTCATTAAAATTTTAAGGAGTCACAATTACCTGGATCTTATACAATTGACTTACTAGAGACAGAGTGTTAAAAATGTGGCCTTCAGACTTAGGCACTCTTGGATTTGAGTCCTTTCTTCAACCCTGAGTGTGTGGACTTCAGACAAGTCACTGCTTTCAGCCTACCTATGTTTGCTTGTCAATAAAATACAGATAATACCACTCACTTAGAAAGTTACTTAGTAAAATGGTGAGGGAATAACTCTTCTGTGCATCTCCTCTGCTCTCAGCTCTGCACTCTGGTCATCAAATATGTAGGGTTTTTTCCTTACACCAAGCAGTTCTCCAACTCTGGCAGACACAGACTGGGCGTCCTACAATTTAACTGGGTTCTGATACTATCTCCGTGATAAGGGCTTAGTCCCACACGACTTATCCCCAGGCTAAGGGCTTGTTAGTTCATCTGGTTCTGAAGGGTTATTCAATGTCATCTTTGTCAGCCAGTCATCTTGACAAGATTTGTTGACAGGTGTTGGATTTTCTACTAGAGCTTCATTAGCTTTAGTTACTTCTCCTGATAGAGGAGAACAGAATTCGTTAGCAGGTTTTACACTTTCTAAAGCACCAAACTCATCTTTTTTGTTCATTTTTGTCCCAACTTCAAGGAAACTACAGTAAGCAACAGTTCCCCTGCTCCCTTTGCAAAACTACTGTTTCCTATTGTTCCAGTAACATTTTCTGTTGTACCCAATAATCTTTGTGAATTTACACACTGAGAGCAGAGTGGGCCTGTGTTCGGTGCATGAATAGCAGCCCCTCCCCAGGGCCGAGTGGTCAGAGTGCTGAGGTGGCCTGTTCTTTCATCATGTTGCACCATGTTGGCAGGGGTGCGAGGGGTGGAGGGGGTCGAGCTCCTCAAACTGGTTCGAGCTGGCTGGACTGGGTGTAGGGGCTAATAATTACATTTTTGCATTTTAATGTGATGTGAAATGTTCACATATTTCAGTGAACTTTTCAAAAAGATAACTAGTTGAAATTATTAAAATAGTTGACTGAAAATGAACAAGACTTTTTTCACTGTTAATTTGCATTTTGATGATTTAATGTGTAATTCTCAGCCTTGTAAAATTTACCATAAACAGCTTTGTTGTTAAATCACTGAATTACATCTACAGGTGTCATTAATATGGTTGATCTGTTGATGTACTTGTTACTTTCAGATTTGAGATTATCAATAGTAGTTATTTTCTGAGGTGCGATAATCTTTATCAATTGATGGTTAAGTGTTTGCCTCCCTGCTAGCCCATTGACAGTTTTCTGGTTAGTAATTCTGGATCTTTGTGGTCAAATTGGGTTTTACTTGTTTTTTAGTTGTGTTGTGCTTTTTTATCCAGTCTGACAACTTCGGTCTTTTACATTTACATTGAGGTGATTCTTTTAAAATCTGCCATTTTGAAAGCTATTGGTTCTAATTGTTTCTTTTTCTGTCCATGTATTTGTTAAGTATTATTTTATGATTCCATTCAACTTCTATTGACTTATTATTTATATGTCTTTTAAAAATGTTTAGGCACTCCCCATCCTGGGAGCACACCTGTGCCTTTCTCTTCCACCTCTTCTCAGACGTGCATCTCCTAAAGTCTAAAGAAAGGACCCTGCGAGACTTGCATCCGGGGGAGCAGCGGGCGGCAGCAGCTTCTCTCTGACTGAGCCCCTGAACCTGTTGCCAAGGCCCCCTTTCCTCTGACTTCTCAGTGAGCCAGAGGAGCCCTACCTTGGCTCACTTCTTTCCTGTAATGTTTCTGCAGAGTCAAAGCAGCAGCCCTGCTTAAACCCTATCCTGTTGCTTCTTCTATCCTAAGCCCTTTCTTTGTTTCACTGTCCCCTGCTTTAATAAACGCACTTTCAGAATTAAAAAAGAAATGTTTAGTGGTTGCCCTAGAGTTTACAATAAACATTTAATCACACTTTCAAATACTGTTAATTGCTTCAGGTGTGGTGTAGACTTGTGTAACAGTTTACTCCTAATTACTTTCTACCCTTCTTTGTATTATTTTTGCCATATATTTTACTTTTGCATATGTTATAAATGCACAATACTTGATACTCTTGCTTTAGACAGTTGTCTTTTAGAGCAATGGAGATAAAAAATAAAGAATTGCATACTTTGTACCATCTCAAGGGCTATTTCTTTTTATAAATCTTAGTTCCTGTCCAGTACTGTATTTTTTTCTGTTGGAAGAATTTCTTTTATCACTTCTTGTAATGTAAATATGTTGCCAATTTTCTACTTTTGTGTGTCTCAGAAAGCCTCTTTTAAAAATTTAATAATGTTTTATTTGTCAAAATGTACAGCTGGTAGGACCTGTTGTTCATGCATCTTTATTAGCAACTGGGACATCCCCACCTTTGATATTTCTGGTGTAAATTTTTTGTGCTCTGTGCTGTGAATCTAAGTCCTGTACTGAGGAGCTCCTGAGGGGCTCCCCTGGCCCAGGAGACCCTTCAGTCTCTCAGAGACACCAGCTGGGGTTGGAAGCTCACAGTTGAGAACTCCCTTACAGAGTTTGCCACGTGTTGCTTTGTTAGGCAGGACTAGGTTACCAAGCGTGTCCCAAACCTTGCCCCTGGACTACCACTTCTTTTCAGCCTCGCCCCGGATTTGTCCACTGGGCCTTTGTCCTTCTCAGCTGACTCCTCAGCATCTGTCTTCTTCTTGTCCTACGGCAGCACAGCGAAATTCCAAGAGCAGCTGCTACCAGTGCTGCCTCAATAAGATGTTGGACCAAAAAAAAAAAAAGGAAGTCTTTATTGCTCTATTTTTATGGTAATTGCTTTATTGAGATATAACTTACATACCATATAATTCATTCATTATACAGTACATTCATCGTTTAAAGTGTACAGTGGTTTTTAGTACATTAACAAGTGTGCAGTCATCTCCACAGTCTAATTCTAGAACGTTTTCATCCCTCATTCCACCCAGCCTTAAGCAACTGCTAAATCTCTTTGGTGTGTCTACATACATTTTCCTGTTACGGACATTCCATGTATCTGTAATCTCATCATAATGTGTTTTTTGTGACTGGCTTCCTTCATTTAGCTTAATGTTTTCAGCTGTATCCATGTTTTGGCATGTATCAATACTTCATTTCTTTATTGCTAAGTAATATCCTATTATATTGCTGTATCACACTTTGCTTGTCCATTTATCATTTGGTGTACATTTGGATTGTTTGTACTATTTGGCTATTATGGCTAAAGTTGCTTTGAATATTCAAGTACAAGTATTTGTGTGGACATACGTTTTTATTCTCTTGGGCATGTACTTAGGGGTAGAATTCCTGGTTCATATGGTAACTCAATATTTAATTACTTCAGAAGCTGCCAGATTGTCTTCTAAAGTGGCCACACCTTTTACATTCACACTAGTATTGCATGAGAGTTCTGACTCCTCCTCATCTTTGGCAACACTTCTTTCTCAGTGGCCACATCAGTGGGCATGCAGTGGTATCTCATTGTGGCTGTGATGTGCACGCTTCTATGACTAATGGAGTTGAGCATATTTCATGTGCCTGTTGGTCCTGTGTGTGTCTTCTTCGGAGAAATGTCTATTCAGATCTGTTGCTCATTAAAAAGCATTATTATTATGCTAAAATACACAAAACATAATTTATACTATTTTAAACATTTAAAAATTGTTTATTATGAAGGGTTGTTGAATTTTGTTGAATGTTTTTTCTGTCGAGGTAATCATGTGAGTTTTGTCTTTTGTTTTCTTGATTTGATGTATTAATTGGTTTTCATATGTTAAATCATCCATGCATTCCTGGGATAAATTCTACTTTGGTTAACACAATCAAAGAAGATCTAACTAAATGAAGACTCAATAACTAAATATTTCTTTTTACTCTCTTCTTGCTGGCATGGTTCCAGAGAAGTCAGATGTAATTCTTATCTTTATTTTTCTATAGGTGAGATTTTTTTCCCTGTGGTTTCTTTCAGAATTTTTTCTTTATATAGTTTGAAAATGATATGCCTAGGTATATGTTTTTTGTTTGTTTTAAAGATTTTATTTATTTTATTTTTAGAGAGAGGGGAAGGGAAGGAGAAAGGGAGAAAAACATGTGTGTTTGCCACTCATGAGCCCCCTGCTGGGTACCTCACCAGCAACCCAGGCGTGTACCTTGACGGAATCAAACTGGTGTCCCTTTGCTTTGCAGTCTGGCACTCGCTCCACTGAGCCACACCAGCCAGGACATTTTTTTTTATTTGTTTGTTTTTGCATTTTTCCAGTTTTGTGTTGTCTGAGCTTCTTGGATCTGTGGATTAGTATTTGACAATAAATGGGGGAAATTCTGAGTCATTGTTTCACATATTTCTTTGCTCTTTTCTTCTGGTAATTCTATTATGTGTTTATTACTCCTTTTGTGATTGTCTCCAAGGTGTTGGGTGGTCTGTTTTATTCTTTTCAGTCTTTGTTCTCTTTGCTTTTTTGTTTTGGAAGTTTCTATACTATGTCCTTAAGCTCAGATTTTTTCTCAGCTGTGTTCAGTATACTGATCAAGGCATTATTCATTTCTGTTCCAGTGTTTTTGATCTATAATATTTCTTTGTGGTTCTTTGTTAGGACTTCCATCTCTATCTACAGTTCCCATCTGCCCTTGCATGCTCTCTGCTTTATCCGTTAGAGGCCTTAGCATACTAATCATAATTGTTTTAAATTCCCAGTTTGATAATTCCAACATCTCAGCTATGTCTGTTTCTGATGTTTACTCTGTCTTTTCAAATTGTTTTTTTTTTTTTGCATTTTAGTATGTCTTGTAATTTTTTCTTGTTTTTTTCTTGATAGTTGGATATGATATGCCAGATAAAAGAAACTACTATTAAATAGGTCTTCAGTAATGTAGTGTGAAGTGTGGGGGCAGGTAAAACTTTTGATGGTTCTGTGATAAGGGCTGTCTTTCAGTGAGCCTGTGCCTCTGGTCTTCGAACATCGCAAGTGTTTCTCAGTTCCTTCCCTCCCCCTTAGATGGGACGGATGACAAGAGTAGATTGGAGTTTGGCATTTCCCTTTTCTCGGGTCAGCTAGACTGGAACACTTCACACTCTGGTTAACTGGTTCTCTTAGGGCAGGCCTTGTGGAAAAGAACAGAGTACGCTGGCATATTTCAATATTTCCTTTTCTCCTCCCTCTGTGGGATGCTTAAGAGGAAGTTTCCTCCACATTTATTATAAGAACCTGATTGAGCTCTTAGAGGTAAAACTCACAAAAATGTGGGGACCCCTGATGACTGAATCCCTCTGGAGGTTTTAACTCTTAAACTTGTCCACACTGAGTCTCCAGCACTTTTTCACTTGCAGTTTAGGTTTTCGAATCCCGGCACTGGTTTATGTGGAGTTTCCACTCTCGAACCCTTGCTCTGCCAAGCCATGACTGTGTATTCCCCGTCTGTTTTTCCATCTTGGGGCATCTGTTTGTTCTGTGTCCTTTTCTTTCAGGGATCCAAGAAGAGTTATTGGCTTTTCAGTCTGTTCAGCTTTGTACTTGCCATTAGGACAGAGTGGCAATTTACAAACTCCTCATGAACCAGAAATTGGTGTGTGGCCCCATTATATTTTCATTTGGCTTTTCCATACTTTGTCACTTTTATATCTTTATGATTAGCACTTGGATAACTTCTGAGTCTCTTGAGTTAACATGCCATAATTTACTTAATTATTGCCTTGTTTTAGGCATTTAAGTCAATATTCTTATAAAATGTGCCGAACATCTTTTTGTGTATAGCACTTTTCAGTGATCATTTCGGTTAAATTCCCTGGTATCACTTTGAGAATGTGCATCTATAAGGGTTTTGACACAGTGTCTTATTGCTTTCAAGAATGTTTTATAAGGACTTCCGGCCAAGATGGAGGCGTAGGTAGACACACTGTGCCTCCTCGCACAACCAAAATAAGGACAACAATAATTTAAAAACAAAAAAATCCCCAGTACCGACAGAAAATTGAACTGTATGAAAGTCCGACAACCAAGGAGTTAAAGGAGACATATTCATCCAGACCCGTAGTAGGGGCAGAGTCGGGGAGCCAGCATGTAAAGGGCTTGTGGCAGGGCAGCTGGTGGACCCTGGGTGAGCAAAGGGGCTGCTGGCGGACCCAGCAAGGCAGTGGATTGTGGAAGGGGGCGTGGCGCGCAAGGTGACTGACTGGGCGGTCCCACATTCATGCCCAGATAAACCAGGCGAAACTGGGGAGTGAGACAGACTGCGCAACCCAGGGTGCCAGCATGGGGAAATAAAGTATCAAAACACAGATTGAAAACACCTGTGGGGGTTGTGGTGCCGGGAGAAACTCCCAGCCTCATAGGGGAGTTTATTGGAGAGATCCACAGGGTCCCAGGATGTGCACAAACCCACACACATGGGAATTAGCACCAGAAGGGCCCAATTTGCTTGGGGGAATCAGGGGAAGTGACTGAAAGCTGGCAGAGTGGAGCAAGCGCCATTGTTCCCTCGCCGACCCTGCCCCCACATACAGCATCACGACCCAGTGACTGGGTTGCCCCGCCCTGGTGAACACCTAAGGCTCCGCCCCTCACTACATAACAGGCACAACAAGACAAAAAAAATGGCCCAAATGGAAGAACAGATCAAAGCTCCACAGCAAATACACCTAAGGACAAAGAGATAGCCAACCTATCAGATGCATAGTTCAAAATACTGGTGATCAGGATGCTCACAGAATTGGTTGATTTTGGTCGCAAATTAGATGAAAAAATGAAGGCTATGCTAAGTGAAATAAAGGAAAATGTACAGGAAACCAACATTGATGGGAAGGAAGTTGGGAATCAAGTCAATGGAGTGGACCAGGAGGAAGAAAGAAACAACCAAACAGAAAAGAATGAAGAAATAAGACTTTAAAAATATGAGGAGAGGCTTAGGAACCTCCAGGGCATCTTTAAATGTTCCAACATCTGAATTATAGGGGTACCAGAAGGAGAAGAAGAAGAGCAACAAGTAGAAAAGTTATTTGAACAAATAATAAAGGAGAACTTCCCCAGATTGGCTAAGGAAATAGACTTCCAGGAAGTCCAGGAAGCTCAGAGAGTCCCACAGAAGTTGGACCCAAGAAGAAACACACCAAGGCACATCAATTACATTAGCCAAGATTATAATGAAGGAGAGAATCCTAGAAGCAGCAAGACAAAATGAGAGCATTACCTACAAAGGAGTTCCCATCAGACTGTCAGCTGATTTCTCAAAAGAGACCTTGCAGGCAAGAAGGGGCTGGAAAGAAATATTCCAAGTCATGAAAGGCAAGGACCTACATCCCAGATTGCTCTATCCTGCAACGCTTTCATTTAGAATGGAAGGGCAGATCAAGTGTTTCTCAGGTAAGGTCAAGTTAAAGGAGTTCATCATCACCAAGCCCTTATTATATGAAAAGTTAAAGGGACTTATCCAGGAAAAAGAAGACAAAAAACATGTATAGGAAAATGACAGCAAACTCACAATTATTAACAACCACACCTAAAACAAAAACAAAAACAAACTAAGCAACCAACTAGAACAGGAACAGAACCACAGAAATGGAGATCACATGGAGGGTTAGCAACAGGGGAGTGGGAGGAGGAGAGAGGAGGAAAAGGTACAGAGAATAAGAAGCGTAGATGGTAGGTAGAAAATAGACGGGGAGGGTAAGAATAGTATGGGAAATGTAGAAGCTAAAGAACTTATGACCCATGGACATGAACTAAAGAGGGGGAATGTGGGTGGGAGAGGGTGAGCAGGGTGGAGGGGAGTAAAGGGGGGGAAATGGGACAACTGCAATAGCATAATCAATAAAATATATTAAAAAATACTAAACCACTCAAATATAAAAAAATGTTTTTGAAATTTATACTCTAACTCGCAATATATAGGTATGTCAGCTTTACCACAGTTGCAGAGCCATGTTTTAGAAAGGAAGGTTCTTAGGAAAAGATTTGGGTGGGAAAATAATTTATCAGGTTTGTATTTTTATTATATGAGATGTTCTCTCTCAGCCATTCTAAGTACTCACAAATTATACAGATTCTCTTGATACGTACTATCCAGTTTTGTGTTCTGGGTTATTAACAGTCTGTTTGCACATCTCATTGGGAGGCTAACTCGAATGTTGGGAGACATTAGTCATTATAAATTATTGGCCGGCATAATCAGCTTCACACAAATTGTGTACTGCTCTGTGTTTAGTTTAGCAGAAACATTTGATAAGCTGAGTTGGCCACTTCATTTGGAGATTCTAAGGTTCACACTTGCTGGCATTTTCCTTAACGGAGATCGGAGACCAGCACCAGAATCCAGGTACAGAGTATAAATTATCTGCTCAAGATTATATAACTGAAGTGGCAAAATCAAGATTTAAACCCAAGTTTTCTGGCTCTGGACTTCCTTCATATGACCTAGAAAACAGAATCACGCCATGTTACTAATTTTAAGTTCTTGTTTCAATAGTGGGGCAAGGAGAGCAGGTCTGGAAAATACTTCAGTTAATGTAGCAACGCCTCATCTCTCCAGAACCTTTAGAGAATAGGATATTTTGAAAAGCAGAGTATTTTACAAAGAACTCAGACTTCTTTTATATTATGTGGTTTTGGGTTCTCTTGAACATAAAGGATGTAATCAACTTTTTTTTTTATGACTTAGTGACTTTCTTAGGAATGTCAGTCTTTATTTCAGCTAGTCTAGTGGTTTGTAGTGGTATCTCATTTTAACTTTCATTTTCCTGATGACTAATGACCTTTTCATGTACTTATTGGTCATTCTGATATTTTCTTTTGTGAAATATATGTTCAGATCCCTTCCTCATTATTTAAAAGATTGGATTACTTGTTTTCTTATCGAATTGTAGGATTTCTGTATATATTCTGGATATAAGTCCTTGGTCTGATTATGTGTCTTGTGAATATGTTCTCCCATTTTGTGGCTTACCTTTTTATTTTCTTAACAAAGAAGTTTTAAATTCTGATTAGATTTTTTTTTCTTTTTTCTTTCTGGATCTTGTCTAAGCAACCTTTAACTACTTCAGATTTATAAAGGTTTTAATGTATGGTTTTTTCTTAGAATTCTTACAGTTTTAGCTTTTACATTTAGACATATCCATTTTGAGTTAATTTTTGAGATAAAGGTTTTAAAGTTTATTCTTTCTTTATAGAATTTCCAGTTGTTCTGGTACAATTTGTTGAAAAGCCTGTTCTTTTCTTGTTGAAAATCAATCTGAAGCTCTTTCTGAATTTTCTATTATGTTTCATTAAATGAGCTTGTTGGGATTTTTGTTGATATTTGTTGAATCTATAAATCAATTTCAGGAGAATTGGTTTTTTATTTTCTGAATTACTTTGGTATTTCTTTTTCTTTATTCTTTGGTAGAATTTACCAGTGATGAATTTTTTTGTCTGGGATTTTCTTTATGAAAAAGTTTTTAATTACAAATTCAATTTCTTTAATAGGTATATGACTATTCATATTTTCTGTTTCTTCTGTGTTTTAATAATGTGTTTTTTCATTTTTGTTTTAGTTTGTTTCTACAAATCATTGTTTCTCAATCCTTTTTTCATTTGTGTTCTGCACAGGATCCTTTTTAGACATTTTTTTCCTAACCACCCCACGAATTTTTGGTACCACAGGTAAGGCTGTATATCCTGTTTATGTACTGATTGTATATCTGTTTTCTGTATAAGAGAGTAAGATTTTTTGACCTCCAAGAACCAATTCTTGTCCTTTTGGGGATGATGTCGTCATTCCTGTTGAGAATGTATGATCCAGGTTGTCACGTTTATTGGCATAAAACTGTCCATGTTTTCCATTATTTCTCTTTTCATGACTCTAGAATCTATAGTGATACATGTCCTCTTTTATTCCTGATATTGTTAATTTGTGTTTTCTTTTTTTTTGATCAGTCTAGTTAGTTTTATAAATTTTATTGACCTTTTCATAGAACCAAATTTTTTATGATACCAATTTATTTTCTTTTTCTTTTTTCTTTATCATTTATCCCCCATGCCCTCTTTTGCCTATACCCACCCCCCATTTTATTTTTCAATTGCAGTTAACATTTAATACTAAGTTTTATTCATTTCAGGTGTACAAAATAGTAGTTAGACAGTTATATCATTTACAAAGTGATGTCCCACCTGGCACGCTATATAGTTATTATAGTATATTCTCTAAGCTGCACTTTATTATCTCCATGACTATTTTGTAGCTACCGGATTGTACTTCTTAATCCCTTTACCTTTTTCATCCAAATCACTCCCCCACCCCCAATCTGGCAACCCTCAGTTTATTTTGTGTATCTATGAGTCTGCTTCTGTTTTGTCTGTTTATTTTGTTTTTTAGATTCCACGTATAAGTGAAATCATACGGTTTTTATCTTTATCTGTGTGACTTACTTAACTCAGCATACTACCCTCTAGGTCCATCCATGTTGTCACATATGGTGAAATTTCATTCTTTTTTTATGGCTGAGTAATGTTGCATAATGTATGTATGTATCACATCTTCTTTATCTACTCGTCTATTGAATGAGCACTTGGCTTGCTTCCATATCTTGGCTATTGTAAATAACTCTGTAATGAACATAGAGGTGCACATATCTTTTTGAATTAGTGTTTTGGATTTCTTTGGATATATACCCAAAGGTGGAATTGCTGGGTCATAAGGTAGTTCTATTTTTGATCTTTGGAGGAACCTCCATGCTGTTTTCCATGGTGGCTGCATCAATTTGCAATCTCACCAATAGTGCATGAGGGTTCTCGTTTCTCCACATCCTTGCCAACACTTGTTATTTGTTGATTTATTGATGATAGCCATTCTGACAGGTGTAAGGTGATATCTCATTGTGGTTTTTAAAAATTATATATTTTATTGATTATGCTATTGCAGTTGTCCCAATTTTCCCCCTTTGCCCCCTTCCTCTGGTGGCCCCTTTCCCTCCAGCAACCCCCTACCTTAGTTAATGTCCCTGGGTCATACATGTAAGTTCTTTGGCATCTCCCTTTCCTATACTGTTCTTAACATCCCCCTGTCTTTTTTGTACCTACCTATTTGTACTTCTTAATCCCTGAACCTTTTCTCCTATTCTCCTCCTTCCCCCTCCCAGCTGATAACCCTCCAAATGATCTTCACATCTGTGATTCTATTTCTCTTCTGCTTGTTTGCTTAGTTTGTTTTTTTAGATTCAGTTTTTGATAGTTGTGAATTTGTTGCCATTTTAATGTTCATAGTTTTGATCTTTTTTCTTAAATAAGTTCCTTAACATTTCATGTAATAATGCCTTGGTGATGATGAATTCCTTTAGCTTTACCTTGTCTAAGAAGCTCTTTATCTGCTCTGATTCTAAATGATAGCTTTGCTGGATAGAGTAATCTAGGTTGTAGGTCCTTGCTTTTCATCACTGTGAATACTTGCCAGTCATTCCTTGCCTGCAAAGTTTCTTTTGAGAAATCAGCTGAATAGTCTTATTAGAACTCCTTTGTAGGCAACTCTCTGCTTCTCTCTTGCTGCTTTTGAGATTCTCTGTCTTTAACCTTTGTCATTTTAATAATGATGTGTCTTGGTGTGGTCCTCTTTGGGTCCAACTTGTTTAGGACTCTCTGTGCTTCCTGGACTTGTATTCCTTTGCCAAATTAGGGAAATTTACTTTTGTTATTTTTTTCAATTAAGTTTTCAATTTCTTGCTCCTCTTCTCCTTCTAACATCCCTATGATTTGAATGTTGGTATGTTTGGAGATGTCCCAGAGGCTCCTTAGACTATCCTAGGGTTTTGGTTTTCTTTTTAAATTCTTTTTTCTTCTTGCTGTTCTGGTTGAATAACTTCCTTATGTTCCAAATCATTGATTTGAATTTTACTTTCATCCTCTTTGTTGGTTCTCTGTAGATTTTTCTACACATATATATGTATATATATATGTAGAAAATACATATTTTATATATATAAAAAAGAACCCCCCCAAGTAAATTCCCCCAAGTACACTGGGCCTTTCTGGTGCTAATTCCTGTGTGGGTGGGCTTGTGCATGTTCTAGGACCCTGTGGGTCTCTCCAACAAACTCTCCTGTGAGGCTGGGAGTCTCTCCCTGCGCCTCAGCCCCCACAGCTGTTTTCAATCAGTGAGCCAAGGCTCTATTTCCCAGCGCTGGGACCCTGGGTTGTGTGCAGTGCCTTGCTTCACAATTGTTGCCTTGCTGGGTCTGCCAGTTGCCACCCTGTGCCCAGGGTACACCTGCTGCGGTCTTGCGCGCCTGGGATGCCTTGTGTGCCTGGGATGCCTTATGCGCCGGTCCTACTGCTCTTTGTGCCTTGACCCCTCTCTGCCCTGCTGCCCGACTCCGCCCTTCCTGCTGGTCTGGATGAATGTGTATATTTTAACTCCTTGGTTGTCCGACTTCCATACAGTTCAATTTTCTGTCAGTTCTGGTTGTTCTTCTGTTTCTAAATTGTTGTTGTCCCTATCCTGGTTGTTTGAGGAGGCACAGTGAGTCTACCTATGCCTCCATCTTGGCCGGAAGTTGTAGATTTTTCTTTATTTCACTTAGTGCAACCTTCATTTCTTCCTGGGTGTTTTTTATGCTGTTGCCATACTCAAGTTCTTTGGGCATCCTTATCACCAGTGTTTTGAACTCTGCATCTGAAAGATTGGGTATCTTCATTTCATTTAATTCTTTTTCTGGGGTTTTGTTCTGTTCTTTCATTTGGGCCCTATTTCTTGTCTCCTCAATTTGGCAGACTCCGTGTGTTTATTTCTGTGTATTAGGGTACAACTGCTTTGACTCCCTGTCTTAGTAGTGTGGCCTACTGTAGAAAAGTACACTTGTAAGTTGTATGGGGCGGAGCCTTAAGTAGTTGCCAGTGTGGGGCAACCTGCTTCACCACTTTGTGGCTCTGTGGAGGGCTCGGAAAGGGGACAGTGCTGCTGCCTGGCTTCTGGAGGTTTGCCTGGCACTCTCCCTTTTTCTAGTCACTTCACTTACTCCCTCTATGCAACTGGTACCCTTCCAGCTGTTGCCCTGGTCCTGAATCCCAGAGGTGGTGGGTCTGCCTAAGTTTTACATCAATGCGGGCCCTTGAAGCAGAGTCTCCTGAAAATCTAACAGTTTCTTCCCTCTGGTTGTAAAAACCAGAAGTTATAGGAATTTATCTTCCTGGTGCTGGAATCTGTGGCTCCCAAAGCATCCCTCCTGATTTTTATCCACCACAAATGATTGTGAGACCATTCCTTAAATCCTTGGTTGTCAGACTTCTATACAGCTCAATTTTCTAATGGTTCTGGGTGTTATTTGTTTGAGGTCTAGTTTTAATTTTTCTGTAGTTGTGTGAGGAGGCAAAAGTGTTTATCTGTGCCTCCATCTTGACCAGAAGTCTCATTATAGTTTTAATTTGCATTTCTCTAATGATCAGTGACATTGAATATCTTTTCATATGTCTGTTAGCCATAGGTGTGTCCTCTGTGGATAAGTGTCTTTAAGTCCTCTGCCTATTTTTTAAATTGGATTGTTTGTTTTTGAATGTTGAGTTATATGAGTTCTGTATAAATTTTGGATATTAACCCCTTATTGGTTGTGTCATTGTGAATGAATATTTTCTCTCATTCAGTAGGTGGCCTTTTGTTTTGTTGATGGTTTCCTTTGCAGTCCAGAAACTTTAGTTTAATGTAGTCCCATCTGTTTTTTATTTTCTTTTTTTTCTTTGCCCCGGGATATATGTCAGAAAACATATTACTAAGAGAAATGTCAGAGAGTTTACTGCCTATGTTTTCTTCTAGGAATTTTATGCATAGAGCCAATTTTTTGTTTAATTTTTTCTCTGTTGTATGCCATTTTCTATTTTGTTGGTTTCTGCTTTTTGTATTTCTTTCTACTTTTGGGTTAATTTTACTCTTTATTTTTTTAAAGTAGGAGGTTGGATCACTGATTTTAAACTTCTTTTTTCTAATGTGATCATGTATAGCTCTGCATTTCCCTGTAAACATTGTATTAGGTGCATCCCACAAATTTTGTTGTTATGTTTTATTCTTATTAAGGTTATTTCAAATTCACTTGGGTGCATTTTTTAATATTTGTATTCAAATTTAGGGATCCATCATCCTTACTGATTTTATTTTGCTTTTTAAAAATATGTGTATTACTCATATGGTTTTATAAGTCAAAGACATACAAAAAGGTACAAAGAAGTGTCACTCCCTCTCTTATTTTAGTTTGCTCTCAACCATCTATAGCCACTTGGATTAGTGTCTGACTTATCCTTTTTGTGTTACCATTTGCAAAATAAACAGGTATATGCATTTCTGGTGTTTCTCCTTTGTTATACAAAATGTAGACTGCTATACATACACTTTTTTGTTGTTGTTACTTAATATTTATTATATCCTTGAAATTATTTTATTCCTGGTCTATGGGCATCTTTCTGATCCTTTTTTTAACAGTTACATGTATCGTACTGGAGTTTATTCAGGCAATGTCCTATGTTGGTCATTAAGTAGATTCCGTGTTTCACAAATTCAAACAGTCGTGCAGTGAAAAATATAGTGCATATTTACTTTTCTTTTAATTGGAAGTATGTCTTTAGAGTAAATTGCTAGAATTGGGATTGGTGGGTCATATATGTAGTTTGTTAGAAATTGCCAAAATTCTTTCCATAGACATTATACAAAATGGTGATAGTCTATCATTTAAAAAAAACATTTTTATTAGCTGGAAGAATCCTTTAAATTGAAACTTCTCTTCATCTATTTGGTTACTTAGCAGTATAGCTTGTGTTGGAAGAGTAAGACAAATATTTGATTCTCTATTCATTTATTTACTAGTTTTCAAAATAATTTATTGAGTAACATTCTTCAACAATGACCAGTTGTGTTTTTTAAAAATTATCATTTTAAACACCTAGATTTAAACATATTTATTATGTTTTAATTCATTGCATTCATTATTTTGATTGATGTTCCAGTTGTTCCAGTTTTGGGCGGAGACAACCTTAAAGGCTTAACTTGCCTTTAATTTCTTTTGATGTGACCCTAGTAGTATCTGATAGATTCCTTGCTCACAGATATGACAGATACTCTAGCTTATTATCTTTTACATTTCTAGCTCTGGACTTTGAATTAGCCATTTTGTCAATGTATCCCAGTTGTTTTTAATGGGAAATGATGTTTGGACATCACATTCTGTTCACTAGGGATGGTCTTTTCTGCTGGTTAAACAAACGGTTCCACCAAGAGGATTCTGGTGAATAGAATTAGTCTGTTTAAATGTTGAGCATAAAGCAGTGTAATATGTAGCAAAAGGCCTGAAAGCCTTTTCCTCCATTTATTCATTCATCAAATATTTGAGTATCTACCAGTTGCCAGGCATTCTTTTATACAGAGGTGGGCAAAAGTACGATAATGATAAATAATACAATAATTAATAAATAATATAAGAATAAGCTGTTTTGCATTCTCACAACTGTAAATCTACTCTTGCCCACCCCTGTATGCTGGAGATACAACAGTGAACAAAATAGGTAAAAACTCTACCTTCACAGGAGTTCACAGTCTAGTTAACCCAGGATTCTTATAACTTCTACTGATCTTGGCCAACACCTTGCTTTTGGGGGCTTTCCTCACTTACAAGATTATAAAATTTTATTATGTCTTCACTTGAAAAGTTTAATAATTCTATTTCTTGCCTATTCAGTGTTTGAGTTGTCCCTCCCCTCTCTTTCTTTGTCCTTTTACAGAAATGACAGAAGAAGAACAGTTTGCTCTGGCTGTCAAAATGAGTGAGCAGGAAGCTAGGGCGGTGAACAGCCAGGAGGAGGAAGAAGAGGCGCTCCTGAGGAAGGCCATCGAGGAGAGCCTGAATGTAAATATGCCCTGTTGAGAGAGTTGGTGAGGACTGACAGGCACTCTTCTCCTACTTCTACAGTGTTGTGGTTGCATTGGAACTAGCTGTAGCAGTTCGTAGGGTTTTCAACCAAAAAATATCTCCCTCAGTAATTTTTAAAGCCTACATTGAGTTGTTGGTGATCCCAATTTGAAGTGTTTTGCTAATTTAATATGAAAGAGATTTCTTGCACCTCGCAGTTGTTCAGTCCATGGTTTAAGAAAACCATAGTAGTTGGCAGCTTCTGAAAAGAATTACCTATTACCAAGAGACCAAAAGGGGCAAGATAAGGTACTTATCTCCCCTGTTTTGTGGAAAGAGAGCAAAGAGAATGAGAGCGAGAGGTGGGTTGTGGAGAGAGAGAATGGGTAGTTCAGAACTTTTTCAAATGATGTTAAATTGTGATTTGAATATGTGTAATTGAAATTATTTTAAATGTGAAGGATATTTGCCAGTGGCAGGTCCTGAGCCATTTATGCTGTCTGCGTCTCTATATTAGGAAAGGCTTTAGTATAGTGACCTAGTGCAGCACTTTGCACATAGTACTATGCATTGTGGAATTCATTTGAGTGAGCATCTGTATTTCAAAGAGGAGAATCTCTTAGGGACAGTGGCCTCCCCTCATTGTCCTTCCTGTGACCCTTATGTCTAGCTGTTGTAATAATATACCCGGTCTGGTGTGGGATCACTTGTTTCAGAGTTGCCAGCCTTCTGATGCTTCTGCTACCAGATCTCGACCTTTGGCCACTGGACCATCTTCACAGTCCCCCCAAGAGAAAACCACAGACTCTGGGACCACTGAAGGCATGTCTCCCTGTTCTGACTCCTTGTACTCATCGAGTATAACCACATCACAGGGATCTCACGCTGAAAGTAGATATAAAGAAATTCCCCAGATTTCTTTGGTGATATTAAAGAGGTTAAATCAGAAAGTAGTTGAGATCTCACTAATATCCAGCATACTTTTATCTCCAAGGAAAAGCCAACATTTGGTTAAACCCAAAGAAGAGCCTTTTTTACCCACATTTTGTAATTCTTGGTAAGTGAGAACTTACCAAGCCCTCTTAACAAAATCAGTTTGTCCTTAGCCCTACTTTTTCTCAAATACCTACAGGCATATGGCAGCTGGTACCTCCATCACTGTTTAAAGGCTCACATATCAGTCAGGGAAACGAGGCTGAGGAAAGAGAGGAGCCTTGGGACCACACTGAAAACACTGAAGAGGAGCCGGTCTCTGGCAACTCAGGAAGCTGGGACCAGTCAAGCCAGCCAGTAGTTGAGAAAGAGAACGTTAAATGTTTTGACAGATGCACTGGCCACTTGGCTGAGCACACACAGTGTGGGAAGCCACAGGAAAGTACTGGGAGGGGATGTGATTTTCATGAAGCTGCCCAGGGCAGGGGGGACACATCTAGGCACTGTCTGTCTGCCTCGGCAGATGCCCAAGGTCTCCAGAACAGGGGGGGCACTGTGCACTACTTCTGGGGTATTCCGTTTTGCCCAGCTGGAATAGACCCTAACCAGTATACCAAGGTCATTCTCTGCCAGTTGGAGGTTTATCAAAAGAGCCTGAAAATGGCTCAGAGGCAGCTCTTAAAAAAAAAAGGATTTGGTGAACCAGTGTTACCTAGACCTCCTTCTCTGATCCAGAATGACTGTGACCAAGGTGATCAGGCTAGTGAAAATGAAAAAAATGAAGGTGTCTCAGAAGATACGGGAGACGAAGACAAAGAGGAGGAGAGGCAGGAGTCTAGGGCATCTGCCTGGCACTCAAAGCCCAAGAATTTCCAGGAAAGCCCAATTAAAGGCTTAAAAGAGAAACTTTTGTTGAAGGAAGAACCAACAACCAGTCATGAGGTAAGTGTCAGTGATGCTGTGATTAAAGATGATTTATTTACAGATTAAACTAAGATTTTAGCCATTCTTTTTGTAGCATTTTTCCCCTTATTTTGAACAAAACACATGCCCACTATGGAAAATTAGGAAAGGAGAAAAAAGTGTAAAGAAGAAAAAATTACCCATAATCCCAGCACTGAGAGAGGCAATTGTTATTTTGGTGCGTAAAAATTTTTTTTTCTGCCCTGGCTGGTGTGGCTCAGTGGATTGAGCACCGACCTGTGAACCAAAGGGTCCCCAGTTCGATCCCCAGTCAGGGCACATGCCGGGGTTGTGGGCGGGATCCCTGACTGGGGGCACTGGAGAGGCAGCCACACATTGGTGTTTCTCTCCCTCTCTTTCTCCCACCCTTTCTCTAAAAATAAATAAATAAATAAATAAATCTTTTTAAAAAAACAAATTTTTTTCTGTTTACTTTTTCAGCAAAACGAAAACTCTCCTATAAAAACTTTTTTCCTTTCCCCTACTTGATAGTTTATCTTAGATCTTTTCTGATTTATTCACTATATTTGAAAACGTATCATGTGAATGTACCATAATTTATTTTTGTGTGTTTTAAATTTTTTATTGTTTTTAAAAAGTTAAGTTTTTGAATGGGTAGTAGTGTTCACATGGCACAACATTCAAAAGAGAGGTAAATAAAACGTGTCTCCTATCCCCATTCCCAGCCAAACAGTGCCCCTTTCTGCAGTCAACCTTTTTGACTAGTTTTCTAGTGTATCCTTCCAAGGTACTTTATGTCGTACAAGCAGCTTCTTTTACACAGATCACGGCATATTCTACACATTATTCTGCGCTTTTTTCATTTACTGTCTCTATGAGATCATTCTTAACAGTACATGAAAAATTTCTCTCTCCTTTTTTTTGGATGTGTAGTATATCATGTGTGATGAGTTTTATTTTATCCAGTGCTTCTGTTGGTGGACATTTAGGCTTTTTCCAATATTTTACTATTATAAACACTACTGCAGTGATTACTGTTGTACACAAGATATTTCATTCACATGGGAGATATTTGTAGAATAATTTGTTGTAGGTGTAATTGGTGGATCAGAATAGGTATATGCATTTACAGTTTTATTAGCTATTGTCAAGTTGCCTTTGATACAGGTTGTATAAATCTACACTCACTGCAGTGTCTGAGTACAAGCTTCCCCAATGCAGCATTATCAGTACCTCTTGATCTTTGTTAATCTGAGAGAGAAAAAATATCTCAGTGAAATCTTTTATTTTTTCTCAAAGTAATCTTCATTTGCATTTTTCTTGTTATATGTGTAGTTGAGATTTATTTGTATTTCCTTTTCTGTGTTTAGATCTTACAGGCATTTTTCTTTTTGACAATCTTTTTCTTAGTGGTTTGTAGGCATTCTTCATGTATGAGGGGAAGTGGGCCTTTGTGATGGGAAGTACAGATTTCCTGTTTATTTTTCCCCCTCACATAATACCCTATTTCCAGTTTTGCTTGTGGTAATTTTCTATAATTTACTGAAAACAGTTCCTTGTATTTTTTCTGACATAGCTAGATTGTATCATATGAGAGCTTATAGTCAGTTTTTTTCTGAATATTATAAAAGCAATCATAATTTCAAACTCTATAAACTGTTAATAGAAAGAGTATTCTGTTTTGTAATGATACTGTTTTTTGTTGCTATTTCTATTTTTGGTATTGTTTTGCTGTTAATCCTATTCTGTCTGTTTTGATAAGGGTTTAGGAAATAATAATGGTGAGAAATTTCATAGCATAATGTAGAGAGTGTGGATTTGAAGTATGAATTTTGACTTTTTTGTTTTAGTAATAACTGTGTGCCTTGTGAAGAAACCATTTAACCCCCTGAATCTCAGTGTTTTACATCTGTAAAATGGTAATAGCCAGTCACGTAGTTTTAATGGTTAAAGTAAATTATATAAAATGCCTAGTATAATGCTCAAGACACTCAGTAAATGGTAGTTCTGTGTAGGGGACCAGAAGATCACTCACTGAGAGTACCTTTGGGGATCATTTACCCCTAGCATCTTCTTCATCCACATTATGGGAAGATTGCTGTATGTGAAGAGAAGGTTCACAATTTTTCTTTTCTTTTTATTAAAAATTTTTAAAGGTTTTATTATTTTTAGAGAGGGAAAGAGAGGGAGAAAGAGAAGGAGAGAAACATCAATGTGTGGTTACCTCTCGTGCACCCCCTACTAGGGACCTGGCCTGCAACTGCGGCATGTGCCCTGACCTGGAATGCAACCAGTGACCCTTTGATTCTCAGGCTGGCACTCAATCCAGTGAGCCACAGCAGCTAGGCTAGAAGGCATTTTTCTTAAGAGTACTTCTAGTGACTTGTCTTTTTTCCAAATGAAAGGTTATGCTTATGATAACATTTCATTTCTTAGTTTTTTGCAATTTAGAGATGCTTTCCCATAAAAGAATAAATTAACTCAACAATGATTTACTGTAATTCCAGTTGGTAGCTTGAAAGATTCCCAGGGCCAGTGTTACAGAGCATAGGCTTGTCAAGTTCTGAAGTTTGAAAGCAGTGCCTTTGGGATAGTGTGGGTGTGGTCAGACCCTAGTGGCTGGCTTTATTAGATTGAAGGTCTTTTACTTCATGAACAGGCTATAAAACGCTACAAATAGTATTAATTCAAACTATTTGGCTACAACAACTCAAACCAAGCTATTTTAATTAAAAAAAGGACTTTATCATAAGGAAACATGCTGCCTCATAAATTCTAAAACAGGATGGTAACCAAGCCCAGAGAAGGTACTGAGTTTAGAAAATCATCTGCAATTAGTCTCAATGCTATATTGTATCTGTTTCATTTTCCCTCCTGCAGACTGTCTTCCTTTGCTTCCCTGTTTCACATGGTAGGTGGAAAATGCTGATCCCACAGCCCTCAAACTTAAATACAGATTATATGAGATTTACTCTCTTCCAGTTCAATTTCAGATTTCTAGAAAAAGAACGTAAGGCCTATTTGAGGTTAATAGCCCTTAGCTGGCGGAGGCCTGCTGCGGGCATGTGTCATGTGCAAATGGCTGTGATGCTGTAGTACAGTGGGGGCGCTGAGGGGCAGTCGTCAGTAACAGGAGACCAGGCAGACAGCCTGGTGAGTATCCAGGGTGGTCATTAATATTAATTTTGGAGGTCACTTAGAACTATTGAAAAATGTTGAAAAGTTTGAAGAATAAAGTTGGAAGCATCCACAATTCAACCATCTAGTAATGTATTCCTTGTTCTTTTTTAAGAACTTTTTATATGGTTTAAGTCATATTTTTGTATTTAAAGTTAACATGTGAACATTTTCTTATGTTAAAATTATAGATTTTTTAATGACTCTCTAATTTTCTGGCTTAGGAATTTACTGTAATATTTTAACTATTTCCCTATTGCCAGATGTTTTGTCTGGGATAAACATCTTTCTAAAAACTTTTCTTTATTTAAAAGTAGTGTTAGGGATATAGAATGAGGGAAAAATGCTGGGTTAAAGAGTTATTTATGAATGTAAGAAAAGATTTGCTATTTATTGTCAGATTGCTTTTCAGAAATGTCGCTCAGATTTGTACTCCTTCCTCCCAGCAGTGTACCAGAATACCTCCTTCACTGCAGCCTTGCCCACATAGAACAGTATCTTTAACAAACCTATAGCAATGAATTTACTAATTGTGTAGGCAAATAATGAAAGAGCTATGACTGTAATTTTACCTTCTGTCTTGGTCTTTAGGAACTGTGGGTAGAAGGAATTTATGATTTTGTTAAATATTTTCTATTGATTTTGGCTTTGATGAAGTTGCCCACATTTGAGACAACTTGGTAGAGATAACAAGACAGTTCCAGAAATAATGACTCAGAAAAACATTCACCCTGGTGCAGATTGCTTACGTAAAGTTTATAAAAGCTTTAGAATTGGATGATAACTGGTTTCTGGCATCACTGAAATAATGAAATTGTTAAAGAAGATGGAGAGTTTATTTTGATGACTGTACAGCAAGGAAGTGGAGGGGTAGTATATTAATGTCTTAATTTTCAGTGTCTGATCGTTAATTTTTTTAGTTCATATACTGGAATTTGTTGCCCAGAAATGATCAAATTGTGTGGGGGTGTGGGGACTGACTTTGACTAGCCAAACTTCAAGCCAAGTTGTACACCAAGTGACAGTTTGTTAATTTATTGTCGAAGAGAGACATTTGTGGTAACTGGAATACTCCAGTCTGTCATCTACTGTCATCTCCTTCTAGGATGAGGGGTGTGGAAAGCTGAAATAGTAATCAGAAAATGGAAATTTTAAGGGGTGATTCAACTTGTCTATTGAAAGACTTGATAAGCTACTAGTGCCTGACAGCTGAGGATGTTTTGATGGTGACCAGATGATGTGTCTGTTCACTCAGTTCACTTCTGCTTCCCAGGCCATGATGCTGAAGACACTGCCTGATTCTGGGTCTTTCCTTTTTTTTTTTTTAAAGATCTTTTTGTAAACTATCGTGTTCCCATTAACATATTTCTTCAGGCAGAGTGCCGTGTTTTGATTAGGCCACCGTTCCCTTAGTTAAAATCACATTGCTGTTGTGCTTTTCTCTCCACCTCGATTAAATTTGGTATTCAAATAGAATTTTGTTTGCTTGATTTACTATGTTATTTTCCTGTTCTGGAAGAACCTCGCTTTACCCCATCTTCAGATTACTGCTATTGAGGTATAAGTTTAGAAATTAAAAATGATTTATTGAAATGAAGCCCTGGCTGGTGTGGCTCAGTGGATTGAGTGGCCTGTGAAACAAAGGGTCGCTGGTTTGATTCTTAGTCAGGGCACGTGCCTGGGTTGTAGTCCAGGTTCCCAGTAGGGGGCATGTGAGAGGCAACCACACACTGATGTTTCTCTCCCTCTCCCTCTCCCTTCCCTTCTCTCTAAAAATAAATAAATAAAATCTTTAAAGAAAAAAACAAATGAAGACATTCTTGAGATGTGTTAACATGGTTGGGAAGACGATCATGTGAGTAAACAACATAACAGTAGTGGTTAGAGCATGGATTTGGGAGTTAGGTCCCAGTTCCATTTTTGACCAAGTCTGGTTTTGGGCAAATTATTTAACCTAACTTTCACTTTCCTCATTTCTAAAATAATTTAATCATTTTCCTCAAAACTTTCTTGTGAGGATTAAAGGAGATAATGCATGTAAGTGATTATCATAGGCCTGACATATAATAGGTACACAATAATCTTTTTTTAAAAACTTACTCTGGGAAAGGTAGACACACTTTTTCCTGAGGTAGAGGTGGAGGTATCTTGTAACTTAGTGCCTTTTGATTGCTTCTGAAATCCAAGGCTTAGTCAACAAGTCATTCTAAGAAGGTAAAATTCTATTAAATGGACACTAGGTGTCAGTATTTACCTTTTTTTGATATTTCAAGAATGAAACAGGTTTCTCAGTACTGAGTTCAAGCTAGTAAGTGAAGTATTTGTTGTAGTTGTGTTTTAGTACTTTTGGCAGTTTTGTCTAACCCTTATTTTTGCTTTTTTTAAAAAAAGGATTTTATTTATTTATTCTTAGAGGAGAAAGGAGGGAGAGAAGGATAAGAACATCAACGTGCAAGAGAAACATCAATTGGCTGTCCCCAACCAGGGACCTGGCTTGCCACCCAGGCATGTGCGCTGCGTATGAATCAAACCACTGATCCTTTGGTCTGTGGGATGACGCTCAACCCATTGAGCCTCACCAGTCAGGGCTCAACTCTTATTTTGATAATGGCTGCATTCCTGATGATTGTACAGCTTTATCTTCCCTTTGACTGAAGGAATTCCTGTTTTTTAGTATATTTCATCATTTACCTGAGTGGTGGAGAGATGCCTGACTTGCTTAGGGTATTTATACCCTGCTAGGAGACCCTGTAAACTTCAGCCAGTAGCTTTACAGCTATTGGAAGAAGCCTTATAGCCCAGGCACTTCCTTAGAGTCCACCTACATCAGTAGTAGCTGCTTTTTCTGTGCTCTTTTGTGTACCTGCATTTAATGAGTTGACATCGCCCAACTTTACTGTTAATCAAAGAAAATAGTCTTTTCCTTACCTAGTTCCTATTTGTTGTGTTTCTTAAAAGATCTCCCAGAATTCAAAACCATTATGGCAGATTTCTAGTAAAAGGAATCTTTTTTCCAAAACCTCATCCGAGGATATGTTTTTATTGATTTTTAGAGAGAGAGGAAGGGGAGAAAGAGAAACATTGATCAGTTGCCCCCAGTATGTGCCCTGACCAGAGATTGAACCCACAACCTTTTGATGTATGGGACAATGCTCCAACTAACTGAGCCACCTGGCCAGGGCGAGTAAAAGGAATCTTTATAACCTGCTTTTTGGGATGTTTTGTGTTACGACTCAGTTGTGCCCAGAGAGACGTCTTTCATGGGTATTAATGTTTTTCCCAACTTAGTGTTTCCACTGAAAACTGAACTTTTCTCTTTCTCTTCCTCCCAAAGCAAAAGCTTTATAATTGCTTTTCGGAAATCATAATTCATTTGACTCACCAATTAATATTTATGTCTTACATTCATGAAGTGCATTGCATATCTTACCTGGTTTAATTTTCACAACATTCTTTGAGGCAATTCTTAATATCCATTTTAAGATGAGGAAACAGATTCAGATGTGACTTAACCAAAATTACAAGGTTTATAGAAGATTCACCTGTGATTTAAATCTCAGTCTTTTTACTCCACAAGATATGCTCTTTTTACTGAGGCTTACTGACAGTATAAAATGTTATTTTTACTGCTATCTGCTGAGTGGTAATGTTGAACAATTAATTTTTTTAAAAGAAAGAGAAACTGCTTCATCTGTGCTTGTATATCTAATAGATGTCATGTATTTCTCTGTAGTCTTCCCAAGGGCTGTTTGCTGAGGAAACTTCAGAAGAAGGAAACTCTGTACCTGCCTCTCAAAGGTGAGATTACGTGTTGTTACGAGTCTGAACTCCCCTCCGACGGTGCCGGGGTACGAGATGAACCACCTGAGTGAGCTTGGGGGATCAGCTTGCCGGGGACCTTTTTAGCTCTTTTATAAGCACAGACTAGGAGATATCATTATCTCCCAGTTCTTATACTTACATCGTATAGAAGCCTAGAATATTTGGGTGGAAGAAATCTTGGTTTATCTTGTCCAATCCAGCCATGTAGTGAAAATCCCATTTACACTTTCTGAGAAGTGGTTGTGTCCTGCTACTCTCTTAACCAACTATGCTAGCTTCCTAAGCCGATGTGAAGGCTGTAAGCTGATTTCTTTATGATCTTCTAGTCCTCCTATCTCCATTGTTCTCTCTGCTTATGCTTATTTTGTCTGCATGTCTAACCCGTATACATCTTTTAAGTCTACCCTTAAGACTTTCCTTTTCTTTGAAGCATTCATATTATTCAGGCCACATGGAGCCTGTACCACTCTTGCTCCATGTCTTATGCCACTTTTCATTTGTTTGTATCTCATCTTTCCCTCAAATGGCGGTACTTGTATTACCTCCTTAATTATTCTCACTGATAGATTAATGGGGTTACTTTCTTAGGTCTTCTTACTTTGATATGTAGTACTTGATTGGTTATAAACTGTAATATTAACTGGATCAAGCTTCCAGTTACTTTTCCCTTTATCCCTAGTTGACCTTCAGGGATTACTCAAAGTTTATCTTCTTGTGCTGAGTGACCTTCGTCTCCCATATGAAGTTGAGGCCCAGTTGCCTTTTGCTGTAATTTAGTTGGTGTTTCTAGGTTTTTGGTTAATAGTACTAGGTATTTCTTCCTGAGCTGAAGAATATGGCTTTGGTTTGAGTCTCTTGCTGTTAAGACGTTTTGGAAGTGGTTTTAACTGGAGTAGGCCTTCTGCTTCCTGCAGGCCTCTCTGCTTTATTGTAGTGAGCCTTGTGCAGAGCAGATGAAGGTTTTAATAAATGATTATACGCTTTGTCACCAGGAGAGAGCTGGAATTGCAGGCAATGCGGTTTGACTTCAAATTGATTAGCCCGTTTTATAAATGTCAGCAAATTGTTTTGTGATGGACCCTTTGAATAGAGCCCTAATGTTACATGCAGAGTAAACTGTGTCTGGCTTGGGTTTATAAATGCTATGAAATGTTTTATTTAGACAGAGAAATCACTTGTGGTTTCCTATCAGGATTTAGTTATTTATCATGAATCAGTAGTGGTTATTTTCTCTTCTCTGTGGTTCTTGGTTGATGTGAGGATTTGTGTCCTCTTGCACACATGATCAAACTAATCATAAAGCTCTCTGAAGCATGAGGGGGCTAGCTCAGATGCTCCAGTCTCTCAGCCATGTGTTCCTATGTCAGGAAGAGATTGCACTCCAGGAACAGACAGGGTAAACCAGAAGATTGGATGGGGGGAGCCATTCATAATTATGTTTATCTCAGAAGAAATAATCAATTTCTATGGGCAGGTTTTTGCAGTTTGGAATTGTGTCTTGTTTTTGTGACCTACAAAGCCACATCTTGAGGAAAAGAGGAAATTTAACTGCAAGGTGCAGGAGAAGCTAGTGTGTTGTCAGGAGAATCTCTGTATTTTGTCTTACGCATTTCCAAATCTCTAGTCTTCAGAAGGCTGAAATGGGTCTGAAACACCTTTGACATCTTTGTACTGAAATGGAGTTTTTGTCTACTGCGGTATTCATAGATAGTGCTTACCCTTCAACCTTCCTTTGTGAAGACTCTAAAAGGGGGTTCTTTTCATTCTGTGGTTTCACTGGAACCAAAGTTGTAAGCATGTTTATTTCCCCTGTTTCTGGCCTGGAGTTTTCACTACTGATTCCTTGCTTCCTTGTTGTGCTTTTGAGGTAGTGGACTGCAGGTATCAGATTACCTTTGGCATTGTGAATGACTCACCATTGCTTTAGGTGCTGTGTTCTGATTTATTTACCTGGGAATTCACTTGGGGTTTGGTTCTTTTTCAGCATTGCTGCTTTGGCCAGTAAGAGAAGCTTAGTCCTTATGCCAGAGAGTTCTGCAGAGGAAATCACTGTGTGTCCTGGTAAGCATCCCGCTGTGATTTTACTGAATTTCGGATCCTTAGCTGTCTTTGTGCCTGTTAATTTGTCTGACTTTTCCATCCCACTCCCAGGGAGTTTTATTTGTGTTGATATGTGTGTATGTGTATACATATGTATACCCCCCGACACACACTTTTTATGAATGGCATTGGCTATGATTCTCAACCTTTTCTCTTAGAGATATTTGAGTTTTTAAATTAACATAGCTCCTTTGTCTTGTTTGCAACCAGCCCTATCAGAGATGGCAGCAAAACATCAGGAATAGCACTTAATTGTACATTCAGAGCCAAGAGGACTTTATGTTTTGGTTTATGGATTCTCAAATTTGGGCTGTCCTTAAATCTGCCTGACACTGAGCAGATTTTTCTCAGAGGCTTTCACTAGTTAGTTTTACATTGCCATTCACAAGATCTTATTGCATGGGGAGTTGAGAAATTGCATTTTGTGCACAGTTCTGTCTTTGACTTATATTTTAATCTCAGACAAGATACTTAACCTGGTTAAGTTTTGTACTTTGCTTTTTGTTCTTTGCAGAGATGAAAAGATGTGTACCTTGCTTTAGATTCAAGAGCTGTTGATTCCAAGATGCACGTGCATAGATTTTGATATACAAATAATTTTGGATGAACTAAGATACGCATGATCTAAGAGAACTCTTGGGTTGAATCATTCTGTACAATGAAGAATTACTTTGTGATATGAACCATTACTTTCTTAGCAATTTGTTTTAGCTTGGGTTTTTTTTAAAAAATGGAATCCATTATATTTATCAGTAACTTCATTCATGTGAGACTGAGGGACTTCCTATTAATGTTTAAACTCTTGGGCATTGTACAAATATTATCATTAATCATATCTAGCTTTCTCCTAGGTCTTATATAACCTGTTAAGGTCAGAGAGACTATTATAAAATAAGTTTGAGTTTCTGTGGAAAAAACTTGAAAGAAATCAAAATAAGAAAACTGTTAAGTCCTATAAATATTTTAAAACATTTGACAGCATATCATTAAGGTCTTTTTTTACTCATTTTAAAGTTTAACTGTGTTGGTGTTTATTGAAAATGATTTCTTAATTCATTTGAAATGTATTTATTTGAATTACTGCCTACTCAGAGACCCCACTATCAAGTACTCCAATTTTGGCAGGAACACTTAGGAATGCTGTGCCATCTTTGTGAAAAGAAAGCTTTGCCCCCTCTCTGTGTGGGACTTCTGACTTATGCCATTCTGCTTAGAGTCACTCAGTCTGCCTGTTTAGGATGAGGGCATGTGATAGCACCCTGGGATCTTGCTGGAGGAACCTGCAAATACAATAATCTTTAAAACCCTAGTTAATGAGAGAGGGAAAAGCAAGCCCTTTATGACTGAGGTTAGATAACTTTTAGATCATGACTTGTTCTCATTAGCCTGCTAATTAAGTCCAACTGTTCGCTGACACAACCACTTCTAAATGAGATTGCAGAAGGTTTTCATAACCTGTTCCTTTTGCTAAGAAAGTATAACTCCTTCTCTGTGGAGCCAGACTCCTGAGTCTCTAAAATATGTAATTCTCCTCAATATGTAATTTAAAAGCTGTGCATTTGAATTGTCTGAAAACTTTGTTCTAAGCGAGTGAAACACAGATTGAGTGTAGTAGTTCATCTTACCTATTTTATTTTACATATTTTTGATAGTTCCAGGGGCCTGATATTCAAAATTACAACATCCTTTTAGAGTTAGTCACTTCATTGAAGAAGCAGAATTTTAGCCCTATGTCCATATTGTATATGATACCAGCATGGTTTATTTCTAAGAAGCTAATGCCCTTTTAAGTTGTCTTTACATTTGAGCATTCCACCCTTTACAGAAAGCTTAATTAGAGTCTTTGTATTGTTACAGTAGAGTAAGCAGTAAGCTGTTATTTTTGATAGACTCAGTCTCTTTTGGTAATTAATATCTCTCAGGGAATCTTGACAAAGATTTTGAAGTTTATGCACAGTAATCCTTTTTCCAATAAAGTGGTAAAATTGTGTGTGTGTATATATCCAATCTTCAAAAATTATGATTTATTAAAATATATTTTATACTAGAAATGCATTTAATCCTTCTTTGATGATTGAGGAGATACCTCAGTATCTGACAGGTACTTTATTTGCCCATCATCGACCACTCATTGTATTTGAGAAACACAGAAGTACCAGTTAGATGTACAGTGTGTACAGTGTAAATAACAGACTTACTGGAATTGTGTTCTGAAATAAATTTCTTCTCCAGATTTATTGTCCTTCTTTGAAGTATAGTTACTGTCTTTTGTTAAATTAAGAGATAGGGGTCTAGACCAGAGGTTAGCAAACTTTTCTATAAAAGACTAAATAGTAAATATTTAGGCATTGTGGGCCATACAGTCTCTGTTGAAACTACTCAACTTTGCCATTTTAGCACATAAGCAAACATAGACAATAGCGGGAAGAATGAGTGTGGCTGTGTTCCAATAAAAATTTATTAACAAAACCAGGCAGCTGGCTGAGTTTGGCCCATGAGCTATATAGAATGCTGACCCCTGAACTGTGACAATGAGGGGCCCCTTTCTTTTATCTCCATATTTCTAGTAGCCTATAAAATGCCTGGAGCTGGTTGAATAAATATTTGTTGAATAATGGTGAATGAATAGATGCTGCTTAAAGAATGTATTAAAAGAAAGGCATATCCTTGTTGAGAATGTATTTTCTATTTCTGCTTCTAATTTTTTGTTATCTCTAATCATCCCTTTGACCTCAGAACTAACATTGTCAGGTTTTTGTTTTCTGTTAAAATAAATATACTTTAAAACTAAAAGCCAAGTGGATCAGTTGATGAATGGATAAACAAATGGATATACCCACACAGAGGAATACTACTCAGCAGTAAAAAGGGATGAACTTCTGATATATGTGGCAATAGGGATGCCTCTCAGACACATTATGCTAAGTGAAAGTGGTCAGACACAGAAGATGACATACCAGATGACATTCTAGAAAAGGCAGAACTATAGCAGCATAAAGTAGATTGGTCAGTGCAAGGAACCAAGAGGGAGGGGATTGACTACAAAGGGTACCCTTTTGGGTTGCTAGAAAGGGAGAACTTTTTGGGGTGTTAAAATATTTAATATCTTGATTGTGGTGGTTAATTATGTGGTATAAGTGATACATGTACAAATTGTATAAGTTTGTGAAAACTCATCAAACTATATACTGAAAATTGGTGAATTCTGCACATAAATTTTGTGTCAGTAAAGCTTTAAAAAGAAACAAGCTGGATTGATATGGCTACCACTGCATTATCATACCCTAAGCTTTAGGGGAGATAGGTGTTTTTTTTTTAAATTTTTAAAAAATATTTTATTTATTTTTAGGGAGATGGGAAGATAGGGAGAAAAAGAGATAGAGAAACATCAACATGTAGTTGCCTCTCTCATGCTCTGAACTGGGGATGCGTCCCACAACCCAGGCATGTGCCCCGACTGGGAATTGAACCTTTTGGTTCACAAAGCGGCACTCAACCCACTGAGCCACACCAGCCAAGGCAGGTGTTTGTTTTTTCAACAGTGAAAATGCAGAATGAAAATTAATGAGATTTACATTTTTTTACTTACAGAGACACAGCTAAGTTCCCCTGAAACTTTTGACCTTGAAAGAGAAGTGTCTCCAGGTAGCAGAGAGTCCCTGGATGAAGTAAGAATAATAATGGCAGATAAGGAGGTGAATATTCTCTCAAATTTTTCTCAGTGTTTTCTTTAGATTGGTAGTCTTCTGTCTGATGTCACATTGACCTTGACTGAAAAGATTTAGATGATGGGTTGTAGCTTTTGGGACACTTGTCTCAGAGAGGATTCTTATAGTTAAGTTCACCATTGTTTCTAAAATTAACATAGTGTTTCGTGAGTACTTTAATATGCTTTGTTATTTCTATTACAGATGGGGAATTTGAGGCTTAAGATGTTTAAGTAATTCAAATTCAAACTGCTAATAATGGTAGAGTTAGAATTTAAACATAGATTTGCCTCTAAATCTGGGGTATTTTCCATTATATACCGATAAGTAATAGAGATGAACAGTCTTGGAAATAGTCATTATATTTACAAAGTCTGTTCAGAAGGTATGCAGCCATGTAATATGAAAAATAGAGACATTTATTGAAGAAGATACAAGAAACATTGTACATAGGACAGTGACACCACATTCCCCTTTAAAGTAGGCATCTTTGGACCTCACACAGTTCTCCCAATCGCCATCAGCTGTCCTGTTGTATTTTCCTGAATCTCACTGATGGTCTGATCTCTTTCCTTTCACAGGTGATTTTTAGTTTTTGGAAAAGCCAGAAGTTGCAGGGTTCCAAGTCTGGGCTGTAGTGGGGCTGAGTCATCTGGGTGATTTGATGTTTTGCCGAAAAAACTCTGCATGAGCTGTGATGCATGAGCAGGCACGTTGTCATGATAAAGCTGCCAATCACCAGTTGCCCGTAGCTGCTGCCTTCTGAATCACCCAGTAGTTTCCACAGGCAAACATTTAAACTTAGTGCAAAATTTGATGCAGATTCAATGCTCTACTCACTTAGTCATTTTGAATGCGACAGCCGCACAGTACACATGCTCACTCAACGCCTTCTACTGCCCCCACTGACTCGAAAGGTGATCCATCATTGTTCACACATGTGCATTCCAGTCCACTCTCCTTGGCTGCCAGGTTACATTGACATCGCACAAACCGTTCTTGTTATATTAACAATGGCTGGACTTCTTCCAGACAGGCCTAACATATTATGAGATAACTAACTTTCAGCCCTAATTTCTAGGTGTGATCAGAAATGCAAAGTCAGAACAGCAGTGTGATAAAATAAGCAAGTCTCTATTTGTAGTATGATCCTTCCTAACTTCACATATCTGGCTTTAATTGTAAACCTGATTGATACAAGTTTATGCTTTTTAAAAAAATTTAAATCACTTTAATTTTTCAGTTACAGTTGACATACAGTATTATATTAGTTTCAGGTGTATGCCCAAATGATTGGACATTTATATAACTTACTACGTGAGTCAGGGTTTCGTACATAGCAGAGCAGCTCCCTCACTGCCATCTATTGAAAGTCAACCCTTGACACAGGATTTTGTAAAAGAAGAAAAAAAAAGAATAGGGAAAAAAAAAAACTTAGTTAGTGATCATTCTGATAAGTCTAGTACCCATCTGACACCATACATAGCTATTAGAGCAGGGGTGTCAAACTCATTTTCCCCTGCGGCCACATCAGCCTCGAGGTTGCCTTCAAAGGGCAGAATGTAATTTTAGGACTGTAGAAATGTAACTACTCCTTTCTTAACAGTTAGGCAAGAGCTCGGTGGCAGGGATGAAACAAGGTGCCGGCCAGTTAAAACATGGCAGAGGGCTGATTTGGCCTGCGGGCCTTGTGTTTGCCACCTGTGATTTAGAATACTATTGACTATATTCCCTGTGCTGCACTTTATATCCCCATGGCTATTCTGTAAGTATCAATTTGTACTTCTTAATCACTTCACCTTTTTCATCCATCCCTCCAACTCTCTTCTCCATCTGGCAACCATCAAAATATTCTCTCTATGAGTCTGTTTCTGTTCTGCTTGATCATATATTTTGTCTTGTTTTTTAGATTCATTTGTTGATAGATATGTATTTATTGCCATTTTATTGTTCATATTCTAAATCTTTTTCTTCTTAAAGAAAACCCTTTAACATTTCATGTAATACTGGTTTGGTGGTAATGAACTTCTTTAGCTTTTTCTTGTCTGGGAAGCACTTTACCTTCCATTTTAAATGGTGGCTTTGCTGGGTAGAGTCATCTTGGTTATAGGTCCTTGCTTTTCATCACTGAATATTTCTTGCCAGTCCCTCTCTAGTGTGCAAAGTTTCTGTTGAGAAATCAGCTGACAGTTTATGGGAGTTCCCTTGTAGGTAGGTAACTGTCTTTCTCTTGCTGCTTTTAAGATTCTCTCTTTGTCTTTAACCTTTAGCGTTTTAATTGTGATATATCTTGGTATGGACCTCTTTGGGTTCATCATGTTTGGGACTCTGGGCTTCCCTGACTTTATGTCTACTTCCTTCACCAGGTTACGTAGGGAAATTTTCTGTCATTTTTTCAAATAGGTTTTCAATTCCTTCCTCGCTCTCTCCTTCTGACACCCCCGTGATGTGAATGTTGGAATGCTTGAAGTTGTCCCAGAGGCTCCTTTCACTATCCTTACTTGTTTTGAATTTTTTTTCTGTCTGATTGGGTGTGTTCTGTTTCCTAATATTCCAAATCACTGATTTGATTCTCAGCTCCACCTACTCAGCTGATGTTGATTTCCTGTAAATTAGTCTTCATTTCAGTTAGTGTTTTCTTCATTTCCAATTGGTTCTTGTTTATGGTTTCCATGTCCATTTTTATGCTGTTGAAGTTTTCTCTTAAGTTCAACTACTCTTTCCCTCAGTTCATTGAGCATGTTTATAGCTGGTGTTTTGAACTCTGCATCTGGGAGATTGCTTGTCTCTTGTTTTGTTTAGCTCTTTTTCTGGAGTTTTGTTCTTTTCATTTTAGATCTGTTTGTCTCATTTTAGCAGCCTCCCTGTATTTGTTTCTATGTATTAGGTAGAGTTGCTTCGACTCCCAGGTTTGGCAGAGTGGCCCGATATAGTAGGTGTCCCGTAGAGTCCAGTGACAGTGGCACAGCCTTCCCTGATCTCCAAAGCTGGGCACTCCAATTGCAAGCTCCCTTCCCCCCACCCCCATGTAGGCTGTGTACATCCTCCTGTTGTAGTTGAGCCTTGATTGCAGGTGGCATGTCAATGAGAGGGATTTACTCCCAGGCCAGTTCTCTGCAAGGATGGGCTGCAGCCATGGTGGAGGATCAGCTGTGCAGGGACCCACCCCACAAAGCAGGACTTAACTTCTGCAGGGCTCTGGTGCCCACTGAATCTGCCCCCTGAGTGTGTCGCTGTGGAGGTTGTTGGGCAGTGTTTTGATGTGGTCTGAAGCTGTCTACCTGGTGCATTGGCTCTGGGGCCTCCAGGGAGGTGCAGCCAAGGTCAGCCACTCCCTGTATTCTGCCCAGGGCCACCCAGCTTGAGCTACAAAGCATCCGTAGCAGCTTTCTACTTGTGCTGGGCTTGGAGGTGCCCAGGAGAGTCTAAGCTGTCAATCGTGGTTGGCTGCTGCTAGTGCCAGGCCTGAGACCACTTAGCGAGAGGTACAGGACTCTCTGAGGCCAGATGCTGCTTGTTTGAGAGATTTTAGGAAAGTCTGAAGTGTGAGCCAAGACAGGCCATTTGTGTGTAAAATACACTGGAAAACAGCTTGGGTGGGCCCACAAGTTTGGGTGGCAAGGTCTCAGGGAATCATCAAAGTAGGGCAAACAGTGATAGCCAGGTTGATGGAGACCCAGATATGGTGCCCACCTCCCAGGTCTGTGGTGAGGATTCTCAGAAAGGAAACAATGGCCTCTATAAACACTTCTGTCTGGAAGAAAGTTGTCCCTCAGCTCTTGCCCTGATGCCTGACATTTCAGTTTTCTCTATATGTCCTTGTGCTTTCTGAGCTGCTATCCCAGCGATGGAGCTCAGAGGGAGTGAGTCAAAATAAATCTGTGTGCTGGCCCTTTAAGAGGTACTGCCTGGGATTCTAGAACCCTCTGTCTCACTCAGCCTCAATTCCTACTGATTTTTATAGCCAGAAGTTTTGGGGGATTCTCTTCCGAGCACTGGAACCTTGGGTTTGGGGACCTGGTGTGGGTCTGGGACCCCTCGCTCCTCAAGTGAGATATCCACAGCTGAGATATCCCTCCTGATTTTTATCTGCCACATGTGGGTGGGGGAGAAGCCTGTTTTGCATCTCTGCCCTTCCTACCTGTCTTGATGTGGCTTCTTTTTTCTTTCTTCTTTTTTCTAAGTAGAAAGTGGAAGGGAGGGAGAAAGGGAGAGAAACATCAGTGTGGTTGCCTCTTGTGCACCCTCTACTGGGGACCTGACCTGTAACCCAGGCATGTGCCCTGACAACCGGTGACCCTGTGGTTTGCAGGCTGGTGCTCAATCCACTGAGCTACACCAGCCATGGTGATGTGGCTTCTTTTTTAAATCACTAATTGTAGGACTTCAGCTAGATTTCAGTTGGTTTTTGAATGATGCTTATTCTTTAATTTAGTTGTAATTTCGATGTATTGTGGGCAGAGGTAAGTACCATGTTTTCCTATGCCACCGTCTTGATCAGAAGCCCAAATTCGTGCTTCTGATGAAGAGTCTCAATGTTTATTTTTCAAATACCATATCTGAGTCTGATAAAACATTTAATTACAAGACAAGACTTTTTTAAAAAAGATTTTATTTATTTATTTTTAGAGAGGAGGGAGAGAAACATCTACTGGTTGTCTCTTGTGTGTCCTCAGTTGGGGACCTGGCCCACAACCCAGGCATGTACCCTGACTGGGATTGGAACCAGCAACCTTTTGGGTTTACAGGCTGATGCTCAATCCACTGAGCCACACCATCCAGGGCAAGAATTTTTTTAAAAGAACTTAAAGTCTTTAAAATCTGTTGTTGTGAAGACAACCTGAGAATTAAACTAATATTTCTGTGGAAATAAAGGTTTTGGTTACATTTGTTTATACTATCTTGTTCTGAGGACCTTAAGAGGGATTCATTATCTTATTCCTTTTTATATTCTAAGTTTTTTTAAGAACAGTTTTTACAGTTGAAGTTAGATCCCCTCCCTGTTTTCTGCACTGCAGGTAACTGGGTAGAAATGCTGCTTTCATGAATCATGCACATTGCTTGGTTCCCTGGAACCTGATCTGTCACAGCTGACAGACCCAGATTCCCTGATGCCAGTGGTGATAGAAAAGATGATGACACTCCCTGCAGCACAGAGCAACTGAGGACAGATCCTGCAAGATAATGTCAGAATGGCCTCAGGTCCTTTTCCTAATGAGGGACCAGAACCTCCTAAACGGAGAGAGGGGGAACAGAGTATTATTGACACAGTCATCTTAATGTGTAGAAGAAACTCTGCAAGCCTTTGGTTACTCAAGCCTGATTTTTACCCATGCATGACTGCAAACGATACTGTTCTTTGTTTGGGGTAACGAGCATGAACACTGTTTAGAATTTACAGTGTATACATCTGCATCACTGCACATCAAATGGATGGAATTGTATGGTCTTTCTCACATTGAATGTCCTCCTTTTGAATTGCTATTTGCTGATACCCGTGGATGTCTATGTCTTAGAAGTTTTCATTAAAAGAAATTGGAGATACTGTAGTATTTAAGTTGTTGAGTAATCACTTCCTAATTATATAAGTCACTTATTAGAAAGATAGAATCTGTACGTTTTATGTACACAAAGATAGTATAATGGGTATGTACTCTTGCCCTTGGAATCTCTGTATAGGATCGTTTGTCCTAGGATTTCTTGTTTATTGGTAAGTGGTATGGTATAGTGCAAGTGTAGCTTGAGCATTGAAATTAGAAGACATGGCTTTGAATACCAGTCCCACCACTTAACTTCATGACCTTGCACAAATTATTATTTTTTTTCATCCTCACCCGAGGCCATTTTTTTCCCACTGCTTTTAGAGAGAGAAACATTGACTAGTTGCTTCTGATACATGCCCATATCAGGGATTGAACCTGCAACCTAGGTATGTGCCCTGACCAGGAATCAAACCCATAACCTTCTGGTTACAGGACAATGCTCCACCAATCTGAGCCACACTGACCAGGGCTGCACAAATTATTTAATTAATCATTTTAGTCATTTATTTAGCAGATATTTATAATTAGTATACTGGATCTAGTCATTGTTTTGGACTCATGAGACATACAATTAAATAAGAAAAAAAACAGTCCATGTTTTCAAAGAGTCCTGCTAAGGGAGGAGACACATATAAACAGAAAATTATAATTGTCATGTGGTTTGAGAAATACAATGATAGAGAGAGGCTTAGGGCATTAGGGGAGCATCGAAGAGGAATGCCTTTCCGAACTTCAGTTTCTCATATGTAAAATGGAGATATACACTGGGTTTTTCTGAAGATTAAATTAGGTGAAGACTAGAGTAGAGATTTGGCAGAAGTGTGCATGTGGAACTAGTTATTATTTTACTGCTCTGTAATGTATTTGTGGTTGTTCAGTGATACTACCTTACTAATGGCAGCAAATTGCTCGACAGCATTTGAGTATTTGGAGTACCTGTGGGCAGAAACCTGTAATCCCTCTTGATTTGATTTCCTGCAGTGCTCAGGTTCCTTTGGGAATAATGTTTTCTGAATATCTTACCCTTAAGAGAGCTTCCCTTAGATGGAATCTCAGATGATCAGTTTTCAGAAGTTAATGGATGTTATTCAGAATCAACTAGTTGGTTTAGTTCATTGCTTTTTAAATAAATTGTGTTAAGGGACCTGTGGTCGAAGGGAAAATAGCTAAACAGACGGCTTTCCCAGTCACACAGCAGATGGGTAGGGGAGGGGGGAGTTGTTTGTCGGGTGTACTTTTGTTCCATTGCTTGAGGTGAAGTTTCTTTTGAGACCAGAAGGTAAGAGACATTTAAGAGGTCAAGATTTGGTGTCCAACTGCCTTTCTTGAGAAATGACTGTATAGTATTTTAAAAGAAGTATAAGCCATTCTGCAGAGACTTAATCCCTGAGTGCATGGTCCTAATAAAAGTTGCTTTGCTTGTATTTTTTTTCTTGAGGTTCCTTCATTATAGTTAATATTTAAATAGACCATTTAATGGTGTTGGGAAAACATTTTGTTTTAATATAAAAATGTTCAGAAACCTTCTGAGTTGCCTATGAGTGTGTTTGGAAGTGCTCTTTGTCTTTACAATAAGACAATAATAGACAGACTGCTCTCTCTTGAATATGTTAATAGTTGAAGGTACATTTTCTGCATTTTATAGAGATGGGCGTGAGCACCGTGACATTCATGTTATACAATATTTCTGCACTTAGTGAACTTCAGAAGGCCAAGACACTAACTTTCAGTAACTCAAGACTACTTGCAAATTATTGGGTATATTTGATTTTTTTCCCCCTCTGCTCAGATGGCCTTGCATGAACAAGATGACTTTTCATTGTAAAATTTGTGAACAGAGGAACCTGGATATGTAAGAAGCCCATTAACTAAGCTTGGAATAAATAACACCTCGAACTTATAGACCCCACCTCCTAGAGAAGAAGAATAGAACCAAATAGTCTCCCAATACCTGGCGGAGCCAGCTACCAGAAATAAAGTGGGAGGAGATGCCTTTTGCTTTTGCCACACCATGGTGGAGTGGAAATGCTAAAGGGTTGATGCCATACAGGCCTTACGTCTAGATTGCCTACTTACTGACTTTGTGATCAGTAGGTTACTTTGCCTTTCCAAGCCTCAATTTCCTTTTCTGTAATACTGGAGCTAGTGGTACCTTTACTAGTTGGGTTGTTGTGAGGGATGGGTATTGAACATGCTTGGCCAGGCCCAGCATAGTACAGGAACTCACCACTGTTAGTCCCTTTCTCATCTTTCTTTTTTTCTCATTCAGGGTATGTCTTTTTAAGTACAAGACGTGTGTTGAAAACAGCATTTTCTGGCAGTTGTAGAAAATGTGTGACTGATATTTAAATGGCCTGTTTTCCTCTCTGCCTGGTCACATTCACAAGCAGTATATTTTAGGGATGTCCTAAACTCAAGAGACAAAAAACCATCCCAAAACCCAGTTTGCTCGGAGCTCAGATTATCCACTCACTGCAGTTTTGGTCCTGTTTTCTTGTAGCAGAAAATGGTTTATTTTTTCCCTGTAGTAAGGCGTAATGACAGCCTAGGTGCTCCTTGCTCTGAACTGGAAGCAGTGACTGTGCAGGACAGTTTCACATTGATTGGATAGGACACGCCGTCCTTTGAAGCGAGTGTTAGGCAGTAGTGCTGCAGTGCTCACGCATACTATTGAATGAATCACTGCAGAGTTCTCAGTTTTGACCCGTAAAGGTAAAATAAAACTGCCTCTGAGAGACACCGGCAACTGTCGGAAAAATGATGACTTTCGAACAATGGGAGGAACAGGAGAGATAAGGTATAAGAATGGCTTTGGCAGAACTGTCTTAATGACTTTTCTTTGGACTTCTTGAATTTGGACGTCTTAGTTGTATTTCTTCGTTCAATCCAAAAGTCATAAATACAGCACAAGAGATGGTATGTCTCACTGGTGTAAGCTGAGACCTAGATTCTTAAATTTTAGTCGTCCTGCTTTTGCTTAGAGCTCTTTTGTTTTCTAACTCCATATATATATATGTCTCAATCAAATACAATGTCACAGTCCTTTCATGAGGTTGGAAAAGTGTCTTTAAGATGATGTTGCTCCATAGACTGTAGAAGCACTGCAGGCACAGCGTACTGACGCAGGGAGAACAGTGACTTGCCGCGGGATAGAGAGGAATGTCCTCAGTGTTTGGAGCTCCGCCACTTCCTTGTCCTGTAACTTTGGGCAGGTTGCTTTACTATTTTGGACAACACTTTTCTTATGTGTAAAAGGTGTGTTAATACCTTTGTCAGATTACTACGAGGATTAAATGAGTATTACATGCAGAGTACTTAGCAAATAGTGGGCAGGCATCAAGTAAATATTAACTGTGTTATTATATCTCTCAACTCTCAGTCCTGAATTTACAAACTGACTGGAATTGTCTCTTTAATAGTAAGTGCAGTATGGATAGAGTTTCTTGTAGTTCTTTGGGGGGAAATTATTTTATAAAGAAAAGCTGTTAACAATTGCTATTTGTCATGTACTTCAGGTTGGTAACAGGGAAGATGCTGAGAAGGAAATACCTATTGCTACCTTCTCATCCAGTACCAAGGTATCCTGCCCACTATGTGACCAAGGCTTCCCACCCACGAAGATTGAGCGACATGCCATGTACTGCAATGGGCTGGTGGGGCAAGATACAGGTAAGAACTAACTGTGTGATGGTTTTGTAAAAAAGACAATTCTTCAAAGTTACAGGCAGGGGGTGGGGTTGTTTGTTTTCTACCTAGTTAATTCTTTATTACTTTTCATGTTCTTTATTACTTTGGCAGGTATGTCATTTTGTAGCACATACCTGAGGAGAAGGGGAAGGGAAGAATCTTTTATCTTTTAATGTTGCATCATCTTCTTTGCCATAGTTAGGCTGAAATTCATGACAGTGCCATGGAATTTGCATTTCAACTTTAAATACTGAGACTTGTATGGAATTTGAGGAACTAAGTTCTAGAGTTGCCCATTTTCAATTCAAAATAAGTCCCTTGTCCACAGTGGATTGAGTGCCAGCCAGCGAACCAAAGAGTCGCTGGTTCGATCCCCAGTCAGGGCACATGCCTGAGTTCTGGGCCAGGTCCCCAGTAGGGGGTGTGTGAGAGGCAGCTGCACATTGATGTTTCTTCCTCTCTCCCTCCCTTCCCCTCTCTTTAAAAATAAATTAAAAATCTTAAAAAAAAAGTACCTTATGGGTTTCTGTGTGTATGTGTATAAGTAAATTCTACCTGAAGACAGCAGTTGACAAACATTTCTAATCCCCATTCGTGTCCTACTTGTTTTTGCTGCATCATCCTGAAGCTGTTTCTTGTCTCTTGAAGAGTGCACCAAAACCCCAGTGTGAGATATTGGCCCTTGAAGTTCCACCACAATCTTGCTTTTCTGTCTGTGACTTTGAATTCTACATATAATACTATCAGTACAGTTTTCTGTGGTCCAACATGCTGAATTTAAAGTAACCATACCTTTAGATGATTGGTGGAGTTGCAATGTTTTTCTCAGTGCTACTTGATTCCCATAAGTTAGAGGTATTTAATCTGAAATTGTTAGCTAGTTTAGAAGTTAAGATTTCTGGGAAAGAAAGATGTTATTTAATTTTCCTGAAGCAATACACTTCTTATTTCTTAAATAAGGAAAATACCAAAACTTATAATTTAAATAAATTTGTTGATTTTTTTCTGATTGAAAAGTAGTACATGTCCACTGTAGTAATAGTAATAATAATAATAATAATAATAATAATAGCTTACATTTATTTATACTTAAAGTGAGTCAGGTGCCATTTACATAAGTGGGACTATGCCATGTATATAGTATTGTGCAACTTGTCTTTTTTAATATAACAGTGAATTTAGATCTTTCCATGTGCAGGTAACTTTTACATAGTTGAGGTCTATGTGTAAAGTTTTGTATTTTACTTTCTCTACTAATAGCATAAAATTTCCTTCATGAGTAACTAAAAGTTAGATATAAAAATATTTTTAATGCCTACATAATATTTTGTAATTTGAATTGCCTCCATTTACTTAACTGTTGTGTATTTGGAATGCTTCAAATTGCCATGTACATGCTACTGAGCCCCTTATGCCTTAAGTTGTTGGTGTACTTTGGGGTTATTTCCCAAGGATTCATTCCTAATTTGGGTGCTAGTAAAAAAGATGGGCTCTAGAGTCCAACCATCTGAGACTGAGTCCTACCTGTCACTTACTAGAGTGTGACCTGTGCTGGTTTCCAGGCTTCCCTTTCTTCATCTGTCTAGTAATAGTAATGACCTTATTTGGTTTTTGTGAGGTTAAATGAGATATTTTAAGGAAAGTGCTTAGCACAGTGGCTGCCACATAGGAAGTACTTAAGAACTTTTAGCTGCTGTTACTACTCCCAGTAGTGGAATTACTAGGTCAAAGATTTTGTTGTCATTTTTAAGGATCTTTATTAATAGGATTGTAGTCTTTTAAATACAGTGAAAGGTGAAGACCTAAATCTAGTCATGAGCTTTTTTTTAATTCTCACTTGAGGATATGTTTATTGATTTTTAGGGAGAGAGAAAGGGGGAGAGTTGAATCCACAACCTAGATATGTGCCCTGCGTGGGAATTGAACCTGCAACCTTTTGGTGTATGGGACGATGCTCCAGTTAACTGAGTTGCCCGGCCAGGGCCATCAACGTCTTTTACTAAAAGAGCATTAGGCCTAGGATTTTAGATGCAGTTTTAATTTGACATAGTTCTTTAGTCTCATTTTTAGCAGAGCGTTCCAGTGACTGAAAGAATTCTGGGGTTGGGCATTTGGTGACCAGAGAAGGAAGAGGCTGTCTTGTGTATCTCATTGAACATGCTTACCCAAGTGGTATTACTTGTCTGAGTCAACAGCCTACTCAGCATTGAGGTCCAGAAATAAATGAGTTTGAGAAGTTGAATGCCCCTTGAGCTCTAGGAATAGATGACCTTCTTCTGGTCAGAGTTATTAGATAAGCAGTAGTATAGAGCAGCTCCTACTTACACCTTCCAGACTGAACTCGGACAGTTTATACTCAAACAGAAAGCTATAGTATTTACTGTGGTCAGACATCTTTAAGCTATATATTTGCTTTTTAAAATTTATTTATTTTTAAAAAATCACATTTTATTGATTATGCTATTACAGTTGTCCTAATTTTCTCCCTTTATACCCCTTCACCCAGCACATAACCACTTCCTCAGGCAATCCCCACACCATTGTTCATGTCCATGGGTCACGTGTATAAGTTCTTTGGCTACTCCATTTCCTATATTATGCTTTACATCTCATGGCTATTTGAAAACTACCTATTTGTACCTCTTAATCTCCTCACATCTTCTCCTCACATCTTCACCCATTTCCCCCACACTTCCCTCCCATCTGGAAATCATCAAAACGCTCTCTGTATCCATGATTCTGGCTATGTTCTTCTTGTTTGCTAAGTTTGCTTTTTAGAGTCAATCATTGATAGATATGTATTTTTCCCATTTTATTTATTGTTCACAGTTTCGATGTTCTTTTTCTTAAATAAGTCCCTTTAACTGTTCATATAATAGTGGTTTAGTGAAATGAACTCCTTTAGTTTTTTCTTGTCTGGGAAGCTCTTTATCTGCTGTTTGATTCTAAATGATAGCTTGGCTGGGTAGAGTGATCTTGGCTGTAGGTCCTTGCTTTTCATGACTCGGAATACCATATTTTGCCATGTATAATATTCACTTTTTGACCCACATTTTTTAGGGAAAAATAAGGGTGCGCATTACACATGGGTTGTACTAATTCTATATAATCTATATAAATGTTCTTCTTTTATTTATACTTATGCATTTAAAACTGTCACTCTAGAAAGTAATAACAATATCTGTTACAAAATATCACCCTGAAATATGGAAATCGGTTTTGTTTCTAAATATAAATTAAAAAATTGAATTAAAAAATTAAAATGAAAGGTTTTTTTTCCTGAAAGTTTGTGTCAAGAACATGGGTGCCCATTATACACAAGAGTGCATTATACCCATGGCAAAATACAGTATTTCTTGCCAATCCCTTCTAGCCTGCAAAGTTTCTTTAGAGAAATGAGCTGACAGTCTTATGGAAAATCCCCTGTATGTAATTAACTACTTTTCTCTTGCTGCTTTTAAGATTCTTTATCTTTAACCTTTGGCATATTAATTATGATGTGTCTTGGAGTGGGCCTCTTTGCATCCATCTTGTTTGGGACTCTGTGCTTCCTGGACTTGCATGTCTGTTTCCTTCACCAAATTAGGGAAGTTTTCTTTCATTGTTTTTTCAGATAGATTTCCAATTTCTTGCTCTTTCTCTTCTGCTTCTGGCACTCCTATGATGCCAGTGTTGGAATGCTTGAAGTTGTCCCAGAGGCTGCTTACACCATCTTTCTTTTTTAGGGTTCTTTTTCTTCTTCTTGTTCTCATTGGTGGTTTTTTGCTTCATTACATTTCAAATCATTGATTTGATTCTTGGCTTCATCCACTCTACTGTTGTTACCCTGTAGATTGTTCTTTATTTCAATTAATGAATCCTTCATTTCTGACTGGATCTCTTTTATGCTGTTGAGGTCCTTACTAAATTCCTTGAGTATCCTTATAGCCAGAATTTTGAACTCTGCATCTGATAGATTGCTAATCTCCATTTTGTTTAGCTCTTTTTCTGGAGTTTTGATTTGTTCTTTTATTTGGGCAATGTTTTTTCTTTTTTTTTTTGCCAGCTATATTTTATTTATTATTTCTCTTTTTAAAAAATTATTACCCAAGGATACGGTTTTTTAAATTTATTTTTATTATTTTTAAAGATTTTATTTATTTTTATTTTTTTAAATATATTTTATTGATTATGCTATTACAGTTGTCTCATTTTCTCCCCCTTCACTCCCCTCCACCCTCCTCACCCCCTCCCACCCATATTACCCCCCTTTAGTTCATGTCCATGGGTCATACATATAAGTTATTTGGCTTGTACATTACCTATACTATTCTTAACCTCCCCCTGTCTATTTTCTACCTACCATCTATGCTTCTTATTCTCTGTACCTTTTCCCCCTATCTCCCCCTCCCACTCCCCTGTTGATAACCCTCCATGTTATCTCCATTTCTGTGGTTCTATTCTTGTTTTAGTTGTTTGCTTAGTTTGCTTTTGCTTTTTTTTTAGGTGTGGTTGTTAATAATTGTGAGTTTGCTCTCATTTTACTGTTCATATTTTTTATCTTCTTTTTTTAGATATATCCCTTTAACATTTCATATAATAAGGGCTTGGTGATGATGAACTCCTTTAACTTGTCCTTATCTGAGAAGCACTTGATCTGCCCTTCCATTCTAAATGAAAGCTTTGTTGGATAGAGCAATCTTGGATGTAGGTCCTTGTCTTTCATGACTTGGAATACTTCCTTCCAGCCCCTTCTTGCCTGCAAGGTCTCTTTTGAGAAATCAGCTGACAGTCTGATGGGAGCTCCTTTGTAGGTTACTGTCTCCTTATCTCTTGCTACTTCTAGGATTCTCTCCTTCATTGTAATCTTGGCTAATGTAATTATGATGTGCCTTGGTGTGTTTCTCCTTGGGTCCAACTTC